>JAWZYV010006433.1:0-600000 GCA_038373885.1 Cheiracanthium punctorium | reverse complement strand
TGGAGTACAATGAAACAAAATTTACTTTTTTTTTTTTTTTTTCCTGTTCACATATTTGCATGTACAAAAATAAAATTAATGGACACTTTTAACCTACTGTTCTTTTCATCTAAATGAATTTTTATGAGTTTGTAAATAGCTTTTTCATATTTAAAATTTTACAAAAAGTACACGCTAAAGTGTTTTGTTGAATTTAACAAAACTTGTTTAATTAGCTTGTTAAATTAACTTGTTTAGTTTGGTAGTTTTATTTTGTTGATTTAACAAAAGTTTGTTTGATTCAGCCAAATTGACTTGACAAAACGTTTTTGTTAAAAACTCAGAACGAATGAAATTTGAAATCGCTCGACAGTCAATTTACGCATGCTTCAAGGATATGCGCAGGAGTGTGAAAGACAGCTAGACCCGCTCAAAGGAGGAAATTTTAAATTCTTATTTACGGAGGAAGAGATAAGAGCTAAGGAAAGACCTGCACTGTCCGCTAATACATTAAAAAAATGGATAATATCACACACATCAAACAGAAAAATAAATTGGGTTTCTCCTGAGTTTGTTGGAAATTTCAGGAGTAGTGTTTTTATAAGTTCCTACAATTTAAGCTTAACGCCAGTTAGACTTAGTTAAAACAATCAGAATTACTTTTCAACAATTTACCGGGCCGCAAAATATCCAAGGATGTAAAAATGTTAATATATGTATAGGCTCGATTAAGATATTTTGGGGGAAAATCGTGAATATAGACATGTATAGGCTCGATTAAGATATTTTGGGGGAAAATCGTGAATATAGACTTAGCTAAAGAATACCGGCATTTTTGTATTTAAACTTTAAAAGCGGAACACACATTTTAAAATCCATATCGGTTTTATTACGCAAACAGTTTAATTCGCGCACCTCGCCAGAAAGAAAATCACAAACGGTTACCACTCATCGTTTTTTATATTCTTTCTAAGGAAAAATACATTCATTTTCCAACTCTAGCGAAAAATGTTTATTAGCTTTGCATTACATCTATCAAAGTGCTTAAGGTTCTGCTACTTGAGGGATTGTATATATTCTCATTTACACATCCAGTGTTTATTTGATCTTTATAGGGAAAAAAAAAAAAGAGAGAGAGAGAGAGAGAGAGAGAGCTTTCACTTCACTGCAGACACTTCAAAATAGCTGACGCGTATGATCATTTTTTCCATCTACTAGAGTTTGGATCATTATTACTTAGGGAAATAAAAAGATCTCGTTAAAAATTTGAGGAAATAATACACAGTTTTATTTTATTACGAACATAAATGCGGTTTTGGATTGTCCTACCAAGTTTTTGCATGGGGGAAAAAACTGACTTTTTTTCGATTTCTAGATTTATAAAAACACTAAAATAAAAATATGAATATTGATAAATAGATAAATTATTTAGTTCTATCTCTGAAACTTTCAAGGAACTGTTTGTGGGTTAAAAAATATAACAGTGAAATTAACAAAATAAATTTTGTTAAATCAGCCAGCACAATACCAGTTTGCAAACACTTTTTTTTTTGTTGTTGTTATTGTCGTGGCCATAGATAGACGCCACTATCGTTGGAAAGAGGGGGGTGCCATTGCCCCCCGGGGGAGAAATTTTGTTGATTTTAACCAAATAAACCTTTTAAACAAATAGTTTGGTTAAATTAACAAAACATTTGGTTATTGAAACCAAATTGTTGGGTTAAATTTACAAAATGTTTTGTTGAAATAACTAAAGTTTAACAAAATTATTTTGTTAATTCAACAAAAATTTGGTTGGCGCTAGTTCAACCGGATAATTTTGTTAATTTAACAATTTTTTTTTTTTAATTCGACAAAACATTTTTTTTCGGTGTACATGTCTGCCACTGTTTCATTGTACCCCATATACCGGGGTACAATGAAACACTTAATTAGGGATGGACGCGAGACGAAAAATTGGAGTCTCGCGTCTCGCAAAATAGCCTAAAAGCTTTGTCTCGTCTCGCAAAAATCCCTATATCGTAATGTTAAAAATGTGTGTCTCGTCTCGCAAAAAAGCTATAAATGTCTGTCTCGTCTCGCAAAAAAGCCGTCTCGCGTCCATCCCTACACTTAATAACACTTCACTAACGCTTATATAATATGGGTGTAAATTCAAATTTCAGCATAAGTGTTTTTGTACAGTTATATTAAACATTGGTGAGACATAAATATGAAATTGAAATTGAAAAAACGAATTTAATTAAACTGTTATAGCTTGAGATAAAAACATAATAATTTTATTAGAGGTTAGCCTATAGTTTTTTTCATTTTGTATTAAATTCACTTAAAGCAAATTCAAAAATTAGCATTTTTGCTTGCCTTTCTGTACCACCTGAACTAACAGGACGTGGTAGTTTTGATACAACTTGAGTTTTTTCAAAAGGGTATGTTTCCAAAGAACGCAGAATTTTGAAGCTTGGATTCAGTCGTTTGACGTACAGAACTTTGCATTCCGGTTGATTGAAGTTTATTATATCCCCAACACAGAGTACATTTCTTTACATTTAAGTTCACCTTCCTTGATCTAAACATTATCATTTAGAGAGCGATACTGCTTGTGTCATACATGTTACGTGAGAATAGCTCATAATCTGTACTGTTTTGATTGTTAAATGAAAGACAATCTGGATTGTCACCATCTTCAGAGTCTGAAGAATATAGAGAGAGTACGATTTAAAAACAATTCCTTGTTAACTTGATGTGCTCTATGGAGATCTCAATCTAAATATTTAATTAGTAACATCTTTGTTTTAGGTAAATGCCTTCACCCGGGTTACAATGAAATATGTTTAGGTTGCACCTCATCTACGAGTGTTTCATTATACCCCAAATTGAAGCTATACAAACTAAGTAAATTTCTACTAATTCTTAATATTTATTTATTTTTTAAATTCTGCCTTTAAAAGCGTGGAGACCACACCACAGTGATCACGATATTTGAAAAATAAACAACTACGCATATGAAAACAAGGAGGTAAGACGAAATTTACTTTCAATAGTGAAAATCCAATAATTTTTTTAATCTCTTGTTATAAAAATGCGATTTCCTCCAAATCACATCAGTAACTGGAACATATATTTGTATAATAGGTGTGTGAGTTTCAACTGTCTGTGACAAATCCAATTTTTTTTTTTTTTTTTTTTTTTTTTTTTTTTTTAGATGTCATGTTTCATTGTATCCCAACTTCCCCTACTTAACGAAAATTCCCATAAATAGTTATGCCGTTTAAAATAGGAACAGTATCAGTATGATTAGAATACAGACTTCCTACTCCAAAATAACAGGACATAGAAAAAAATTTGATAATTGTTTATTTAATTTAATACTACCTTTTTTCTATTGCTAATAATTTAGAAACGTGGATGTTAGAACTCAGGAAGACTAAAAAGTCGAATAAAATCTTTTAAAAAGAAAGAAAGAAAAAAAAGAAAACATAAAACTATTTTTTTTATCGCGATAGTTACAATATACATACTAAAGTGTTTTCGTCCTAGCTGGTAGTTCTCGGACCTACGCAATCGGTAGTTCGCTTGCTAAACGCTTTACGGACAGCACCCTAAACGTCTGTCCTGTTGCTATTGCCCCATTTACATACAGTCCTTCCAGGAAATACTTCTGCGTCAACTCCAAAAGCAGTGAGCGTTTACATTCAGCTCTACTCGCCTTCTCCTCTATGTAGTTTTCTACTGTACTTCCTCCTCCTCCCTTAAAAATCCTCGAAGGGGAATCGCGCCGGGTAGAGAGGTCAGCAAGAAGGTCATAGCATGAGCAGGACGAGAGAGGTGTTTACAAGCCTGTTACTGCCATTTCTCCCACTCCCTGCCGCACAGTGGAGTATTTGTATCAAAATCCTGGCCAAAAATATTTTTCATGTGTTTTAACGTTAAAATCATTACTGTTGACTTTTGACTTACCTTTTAGTATTATATACTTCTTAAATTATATAAAAAAGCGTGTTGCCACCAAATTTGGCGATATATCATCAAACGACTCGAAGTTGGTTTCCAACAAATATCTTGTCCGGGGAGTGTCCCTTATTGGGAAGTACTACTATTGTATAATACCACTTATAAATGCAACACCGCGCGGCTGTGGATCTAACGGTCTGGAGTTTTGGGCGATTTTCTCCAGATGTTACGAGAATACACTTTAGAACCCCTTAAAAAGTCCTACGCCCAAGGAATTCATCCGGTTATGCAAATAGCCCTTGTGTAGCTGTACCTTAACCACAATAAAAATATATCAATGTAATACTTATAATAGTATATATCTATAAATCAATTTTTATCATAAAAATTTTTAGATTTTACACTTATCTAAATGTAGTTACTATAGGAATCTCAGTTTTCTAATGACTGCTGAAGATTAACTTTTTCAATCCGATTCGTCTGAACTCTGATATTCGTCTTCACTCAGAATCACTTTCTTCTTGTGTTCTTTTTTTTTTGGGGGGGGGGGGGGGAGACTACCATCGGGTCGCTCTGGAAGAAGAAGTTGTAGGGTCTCAATGCTAGAGGCTTGCTCTTTTTCCTTGGCCTTTGTCTAGTGCAGCTAATAAAAGGAGGCTGCCTAAAAGAAGCCTCCCTGCAAACCCATAAATTCTCATTCCAAGCTGGAGGAGAAAGTAATTTATTTCAAGCCAGCACTTCAAAATGACTTAAAGAGCTAGCACGTGTTTCTGTTTGCACACTCACACTTCAATGATCCGAAGTCACAGTTGCCAACCTTTCAGAACCAAAAATGGGGAGTTTTTGCTTTGGACACAATTTACGACACAAATGGAAAACTAAGCTGTAAACAGTGTTGGAAAAATTTTAATTGTAAGGACAATTAAAGATTAACAATTGATTAATTGTTAGTTGTGGCTGTAACAATTAAAAATTAATCAACTGTAATTATCAAAAATGGCAATTAACAGTTTTTTAATTGTTAAGTAGTTTTAATTGTTAAGTAATTGTAGTAGCAGCAATTAACTATTAATTAATTGTCAATCGTCATTTTCTACATTTAACAATTAATTAATTTTCAATTGTTTTATGAATTTAAATAAAAACTAACAATTAAAATATGACTGGTGTGGATCTCTTCATTTTTAGCGACAAAAAGTAGGATATGTCCATTCTCGAGGTCCCATAAATCACTGCACTAAAATTCATCAAAATCGGTTCAGAGGATAGGCGTGAAAGGTAACAGAGACAGGCTTAATAATATAGTTTGGGTTGAAACGCATATTAATAAAAAGTAAGACTAATATTAATAATCCTCAATAACTTAATTTAAACATGATTAGACAGGTAATGAATAACAGGTTTAATTTCTTATATAGATTGCATTTTAATAAGACTCTCTTTTCGAACATACTGTCGGACAATTTGTGGCTATTCGGCAGATTTGTCATTGTCGCGAAAGAAAAAAGGCGTTCAACTGCAGCTGATGATGGTAAAGGTGTGTTGTATTTTATAAAAATGTTTTTTTTTTATCTCAGGATATCTAATGAGGAGTTACAAATCGTGAATTTCTTCTACAAGTAAATGCGACATTAAAAGTTCTGCTTTAGTTGTTGGTGCATCGGAGGAGCTTCGACTTGTTTCTGTCGCTGAAAATGAGTTGGAGTCAGCGTCAAAATTTAAAAAATGCGTTCTTGGGTACTTTTTTTATTGCCACTGTTGCTACTACATATTCAGTCATTTGTTTGGAAATACTGGTTTTGAAAACTTTTAGAATTTTTGCACGATCTGCAGGCTCTAAACAAGCTGACTATTTATTTTTAAATCTGGGGTATGGTAATGCGGCAATAATCACATTTTCCACATCAGGAGTGCTGACATCAAACAGTTTTTCAAACCTTTTTTCGACACCCTCTCTGTATGTCTTGATCAAATTGTGGCAAAAAGAAAAGTTTTCTTTTCAATTTTCAGTATTTTTAAATTAGCGCCAGAAGGCAGGGCAGAACTATTCCGTAGTATGCGTTAGTCTCACTTGGCATAATGTTTAGGGCTTCTGCTACTGGCGCAATACACGTGAAATACTCATGTATGTAATCGAATTCATTCACTTTGATAGCATTTTTTATGTTCAATGACCTATATAAAAGCAAGTTTTTTTTTCTTTAATTTTGAAAATATGCTGTAGCGTATACAAACTATATGTAAGTAAGTTAATTGTTAGTTTTAATTGTTTCATAGAATAATTAAAAAAGTTAATTGCAATTATTTTAATTGCGAATGATGATTAACATACATTAATCCAAATAATTTAATTGCAACCTGCAACTAAAAGTTTAATTGCAGTTAATTTAATTGTAATTGATTTAATCGCAATTACTTTTTTAATCAACTAACGCGTCGATTAAAAAATTAATTGATTAACGCCCAACATTGGCTGTAAATAGATGGGACTAGTTACAGAACTAAGAAAGGGCAATTTTGGAATATGTAGAAACTTTCTTCTTATAGCAAATTTACATCAGAAAAGTAAGAAATCACATACTGAATTTAAAATACCGATGTTAAATCTTAACTGAAATGAAATTTTATATATCTTTCTCCAAACACTTGCACATAATTTATAGCTTATGAGAAATTGGATTTTTAGAACAAAACATTAAATAAATTTAAAAAAACTACTATATCGAAAAAAGGAAAACAGTAGTACTGTGTATCATCGGAGTTACAAATTTCTTCTCGATCGATAGGAAGCGGGCTAAAATTTCTATACAAATTTTTAACTGGGAAGAAATCCTACTACGTAGTTACGCTGATCCCTGACTCACTCTGTAACAATTCCGGGAAAATCATCCAAGATATAACACTTTTACCTCCATTAACCAAAAATATTGAAAAGTTAAGTACGAAAAAAGCAATAACATCTACACCGTTTGTACTATCCGCGCTTGAAAATTATGTATAAAAATATAGAAAATAAACTGTGCTACTTTAAAAATCTGAAAATCCACCCGCTCCCTCATTTTAAAGCGATTTTTTTTTTTTTTTTTTGCCATTTTCAGCTCTTTTATTTCCGAGAGTAAAATAATCATTTGCGTGACAAAATTATCTATTTCATGTGAGAATGACGTCATATTTGAAGTCACGGTTATCAAGCTTTGAAGGGAAGTCAGTTCGTTTAAAAGTTTTTTCAGATACATAGTTTAATTTTTTTTTTCATTAAAATAATCGTCTGCATGAAGCGTTGATATAAGAGGGGCTACACAAAACGAAATCGTTCGAATGCGAAAATTTTCCGAGCGTTCCAGAAAAGCATGAAATTCGATTTGGGTCTATAATAAAAATTGAATACGAAGTTATTTATTTTAGGTGGACTAAGATCAAATATACTGCGTGTACACATGCTTTCATCAAATGTTTTTTTTAGCGCCCATTGTAATTGCCTCCACAACAGGAGAAAACCTGCAAAATTTGCTATTCATTTACTTTTTTAAATTTGCTTTTTTATTTTTAAAGTGATATTAAGATAAAAAATAAGCTATTAAAAAAACTAAGTCAATGAAAAAGTTTTCTATTTTTTAAATCTTCAAAGGTTATTTTGGAATTCCCAAAATGGCTAATATACATTGAAAGTTTACTCAGTTTATAAGTTTTATAACAATACACAACTTATAATATGAAAAAAATCATCTAGTGTTAATAATAAATTAAAATGTACAAATCCATGCATTTGTAGTTTAAATTTAGACAAAGGTAATTAACATTTGCATTAATATTTTTTCAAAGTAATATGCACGTTATATCAACGTGACGCCTGGTATGGACTGACCAGTTTCGAGTTATTTGAACCTTCAGGAGACGTGAACCCATGAAGCATAGAACCCTTATAACACAAAGGTAGCTGTACTCATGGGCGCCGGCAGAATATTTCCCAGAGGGGGAAGGGGCAAAGACTACTCCGGGAGAGGGGGGGGGGGCAAAGACTACTTCAACGTATGGTTACCATGTTGGAAAAAGCAAAAAAGCAAGGGAAAACACTGCATACAAAAATCCAGGGGGGCATTCCCCCCCCCCCTTGCCCTATGCTGCCGGCGCCCATGGCGGTACTGTTCAGGTGATAAAAAAAATTCATCGCCGGATCGCGCTTAAAGAAAAGAATTTCTTGCAATTTTACAAATGGGGGGAAAAAGCTCCAGCCACCAGAAAGTAATAGCTACCTCTGCGTTAAAAGGGTTCTGTGGTTGTTAGGAACTGTGGGAACCACATTCGGATCGGTAACTATCACCGAAATTGCTAGTCGCTAATGTAGAGTCAGTCAGATAGCCCCGAACCTATTTGGGCTTTCAAGATTTCATCAGCTATGGACAACGACAACCTTAAGAAACTCACCTAATCTGCTCAATCGGGTTAACTATCGTTTAGGCATTTTTATATTACACAAAAGTTAATGCTTTGTATTTCAAAAAAATGTAAAGTATATGTTCCGTAATGTAATGCCAAACTGATATAATCCTTTCTCCCGATAATTAGTTTGTAGTCTATTGTTAAAAATAAATTCAATAGATGTTTTGAATAGTTTTATTGCTGACGAAATGTATTTCTTTTTACTTAAAAAAAAAAAAAAAAAAAAAAAAGTTTCTAATTTGTTCTTAAAATTGCATAAGATCGTACGCTTTGTTTCACTTCAAGAATAATGAGCTGAGTGAAAGCCGTTTCGCACCAAAATGAATAAATAAATAAAAATCACGGTTGTATTTAGCGAAGTTAAAATGCTGTAAAATTATGTTCCGCACACTCATCAAGTCAGAATTAAAAAAAAAAAAACAGAGAGATAACTTTTATTCTATGTTTGTAAGACGTGTATAACTAAAAAGACTTTTAATATTTATTTTTGCTGCTATTTTCAGCACATAATTATAATGAAAATAAACAAACATTAATCAGCATGATGTATAAATTAACAACGAGTTGCTTTTTTTGTTGTTGTATTATTATCGTTCCTTTCACAAATCGATAACACAATGAATATAATTATGCAAGTTCAGAAATGACAATATTGCGACTCTTTTGCCCTATACTACTGTGCCTTTTCCGCAAAAATCTGAACAAATTATTTTGTGGCTGTATCATAATCAACATAGAGCTAATGTAGAATTTTCATGCCATTTTTAAGTAATTACAACTTGCATGAATAAAAATTCATTTATTTTACAAGTAAGAAAAAATCATTTATCTAATAAAACTGAAAATCATGTGATATTGATTCAACTTATCTTTCGAAATGCATTTTCTAAAATTCTTCGACCGTGACTGGGATAGCTCTCTATCACTGATTTCTCTTGAAAAAAGGAAGTTATAACTAGTAATTCTAGATTGTGAGTATAGAAGTTTAGTTTAGTTATAAAGTAATAATACACACTCTTAGTTCTTATCACATATCGCTTCTGGTTTAAGTTCAAAAAGAGAATTAGAAATAATGTGAAATTTGTCAGCTGTGTTAAAAATAGATAAAGATTCTTGTAAACATTACTTCTTCGCTTAATTCTACCTGACGTCTGATGTATCGTACTAACTCCTTATCGTTATTTTTAATACCAACATCATAAGAAATGGAATTGTCGTAAAGAAGCAGTAGCATCTATAAAACCAAACGATACCGTATTTCTTACATATTAAAATAAAGGACACTTAACGCTATATTTTATTAATATTTGAATGCTATTAATTTCAAACCTGGAAAATGTGTGGACAATTTTCAGTCGTGTTTTGTTTTTTTTTAAATTCAGTAATTAGTTCTGTAAGAAAGACACAAGCTCAATATATAGATTATGATACGCTTCCCAACGTCATGAAGCAAGGAAGAAAAATAAGGCCCACGCATGGACTATGATGAACTTTCCTACAAAATCAAGCAAGAAAGACTAGCATGGCCCATTCCTGGATTTATGGTTCACTTACCAACATTATGAACTAGGAAGCCAAATACAGAAGTGCCAATTCTCCGTCTTTTTTCGGGAGATTTCCCACCACTAATTTTTACTTACAAATTTATGCTTAAAATAAGTCCAAATATTTAATCCGTAATAAAACTGTCCAAAAATTGTGGTGGGAAATCTCCTGGAAAAAGCCGGAGACTTGGCAGCTCTGCAAATAGGACCCACGCATGGATAATGATGGCCTTTCCAATATAAAGAAACAAAGAAAACAAGTATGGCTCACGACTGGATTCTGATGTTCTTTCGAACGTAATGAAGCAAGGAAGACAAATAGGACCCACGCATGGATAATGATGCACTTTCCGACACAGTCAAACAAGAAATACTAATACGGCCCATTCATGGATTATGCACTTTCCAATGTAATGAAGCAAGAAAAAAATAGGGCCCACGCATAGATTATGATTCCTTTTCCAACATGATGAAAGAAAGAAGACTACACAAATATAGGACCGACAAATGGATAATGATGCACTTTCCAAGAAACTGAAGCAAGAAAGACTAATAGTACCGACGCATGGATTATGATGTACTTGCGCGCATAATAAAGAAAGAAGTACTAAAACGGTTCATTCATGGATAATGATGCACTTTCCAACATAATGGAACAAGAAATACAAATAGGTCCGGAACATGAATTATGATACACTTTCCAACGTAATGTAGCAAGAAAAGATAAATAGGGTCGACGCATGTATTATGAATTATGATACACTTTTAATATATGGCGATTTAGTGCACATTTAAAATATGAAAGTGTTTCAGGTTTTTTTGGGGGGGTGTTTTTTTTTTTTTTAAATACTTTATATATTTGAGCGAGAGATTTTATCACGCGATCTATGATTTTTTTTTAAGTCTTTATCTCAGTTGTTCATAAGTACAAGTTCATTTTTATTTTTAAGTACCATTTTACAACATAATATTTGTTCAAACGCAAATATCCTAGGGTTAAATGTAATCTAACCCAAGATCGTATGCACAGAGGATTAGTGGCGAGGAGGATGCGCCAAACCGTGCAGTCACCTTCTACCTGACGGTTACATTGTTATATAAAATTATGTGTATTATGTATATACATGCGCGCGCCTGTACCCATAAATGAATAAATAAACTGCCCTGTGATTTAGAAACTAAAAAGCGCTAGAAAAAAAAATTGCTTACATTATAGTAATTTCGATTCATTTAATGTTCTTACTTAAGGTAACATTTTAGTAAGTCAGTTGCTGAATATATTTCTGTTGAATAAAGCAAAATTCTATACTATCGCAAAATGAAACAAATGCGATTGCATTTGTTTATTAATATTACGCTGCATTGTCTTATTTGATTGTTTCGTCTCACGATGTCCTTTCTTAAATATTTGATAAGTTAGAACGAACAAAGAATGAACAAATAATTAGTTAAAATTTCATTTCGAAGGCTGCTTGTTTTGAAAACCCGTCTGTAGTATTTTATTTGGCACACGAAGAGGAGCACAGCTCCCAACTTAAAAGTTTTGTAACCTTACTCTTATTATGTAAGTAAATACTTTTACTTCTGAAATGTTGGAGGCCTTTCATGGTAATTCCCCCATTTTTTCGTGTCGATGGAGATGAAACCAGTAAAACTCCTACCAAGAACCAAGTAGTCGGTAAAGGCAGTAAAAGGTAAATTATGACAGTCTGCTCCGTGTCAGGGTAATCTGGATCATGGTAAGGGCGCACTGAGCCACGAGTTGGGCTTTACCAGCATTCTTATAGCATTATTCTTGTTACCAACTTTATCATTCATTTACTTATTGTACAAATGGAAACATAAATGTTCTATTGTCTTGTTTTTCTTTTAGGCCGGGCATACATGGAGATACTGGTGCTGCACCTCTTTATTCACGCCATAGCAGTTACACACGCTATAACAACGGCTGAAAGTGAGGGCACATTTACTACGAGGGGAAACGTCTCTAGGCACAAATTCACTTTCAAAAGGGCCTACGACACAGATGAATTTTCATCACTCATCACAACTGTAAGTGAAAGAAATGTACCCTCTAAAGGAGCAGAAAGCACTGCAGGTGCAAAGAAAAGCCTCACCGCCAATACTTCTAGGTATTCGATTAAAAGATCCGATGACGAGAACTTAGAACGTTCCGCGTACAAACCTTCGATGAAGCTTGACACTTATTGGATCAAAGCACCTTTCGAGAACTTCACCACTGCGAGGAAAGACAGCATCAAGAAGCATGACCATTCCATGACGTGGCCAACTTGGAGCTCAAAGAAGGAGATTTACCACAACCGAAACAAGAAAAATCGCAAATATCTGGACAGCCTGGAGGACTATTTGGGACTGGATTCGAAATACCATCACGACACTGCCGACCGCAAGTACATCCACGAGCATGAGGGATTCTTTTTCCCCATCCACGTGCCTTCGTCTCATCATGAGAAAGACGACCACCTAATCCCTCTGTTGCTGTTGCTGTTGCTACCTCTTTTGCTGTTCGCTATTATCATACCCTTGAACGCGAACCTTCTATCGACGTTGTTCCTGATTATGCAGAATAACGGAGCTACCACGACTGCGGCTCAACTTGCCGCGGCTACTGGAAGACGGAAAAGGAGGCATCTCTATCAAGCTTCACCACATCCCATAGTAGAAGAAAGGATCATGGAAGTTTTGCATAAGATTAGCTCGATTACTGATTTTTAATTTGTATATAGAACTGGCAGTCAATGCTTCTAGGTTCTTAGAAACGAAGTTTTCTGATTCCTTGGGATACAGAAAAAAAATTTAATGTTCCTTCGACATCTTCCACATAAATAAATAAAACGTTCCAGAAAAATAAAAACTTTGCAAAGCGGTATACATAAAATCCCAATGCACACACCCTAGTAGTGTAACAGTGTTGACGTTTTTATAATTTTAAAAAATTTATCCACTATTAGAAATATCGCCAAATCCAAAACAATATTTGTGTAATATTCCGGGCACCCTTGGACAAACACTGAGAAATGTTTTTATGAAGTGAAAATATTTCTTCTGCTCCAGAATACTAGCTTTAAACCCGAAAAATTGTTGCATTCTCAATATTGGGAGGCTATTTTTAAAGTATCGGCAATCCAATATTACGATCCAATATTTTTTAGCAATAAGAAATCTAACAAAAAATGACTTGTGCATTAAAAATGAGTATACATTTAAAAAACGATTTTTCAGGAACCAATAAAAACTGTATAACACAAAAATATGTCGATTTTCAAGAACTCGTGTGGGTTTGTTTTAATAAGTATGCTTCAGAGTATGTGATACTTTTTTTTTAAAGTATCACATATCTCAAAAAAAAAAAAAAAAAAAAACCATAAATGGCTTTATTTGATAACTTTCAGACCTGCTAAAAAATTTTCTCTTTTAAAAAGTTTTTATTAAATATTTTTAAATATGTTTTATAATTATTAATTTTGTAATTTAAAATATAAAATACATGATCCTGATTATTAAATGTTCGAGGTAACTTTTTTTCTTTTTATGTGCACAAATAACGACTCTATACTTTACGATAGTGTAATTTTTATGTCCTAATTTGTATATGCAGGGTTTGAAAAAATTTAAGAAGCATGATTATTTCATGATTCATTCGTTTTTCTATTTTTTTTCCTCTACCCCTTTCCAACTAACTCTCGAGATCGTTATTATGATGCCAATATTACTAGAACTAGATATTAAAAATAATTGCTATTTTTAATCTCCTTAGATATTGCATCCGCCTCTTTCACGCAGACAGCTATTTTCAAACGATAACTTTTCGTTTTTCTCCGGAATTCCGGGATTGTGTTCTTCACAGTTTAAATCTAATGTAGATATGAATACGAAGCAATACTTGGCCCGTGAAGCATGAATTATGTGTTCAAAAGCATTTGTTTCATGTTAAAAAATATTTCTTAGGAGTTTAAAGTTAAAAAAAAAAATCGCCTCTTGTCGATAATTTTTTGTATATTCAAGTAGATACAAAGATTTCAGAATTGCTGAAAACTGATATATTTCAGTATAAAATACGGTAGATGTTTGTTGCATTCGATAGTACTCAACGATTTGATAAATAGTTTTTAATAGGTGTACCGAAAGCTGTTTGTTATTATTATTATTATTATTATTATTTTGTTTGTTTTTAGAAACACACAGGGTTGGTCCCCAATTAAAAAGAGATGCCTCTAACGATGGAAGATCGTATTAACAATGTATTCTGATGGCTGAGAGTGATACCGGACCGGTACCACCCGCCATGTAGCGCGTGCAAGCATACATGACGCGTGACCATTAATCAAAGCTTTCATCATTTGTATGGAGATTTATTTTGTTAAATGTGTACTCAGGGTGAGTCGTGTCCTTCATTTATTTTTTTTATTATTATTTACTTATTGCAAGTTAGGGAGAAAATATCAAAAAGCATTAACTTTTCAGAATTACTGAAAACTTGGTTTATGATATATTTTTAACAATATTCGACTTTACTAAGTCTCTGCATTTTTCCTGTTTGTGATCTGAAATTACGGGCTATTTCACGCTGCTCCTAATAAAAAATATAATTGGATACATTTATTTTTTACATATTTCTATTGGAGCAAAATGTAATGGTGGAATAATGGGCTTGAAGCCTATCTCATATCACCTTTGTTTTGAAGTGCCTCATTAGTCTTTGTCTTAGCATTGAGGGATTTTAATTTCTTCCTTGAACAACTGAAGAACTGACGTAAATGTTCAACGCTTACATCAAAATGAAGAGCTTCAAAACATGCCCAAACCCACCTCACATCACTGGCGGCAAGGTCCTACGAAGAGATGAGACAGTTGGTATGCCAGCGAGACAATTTTCACATAGATGATGTTGAAAACGATCCATGTTTTTACCTAACTTTTGTGTATCAAATTCATATTTTTCTCTGACTTTTTTTTTTAAATATCAACCATCGAAGATTGGAAAAAATTAGCTCCGTAATATTGGTTATATTTTATTATATCTCAGTTCAATTCATTACAAAAATCATTTGAGAACTTAAGAATTTACAAAGACTCTAATACTAAGTCTTACAAAAAGTGACATTATATTTTGTTTGTTTGTGAACATATATTTCGGATTTGTGTGCTTGGCCCAAATCCACGTTAGAAGGATAACACAAGGGGGGTGCCCTCCGTGGGGGTCTTTCTAAGGGGTCCTAACCCGTATTTACGCTAGTTTCAGAGAAAACCACGGAAAACTCCGAACGATTAGGTCGACAGCCGCGCAATGGAATCCGAACCTGGGACCTTCACACTTCGGCCGTCTATGATTTTTAGTGACATAACCACTGTACCATGCTGAGGCTTAGGAATTATATTCTGAACAGCAATATGACTTAACATCACTCCGCAATTAACGAACTAAAGTGTTGCTACATAGTGAATAAAGTGTTAAAACTAAAGCAAATATTTTGAATTTCAGGGTCTTATGATCAATGAAAGATCCTCATAAGTCAAATTTAACATTTCCTTCCACATTTTTTTTCTTCTATATATATAAACAAGGAAAGTTTTAAAACGTGTGCTGCTTTTAAGTTTATATTATGCTTATTTCCCTATTAGAGTCTATAAATCACACATAACATTATTTTAATTTTGATTCATCCCATGGAAAAATAAAAGAAACAGATCGGCATTGGCGAATACTGATCAATCTTGCCAAAAAAACGGCGTGACTACCGTAACAGTCACTTGAAATTTTAGTCATACCTGCGCGAGGCAGATTGGCCAAGTGGTTAGGAAGCTGGCTTCCCAACCATTGGGTCCCGAATTCTATCCCAGCCGCGGACGCTTGATGGAAACAGATTAAAATAACTTGAAATTTCAGTATAGAGGTGAAAATGCGTGGAAAAATAAAATATGTGGGGCGAGTTCGCCGTCGGGCGCCCCGTGTTTTTAGGACATTTTTTTAAGCTTGAAATTAAGCTTGCTATATCAAGCTTAATGCAAGCTGGGCAAAGTGTAAACTTGAACACTTGATTCAAGCTTGCATTAAGCGTACACGCTTGAAATTTTCAAGTTTATTGACTTGATAAATGAAGCTTGCTGCAAGTTTGCTGTGCTGTCTGGGTTTTTTGTTTGTTTGTTCGCAATATGCGTCCAGATCGTTCGACGGATCTGGACCAAATTTGGCACACTGACTAAATAGGACAAGAGAAAGCTAATGCAGTAAAAATGAAATTAATCGGATTAATAGCTTTTTAGTCATTTTATGTTTTGTAAGGGTTTTGGCCATTTTTTCCCTCATTTTGCGTTATCGCGAGGTAAATTTTCGCCAGAAAACTATGTTTTTTATATCATCGGAAACTACAGAGTTTTCTTTTTCAAATAAACTTTGTTACAAAATCGTACTTAATTAGCTGATTTTTGAGAGTTTTTAAAAGAAATTCCAGTTTTCAACAAAATATACTGTTTTTCATTTTTAAACTGTTGCATTGAAAAATCTAACTGACATAAATTTTAAATCTTTTTACCGTAGATAAATCATTGATTTCGGCCTCTTTTAAATTTTGAACTGTGCAGAAATGTTTATTAGATTTTTTATACGATTTTTTTTTCTGAAGAGATCACAGGTTAAAATTATCTCCGGAATGTAAGTTCCGGAAACTAAGACAGACATCACTACGCGAAATTCAGGCAGACTGGTTATTATATTGATGACTGGAAACTGTCTGTTTGTTTTCCGTTCGTGCGTAGGTATAAAACTATATACTATTAAAACTCAGATAGGTAGAGGGGAAGAAGCCTAGCCACGTCAAATTTCCGGTAACTCGGTTCGTTGGCAAGCCCTGTGTTCACTTTTTTTTGTTGCAGCGGGAAATCCCATGTCTTTTTTTTATCACTGCAGCGGGAGGATTCACATTCCAGCCTACCGATGTTCAATTTCCGGTAACAGATGCCACGATCATTTTTTTTTTCGTTGCAGCGGGAAGTCCCATGTCCTTTTTTATTGATGCAGCGGGAGGGTTCACATTCCTTCCCTTTACAATCTATATTTAACGTCAATGGGCATTTTTCTTCTATTGCACGGGCTACGCTGCTAGTATAAAATAATAATTATTACTATTATCCTTATTAATAAACAAACACATCAAAATAATAACAGTTCTAATAAAGTAACCATTTACTGACCGAAATGTATTTGTTGAAACTTTACATAAGACAAAAAATCTGGAGTGACTCCACTCGCCTTTCCGAACAATTACGTTTAAGATCATTACCAAGCATTTAAATAAATTTTAATCGATGAATAATTCAACATATATACCAAATTGAAGCTCAATCGATTGCACCATTTAAACGCTAGCTCACTTTCAAGAATTTCTCCACATGCCATACATAATGTAAAAGAAATATTTGTCGTAGCCCTGTAGAAAAACTAAAGGGAACTTATACACACCAAAATCAATACCGGTCTTGCGACGGTGGTTTATAAAATATAAGCCCAATTTGAGCTCAATCGTATGTACCGTTTAAACGCTAGCGGACTTTCAAGAATTTCCCCCCATAGGCCATAATGTAAAAGAAATCTTTGTCGTAGCGTTGTAGAAAAACTAAGTCCTATGCACACCAAAATCTTGCGACGGTGGTTTATAACATATATATCCAATTTGAGCTCAATCAAATGCCCCGTTTAGGAGCTATCGTGTTCCCTCACACAGGCCCGGACACACCCACCGGGAATTTTCCCGATGGGCCGGTCACTTTAATACATATTGTATTTATATATACACTTATGTACCATGTGTACGTATGTTAGAAGAACATGTAAGTGGGCCGCCGTTGACATGAATTTCCCGGGCCAGTGGGATGGATTGTATCCGTCCTTGCACACACACACATGCATACATACATACATCTCGTAAAAATAGCATAAATGAATTCAGAAGACCTCAAAACGTGTAAATACACCAAAATCTCGAAGTCGAATTTTTTCATAATTACAATTTTTTCCTTATATGGTACATGTTCGGAAAGTACTTGTTCGAATAGTATGATTTTACGAACTAAATTTATGTAAATAAATTTTAAATATTAGATAAGAAATCTTGTTTTCCATTTATTAATAATGCATGTAATAATAGTACGATTCTCTCTCTCTAACGAATTTACTTATTCACAAAAATAAAAGGAGAAATTTGGCTAACACTCGAATACTTATTCGAGTTGTAGTATACTAGTCTTTTTGTAAACTAATAATAATAATAATAATAATAAATAAATAAAATAATTAGTTTCCTTAATCTATAGCGTGCGTCTCAGCACCAGGGTTAAAAATTTGTATGTAAAAGACACCTAGGTCACTTCGAATTACACAGCAAGGTACGATCTCAAACTTCATGCATCTTAATCACCACTTTTAAAAAATCGATGAAGCTGAGCATCAATTAAATTTCTTAGCTACGTTTCGTAATCTTTGTCGTAGCCCTGAAGAAAAACTATTAAGTCTTATACACACCAAAATCAATACCAGTCTTGCGACGGTGGTTTATAAGATGTATACCCAATTTGAGCTCAATAGAATGTACCGTTTAAACGCTAGCTCACTTTCAAGAATTTCCCCATAGGCCATAATGTAAAAGAAATCTTTGTTGTAGCCCTGTAGAAAAACTAACAAGGAAACCTCCCCGAAGCTCACTCACCAAATGTAACGAATTTAATGCAGTCATAAGTACACACTAAAAGAAACCTAATGAGTAAAAATTAGCTGCTATCTCCTCAAATTAAAGCTAAAATTAATTAATAAAAAATGAGTATTAGATGACAGAATAGAGCCTTTATCGCCACTTGGCGCTTTCTATTTTCGTTTATAAACATTTTTACAAAAAGATGGTTATTTTATAAGCATTTTAAATAAGCATTGTCATTAATTATCTACAATCATTCACTAGATATCCCGCAGAACATATGGTGGAAAAAAATCAAGCTCGTAACTAGTTCCGTTTTGGGGAGGGGGGGTGGAGAGAGTTGGATAAAAATATTTTTTAACATAAATTCTATGCATGCAGTAGATTTTTAGAAGAAACTTAGCTTTTTAGCGAAATAAGAGTTGAGATAAACAATGGTATTAAAAAACAATTTTAGAATAATTACTCGGTAATTTTTTTTGAGGGGGGTGGGGAGGTTTACCCTATAATCTTTTGTATCCTACCAGTATTTACTACAGCCTCCTTATCTTTTCAAGAAATAAATTGCTTATTTTGCATGATATCCTCACCGGGCGTAAAGTCAATGTTTTCGTCCTCTAAACTAGAAAATATAGGATCTTCAGGGGTTATCAAGTAATAAGCATTGCTCATTTACTACTAAATCCTTTGCATTTACTTTCTGATAATTTTGCAAACTTTCAACAGTTTGATTTTTCAGACTTATTTCTTCGTCTGTGCATGGGGACAATGTCATAGTTTTCGAAGAAAATTCCTCGTAAAGCATAAAAATAACATTAAATATATTTATTGTTTGCTCTATAGTATCATCACGTGGATATAAAGAATAGAATTTTTAGAATTAAAATAAATGCCTCTCTTATGCGTAAACTGAATTTGCAGCTTGCAGTGTGGTAACACAGATAAAAGGAAATTACTTTCTGCTGTGACTTTCAGAATTGGAGAACTTCAGTTTAACTAATAGAAAACAAGCTACTTAAAGTTGAAGTCCAGTAAGTTGAAATATAACACGGTATAGCAAACACTGGTTTATAAATACTTCGAGTAGGTACTTCCGTGAGCGTTTTACCTTTTCGAACAATTAGCTCTGTCGTCAAATACTAGCCAAAGGGTTACAATTGTCGCGATTTTAACTAATTTTGAACCTTTAATTTCTCAAATTCTATAAAAAGATAGCAGCTAATTTTCACCCAGTGTGTTCCCTTTAGTGTGTACTAGAGATGAGACGGGCTCAGCCCGAGCCCGAAAGCCCGAGCCCGAGCCCGGGCCCGAACCGGGCTCGGGCTCTGTAATTCACAATTGCGTTCGGGCTCGGGCGGGCTCGGGCTCGTGAAAAATTTCTCCTTTGTTGAACATACTCCTTGAAACAGATTTTAAAAAGTGATACATGAGAAAAATAAAAGTACAGTCAACTCCGGTTATAGTGAACCTCTGGGGACCATCAAATTTCGTCCACTATATCCGAAGTTCACTAAGTGTCACTAGACCCAAGTGTCTTCATGATGGATAGAGATACTGTATGTGAATCGGGACTCATGGTTTGCGTTCACTATATATGGGTTCCCTATAACCGGAGTTGACTGTAGTTATTTAAAAAAAATAGCAGCACTGACGCCTAGAAGGTGCGTTAAGCTCTTTAGATATTTCAGAACGGCGGCTTATATTCATTAGTGAGTCATGAGATCCGATATTACTTGATAAACATATGGATAAATAAAGAAATAGAAAGTGCATTGAGAGTTTGCAACTCTATTTGTCTTTAACTTGCACAAACGGCAAAATTCATTGTATTCTATCAATAAGGTAATTGAATTTTTTTTTTCTAACTGAAATTCCGGGCTCGGGCGGGCTCGGGCTCCGACTTAAATAATATTGCTCGGGCTCGGGCGGGCTCGGATTGAAAGTCCTCGGGCTCGGGCGGGCTCGGGCTTCAAAAAATGAGCCCGAACTCATCTCTAGTGTGTACATGTGATTGTGTTAAATTCGTTCCATTTGGTGAGTGAGCTTCGGGGAGGTTTCCTTATAAGTGGAAGTATGCTCTTATTACTGCACAATTAAATTGAAAAGGATTTCTAAACTGTAAGCTTTAGTACAAATGTTTTTCTAAGACATCTATTTGTCTTTTCCAAACCAGTCTGATTGTCGACTATTACTTCAACACGATTTTCATTGTGATTATTAGTTGGTGCCTGAAGACAACGTTTGCGACCTCACATTCTTGCGTGGTACTGAGTCGTCTACTAGAGATGAGTTCGGGCTCATTTTTTAAAGCCCGAGCCTGGGGACTTTTAATTAGAGCCCGGCCGAACCCGAAATTTCAGCTAATAGATAAACAAACGTCATTGATAGAATATACTAATAAATTAGACAAATATAATTGCAATTGCAAACTCTATGCACTTTGTAATTCTTTGTATTCAAGTTTTTCGAATAATAATAATTTTATTTCGCCCATGAATCACTTTTTAAAATCTGTTTACAAGGAGTAAGTTCAATAAAGGAAAATTTTCTCCCGAACCGGAACACAATCGTGTATTTCAGAGCCCGAACCTGTTTCAGGCCCGTTCTCGGGCTGAACCCGTCTCGTCTCTATCGTCTAGATCACCTATGGGCAACCTCCGGTCCGCGGGCTGGATGTGGAACACAAAGGCATTTGATCCGGTCAGCAGAACATATAAAAACCCCATATAAGCCATTCAAAATTCATGTAAATCCGAATTATACAGCCCGCGACTACGTTAACATTCTAAAGTTTGGCTCGCAACTCCGGTAACATCCTGGAACTTGGAATTTGGCAATTTTCCAAAGGTTTCCCATACCTGGTCTAGATGTATAGAGATGGCCTCGATTCTACCCCTCCTAGATGTTTGTAACCCTGGTGCTAGCATAACATTCAACATACTGCTTCGTAAAAAATAAATAAATAAACTTAAGTGTTATTAATTAGGTATTAATAATCTAAATTATAATTTTCTTTTGTCTGGGTAATTGCGCAGTAGCCTTGTTTACAATAAAGCACAATCCCTATCTTTTCTGCTGTTGCAAGCATTATTCCGTAGTTTTCCAATTTCTCTTAACATTATGGAATACTTGCGACATCCATAGATATAGGAATCTCTAGATTGAGCACTACGGGAGAAAACTTTTTGCCTTCAAACGGTAGCCATGATAGTGGCATGCGCATGTACATGTACAGAATGGCAGTAACCTAAATGATAATGGTACTTTCAATTATTTTAGACAATCTGTATTTGCTAAAGTACCCAGACAGCACAGCAAACTTGCAGCAAGCTTGATTTATCAAGTCAATAAACTTGAATTAAGCTTGAAAATTTCAAGCGTGTAAGCTTAATGCAAGCTTGAATCAAGTGTTCTAGTTTACACTTGCCTAGCTTGCATCAAGCTTGACATAGCAAGCTTAAAAAATTTTCCTAAAAAAATTCCTAAATACACGGGGCGCCGGTCGGCAAACTCGCCCCACATATTTTATTTTTCCAAGCATTTTCCCCTCTACGCTGAAATTTCAAGTTATCTTAATCTGTTACCATCAAGCGTCCGCGGCTGGAATCGTACACGGTATATATGAGTTGTGAAGCCAGCGTCCTAACCACTCGGCCAAGCTGAGATGGGATGATACGAGTAAAGTTTGAAGTGACTGTTAGGGTTATCACGCCGTTTTCTGGCGAGTTCGAATAGTGGCCGATGTGTTGATCTGTTTCTTTTATTTTTCCATGGGATGCATCAAAATTAAAATAATGTTATGTGTGATTTAGAGACTCTACTAATAGGGAAATAAACATAATATAAACTTAACAGCAGCACACGTTTTAAAACTTTCAATATCGCGACGCTCATGCTGGGCAATACTGGCCAAAATCGAGACAAACGACTGATTTTGAAATCAATTTCGTAGTATAATTGTATTTTATTTTGAAGAATTTCCATATTTTGAAATATAGAATCTTTTTTTTTAATTCTATGGTCAAGTATATTTATGATTGATGATAAATTATTTTGTGGCGACCGGATTGCGCCTCATTCTACCACCCATAAAGTGAAGTATATTAACTAACTAAATTATGTTAATTATATTAAAATTTATTTTTAGGGCTAATTAATTAGTTAATGGAATTACTAATGTTAATTAGATGTAAATAAAACTAAAACTCCCCTCGTGTTACACTTCAGAGGGGCTTATCCCATTCATTCCTTCCCCTTGCGTGTTCTAATGTCAGGTTTTGTGCGATAATAAAATAAAACACAGCTTTTATGAACTTTTCTTTATTTAATATGAGCAAATTTGAGAACGCTAGACAAATCAATTTATTCAAATTAATGTCATTTCTCCTTCTCGCCTTCAGCGACAGATGGCGCCATCACCGCACGCTCTCCCTTTCCAGGAAGAATCAAGTTGTATTCAAGCTTGACAGTTCAAATGACTTCTCCAAGCTTGCTGCAAGCTTAAAATGAATTGAACTGTCAAGCTTGTATTAATACGTCAAATTCAAAGAAATGTCAAGCTTCTAAGACATTTCTTTGAATTAAGCTTATTTGCTGTCTGGGTGCTTGCATCTAAATATTTCCCCTCGAATTTATTTATTTTCCTAAAATAATACAATCAATGTTCCATTTTACATTGATGGCAGCCATGATTGTGGCATAAATAAGGTGCGTTTTTGGCATCAAAAAGTACACGATTAAGAGTATTAGATGCTTCATCTAGCTACTCCTTAATCTATGGCGACATCAACAGACCAGTCCTTTTAAATAAATGATTGGATGGAGGGACCCTTTTTCCGCCTTTCCCCTGAGAAGCCTCAAAAATTCGCTGCCACCATGTCAGCTACTATGTATAAGGCATCGCCAAATGTATAAATGTGAACAATATCTTTTAACTCGGAATAAAAATGATTTAACGAACATCTATCTGCCTATTTCCTAACCAACATCCTTCTTACACGCGCATACATATACTATACACAGGATGATCAATTTAAAAGAGTACTCGTTGGTTTTTCTTATTACCCTTTAATATGGCGAATCTGGCAACTAACTGAAATATAATTGTTTGAACCTCATATAAGTGATTGAGACAATTTCCAGCACTGTTGCACTGTTACAACTTTATTTGTGAGGTAAAAGAGAAATGAAGACGCACAATGTTACTTAATCTGTGATAATTTTATTTTTGAAAAACATTTTTGGTGTTATTTACGAGACTTCTTCAGTTAGGGTTTGTTTTAATTCATGGATGTTTGCAGGAATTCTCAAAAAAAAAAAAAAAAAAAGAAAAGAAAAGAAACTATCTGCGCTCGAACACATTCAACATTTGCCGAAAGGAATGATAATGTAAAAAATTTAAATGAAATTATGTTTTTCAAAAATAAAATTATCTCAGGATTAAGTAGCATTGTACGTCTCCATTTCTGTTTTACCTCACAAATAAAGTTGTAACAGTGCAACAGTGCTGGAAATTATCTCTCACACTTAAACAAGGTTCCAACAATTATATTTCAGTTAGCTGCCAGATTCAAGGGTAATAAGAAAAACCAAGACCTACTCTTTTGAATTGATCACTCTATGTATTACATATAAATTCACCAAACAATCAATTTTATTATAATAGAAATCAACAAAAATGCATCGCGTGCAGCTGCTGAACTCGAATGAAAATTCGGACTAAAAAGATCAATGCAGTTCACGCAACCTTTTCGAGGGCTCTTCTAATATTTTGTATTACTTATGTTAGTGTTAAAGAAAGCGGTCGATCAAATAGTTTATGAAAACTCCATGATGATTTGATTGATGTAGTTCAGGCTCTAAGAAGAATGGAAGAAACGACCTGTTTTCTTCAAAGAGACAGTCCTGTGATTTTCCTAAAACCCTTCATCTTTTCTAGGTTGTATAATTTCCGAGAGTAGATTTTTTAATACTTTCTGAATGTTTTGTAATTCCTTATTTAAAGAAAAGAGAAAAACTTTTTCAGTATTGTTATTATTTAGTTATTGCGTTATTTAAAAACCACGAATAGCTGTAATAAATTAGCAAGGAATAATACAGTGAACAAAACATTTCTCACAAAGAGATTTGGCTTTCATAAGTTTGTGAATAAAAAAAAAAAATTTCTTCCTCCCCCTTTTCCGAGACCGTCATTCATTGACATATTTATTGTTGATCGCGTGTATTGATTTCTTTTCCCTTAATCATTTCCCTGTTGACTTAATCAAGGCATGTTTGAAAGATAGTTTTCGAGAAAGAAAATTATATTTCTCGAAATTTGTTGTAAAATTAAACTTTTTACACGGTTTAAAAATATTTAAAAAAAAAAAAACCTATGCAAATCACTGACGGATTAATGCAATTTTGTGGGTTGGGGGCGGTTAATTGGAAGATTCACATATGCATCATTTTATGGAAGTAAAATAGGTTCTTTTAAATCCGGGTCTTTTACATCCATAGGTTCTTTTACACGGTCCTTCCTACGCCCCCCTTCCCCACCAAAAAGTCAAACATTGGCACAACAGCCCCTCTGCGGGGAGAAGGCCTGCGCTGCCCAACCGCGCCTTCGTGATCATGGGCTCTGGGGAACGGATGCATATGCCTCGGCCAGGTGGTCAGCCTGACGCGAAGCACCCAGTATTTGATCCCAAGCAAGCTTGGTCCTCATTTTATCGACCCACTCAGGGGATGAAAGGCTGAATCAACCTTGTCCAGCCTGGGATTCGAACCCCGGACCTGTGGGACGGCAGCGCGGTGCACTAACCATTACACCACTGGGCTTCGCCCCCCCCCCCACCTTCCTCCTTAATCTGTCCATGCAAATTTTGCTCTTTTGTAGGTCAGTCCAAGAGAAAGGAGGTGGAGGGGGTTAACACAGTAAAATACATTTGAGGAAAGAGATTACTTCATAGAAATAATATATATATATATATGTACATATAGATAGATAGATAGATAAATAGATATTCTCACAAATATATTTAACCTTTCGCGAGGGGAAGCTCAAATGCGCGCTTATCACTGAGGCCGACAGTCTCTTTCAGGAGTGTCTGTCCAGGGCCGGAGGGTCTTTTGCTATTAAGCCTAAATCCATGAAATTACCGAAATATCTACGCGTTGTTTAATACTGTTCTGTAGAGTATTTAAATGGCATATGCTTTATATTATATTTTTATAGATTAGCATTATAGATAAACATTTTCGACGCTTCGACATTATAACGGTAAAAAGAGAAAAACCTTAACATTTGCAAGATCTAATTATCCACTAAAAACTGGACTGAAAACCGAAATACCCAACCCTGTAGCGAAAATAAAACTCCCTGTTTACTATAAACAAATACCACGTGCGAATTTAAAGAGCCGTCATAAAGCATGCCATTCGGAAACATTCCTTTCTCCTAATGTTTATATAATCAAAAACCACATGTATGTGAATCGTGCTCTCTGATTTTGAGTAGTTGTAGAGTTGAGTTCGGAAACATTCCTTTCTCCTAATGTTTATATAATCAAAAACCACATGTATGTGAATCGTGCTCTCTGATTTTGAGTAGTTGTAGAGTTGAAGTTCAAATCTACATTATCTGGAACATGGAGTTATAATGATAGGAATGGACGCGAGACTTCTCGCTGTCTCGTAATTTTGCGAGACCACGAAACGACGATACCTTAAGGTGCAAGACGATAACTCGGGTCAGCTCTCGCGCGAGACCAGGCTCGCAGTCTCGCGCTAAAACAGGAAAATATGGTTATAGTCAGTACCTCAAGTAGACATTGCTAGACCGACTAGTAAGACATTGCTTACAAGTCGGTTCTCCAAGGAAATAGGAATTTTAGAATTAACTTTCAAATGGACATTTTTGACTATTATCCTTATATTAACTATTTTGCAAATTTGTCTGTAGTTTTTCTTTGCGGTGAATATTTTAAAAATTAATACTGAATTTTAAATAGTATTTAAGTGAACTATTGAAACTTTTTTCCACGGGTATTGTGCCGAGTGTAGGTAAAACACATTTATTAACGAAGTTACCCCTGCAGCTGGAGCATTCAAAGACCTATGCCGGGAAAAAACGATGGATACAGGAGAACTACCGCGTTTGCGCCTTTGCAACGATGGGAAGCAAAGCAAACAATAATTTTTTGGAGCAAGTTATGCCTAAGACTTAATGCAGCCGGGCAACGGAAACGCAGCTAGTATTTATATATATATGTATGTGTGTGTGTATAGTAAAATAGCTAAACTTACGAATTAAGTAATCCAAACAATGATTACAGTAAATGTAAGCAATATATAACCAATTAAAAATTAATATGAGCGAAAAAACCCAAGAAGCAACTTTAATGTTGATACAATGACATGTTACAAAACCAATAAAAGGAACAAAAATAGCAATAAAAGATGCCAATAAAAGAAAAACGAAATGGAAATGGAAACATATATACAGTATGCCCACTAAAGTCCCTTGTCACCCTCTTAATTTTGGAACGGCTGCTACTATTTTTATAAACGTGATGTCTAGGTATAGTAAATTGGATATGCGCTACCGAATGAGACCGCTCACAGCGCCACCTGGTGGAAAACTGCACTTAATGTTCGTAATTTTTGCAGTATGCAAATACGTAAGAAACGTCACACCTGTTCAACCGAGACCACTAGTATAAAGGAGACCTTTTGACCATCTACTATGTTGATGGTCCTGGTCATGGAGCGATTTTCCAAAGCTGAGTATTGCGAAATGGTTTTACTGTACGATGAATGTGGACGCAAGGCACGATCAGCAGCCTGGTTGTACCAGGAACGTTTCCCTGCAGGCCCGCATCCTTCATATCAAACCATCCTATCTGTTGTAAACAGAGTTGGGCAAATACATAAAAAATGTATTTTCGATACAAAATGCAAATTGCATTTATTCGAATACAAAAAAAAATACAAAATACATAATACTTTCTAAATTGAAAAAAAAAAAAAAAAAAATACAAGTATTTTCAAAATACATACAAAATGCGCCTAAAACTTCAATAAGTAAAATTTTCTACAGAAACTTCTAGTTTATTTTATTCCAATGTATTTTAAGATGAACAAACAAATGTAATAGTAACTATTTCTTGTGACAAGTAATTACTGAACGTTATTTTTTAGTGATAATGAATGGAACTGATTTATAAAATTAAATATATTTCTAAACGAAGATGAGTTAAATTATATTTCTACTTTAACCCTTTGAGGCGCAACCCTTTCCCAATGCTGAAAAAAGGGCAGCCGTTGCCATCGCCCGACTTAACTACCAGCAAGATGGCGGACGATCGAAACGTTCATCGCGTGCCACAGATCTAGAAACCCTTTTTTTTGACGGCAGCTGGCACAGCCAGCTGCGTCAAAAAAAGGGTTTATGGTATAATTATTCCAAGCACTATATGATTTAGAAAAAGAATGATTTGCTTTAAAAAAACTAGTTTTTCGAACTGATTATCGCTTAGTCAATTTCTTTTTAGTGCATTTATAATACCTACAAAGGAAAAAGGTCTTTCGACTAGAGCACTAGTCGGCAAACTTGTGATAAGTTTCATGAAAAGTTCTTTTACTGTCGGATATGATTTTAGAACTTTAAAATCAGTTGATTTTTTGGAAAGAAACTGCAGCAGTTCAACTGCATTTCGAGAATTTGTGGTATATGGTTCGGAGTCATTAAATTCAAACCAATCATAATAATCATTCGTAGTAGTTTCACCGTCAACTTCTCTTATATCACTCTGGAAGTACTTCAATTTGAGAAGGGCAACATTAAAAATTGAAAAGTTTACTGAAATGTTTCATTTATTTCATCGAAGCTAATAAAATAAAACCTTAAATTATGTTAAGAAACATAACTTTAGGGTTCAAGCTCTCTTAAAGCGAATTCAAAACCATATTTAATATTTTTTAATACAGACATCAATGGTGAGGTTTAAATTTCTGAGAACTCGAATACGATCCATCCATGATTCTGGTGAGGAAAAGATGAGTAAATGATGAACAATTAAAATTAATAAAAGGAACTTAAGGTTTACTTAGATTTCCAAACAAGACAAATAAATAAATAAACATATGTATACTATTTTTCTCTCACACTTTTTTAAAATGTAGGACAAGCATGGTTTCATGGAGAGAGTAGTAAGTATGACTTGCCGAGCATTCAATTAAAAAAGTTTTCCTCACTTGAAAAAAAAAAAGGCGGTGAAAAGCTTGTATATTAATATTTATTATAAAATTGAAGTTTTACCTTTAAGTGAGTTTTAAAATTTGTAGTAGTTTTGAATGTTCTACGTATGATGGACCTTTTAGGTTGTTAAAGCTGGCACTGCGCCTTAACTTTCTCATTTGCATCTACAGATAAAATTCGAAAAAATTTTCCACTGAGAATTGCACAACGACTCGCAAATTCATCTAAACTGAAAGCTTGGTCCATCTCGTGATATAACTTCAGAAATACTGACTGGCTTATTTTTCTGTAACTTGGTAACACATTTGAAATTGTTTATAAATTCTTTTACAGAAATCTAGTGAATATTACTCAAACTTTTTTTTCTCCGTTTTCAGCTTCATTCACATTTGTGAATCAGTTATCAGCAATACAGAAAGCCTCCTTGACCAAATATCATTAAACTAATCTTAATAGGCGTGTGAGATTTCCTCCCTCCTTCCTGTTTAATATAACCTAAGCATTGAAAAAATTCCTAACACCTCTTTAGTTACCATATATAATACTAAAATAGTGCAGATGCAACTGAATTGTTTATGTCAAGAACTGGGGAAAATGAATGACAGCAGTTCTATTATTTTTGTTTGATTTTCCCAAACCAAGCTAATTTTGGTGTAAGATTAATTTAACTTCAGAATGAAAAATGTATTTTCAGTATTTTGATAATACAAAATACATTGAAAGTGTATTTTAAAATACATTTTCAAAATACTTTGCTTTTTCTTGTGAAAATATAAAATACAAAATAGAAATGTATTTTGAAAATAGTATTTCAAATACATGTATTTGCGAAATTTAAACACCTTAAATAAAGGTATATTGTTATAAATAACTGTTTTCTTCTTTCTTTGATAGTTTTTTCACCTTCGCAGAGTAGGGAATCCCGAAAATACAAATTCACGTTTTAATCGTTCTGTTTTTCACATCCATGTCAATGAGCTGCTTTTTCGTACTAAATCGATAACACTCTGCAACTTTAATTCACTTTTTTCCCTTATCTCGTACCGTTTTTCGAGATTCGAAAGCTAACTCCGCAGTTTTCCACCAGGTGGTGCTGTGAGCGGTCTCATTTAGTTGCGCTTATCCAATTTACTATACCTAGACACCATGTTTATAAAAACAGCAGCAGCCGTTGCAAAATTAGGTGGGCGGAAAAAAGCGCACAATTTTGAAGGGTTTTATTTTTTTGGATGAGTATGTGTGTGTGTGTGTGTGGGGGGGGGGGTGTAAGGAAGGAGTGGGCATCCGAAAGAGCGCCTTTTGGTGAAGTGAATTTTTTTTAAGTATTTGATTTTTTTTTTTTTTTTTTTTGTATCATTTTTGCACTAACATGCTTCATACTCTGAATGCCCCCCCCCCCAATAGAAACACTTGTATTTTCACTTAGCCTTCAGTTAAATACTGGAGGAAGAGGGAGGAGGGAGGTGAGGGCATTCACAATTGAGTACCAAGGGCGGATTAAAGGGGGGGCGGGGGTGACCGCCCCCCCGAGAAAAAAGAAATTAATGTAAAAGATTCTATTTTACTTCCATAAAATGGACGTATATGTCAATCTTCTAACTAACCGCCCCCACCGATAAGCTAACCGCCCCCCCCCCGACAAACTTCCAATAATCCGCCACTGTGAGTACTGAGTTGTCAAGGTCACGTTCACGTTTTTCCAAGAAGCACAAAGATAGAACTGTGTGTTATCAGAAATAGCCCCCGGGAAAAGAGGGTAGGCAGTGTGAAGGAATATACTCTCTTTCTTCGTCGCGGATTGATGAATGACGGATAACACATCCGGTCACTAAGGGACTAAAACTCGGGGTTTAAAACGGGGGTTGCGATGGGTGAAGTTGTCCTTCTTCCGAAGGAAATATCCGAATACATCTACAGAATGGATGAAATCATTTTTATCAAAACAAATAGGGGAAAATCTATGGTAGTGCTGAAATGATTGGGGGGGCACGTATCTCCCTATTCCCCCCCAATTTCGTACCAAAATCAGTTAAACAATAAATTGTTTAAAAATCTAAAACAAACAGCATGACAATCTCTGTGTGTGGGGGGAGGGGGGGCATGTGTCCCACCTCCAAACTTCGTTTCAAATTCTTTTTTTTTTTTTTAACATTTGTTTAACGGGTCATTTTAACTGTTCCATTTAAAATGCGAACAGGAACTCCAGTCTGTGTCTTGATAAAATATTTTTTTAAAAGTTCACTGTCAAGGTTGCTTAATTTAGACAGGGTTACTTTTTAAGCGCTTGGTTTAAACAATTTTTCTCATTTCCAATCTGCTGTACTGGTTTTAAATTATTTCTAAATATTAGGGTTTCTTTAAAATATTTTTTTTTTTTTTGAGTGTTTTATTTTTCAATGCAATACAAGATATTTTATGAAAAAAAAAGTTTTGTTTGGTGAACAAAAGTTAATGACATTTTCCTCTTTCTTAATTGAGTTGTTCTCACAGTTTTAGATCAAGTTATAATAACTGTTTTAACAGATATTTTTTCCTTCTTGCTGTATTTTTTTCATATATGAAGTTCAATATTCGATAACTTATCCATTTAGCTTTCTCTATATCGTCATTCTTGCTTCTTTCAGCAATTTCTTTTTAAAGTTTTAGAATTTACTGAGTTTTGTAAAGTACAGAAAGAGCTTTAGAAGATATAAATTTAACTTATAAAGCTTTAAAATATATATATTTTGACCTTTTGCATTATAGTATAAATATTTTTTTTACTAATTTCATAACAATTTGGTAAACGGCTGAAGTGTATAGCTCTAGAGTTCCTGCCTACCGCACGGCTGTTTCTGCAGACGCGTCAGAACCCCTCAAAAAGTCCTCCGCCCAAGGCATACCCTAATTAAGCAGACATGCTTCGTGTAAATCTGCCTTAACCACAAAACAAAAATAACTTTCTTGATAATTTACACAGCAAGTAAAAATTTTAATATTTTTAATATTAAATAAAAACCATAATCACTTTCAATCCCTATTATAGAGGGTCCCTAAAAAACACTGACCTAGGATATACTTCTTTATATATTGACCTTATACATATAGAATTAATTATAAAGTTATTTTATTGTGGTGAATTAAAACTTTCAGGAGATTAAATGTAAACAAATACAAACTTTTTAAATTTTTATAGAGCCCTCTTACAAAAATTTCCAACTAAAATATGCCTCTGTACATTAATGAGGTGATGTAGAAAGTTTCAGTTTTTCTCATAAAAATGCTTGCATATATATTTAAACAAAGTTGGTGAGGGGGAATAAGCTTTGCAATACTAATAATGGTAAAAATATAATTATTAAAACTATTCTAACAAAACTAATTAAAAAGTAATTTTAATTACAGTTATATATAGCCGATATTTTACATTTTAAGAAATGAGTTTTAAATCATTTTTAGCCAGTTTCCTTTAAAAAGGGTTTTTCTTTTAGAATTTAGAAACGAAAATTTGTTTAAAAACATTGCACTTATAATAACATTTGATTTAAAAAGTGTTTTTTAAGGAAGTTTTTTTAAAATTGATTTATTAATACCATAATTTAATTCTGAAAAAAAAGCGTGTCTAAAAAAAAGTAATAATATTTAAATTAAATACTTTCAAAATAAAAATATTTATATACATATAAATCATTCATTCTAAGAATTATTATTTAAAACCAAAGAGTTAACAAGATAAATTAGCATGAAGCAGAATAAACTCTTGCATTTATAAAAAGAAAACCAGTAATAATAAGCCATAGCTGATTACAAATCAGACTGAATGTGATAAAATATTACAGAGAACGTGCATGTTAAATCTGTGAGAGTTTTAGATTCTATTTTTAGGGTTGCCTGTTGGGTGAGAGATGGTATTTACATTTTTCGAAACTGCTGTAATTTTTTACTGAATCACTAGTTCTGGACTTTGTATTAAGAATACAAACAAATTGAACAATCAGTTTATTGAAAAAAAACGCTGAAATTAGTATTAATGTTATTATTACTCCTTTGTTTATTTTCTATTTATTCTTTAATCTGGAACAAGGAGTTTCTGTAGACATGGGCGCCGGCAGAATATATCCCAGGGGGCGGCAAAGACTACTCCAGAGGGGGCAAAGACTACTCAAGGGGGGGAGGCAAAGACTACTTCCATGTTGGGTTACCATGTTGGAAAGAGCAAAAAAGCAAGGGAAAACACTGCATACAAAAATCCAGGGGGGCATTCCCCCCCACTTGCCCTATGCTGCCGGCGTCCATGTCTGTAGAATCTGTAGGGTCTTCTGTAGAGTGTAGGAGAGTCATACTATATACTTACAAATCAGGCCACTGTTCTTGGAAATGTTGTCTGAATGACAATTTTCAATAGAGATAAATACAAAATACACTAATGTACCTCTGTTTACGCCCTTTTGGACGCCCACTTGTTCCTCACATTTTTTTAAATTCATGCCCCCCCCCCTCTTCTCTTCACAAAATACAAACCCATTCAATATTGTGCGCTTTTTTCCAGGTGCGCTTTTTTCCGGTGCGCTTTTTTCCGTGCGCTTTTTTCCGTGATTCGCAAAATTAAGAGGGTGACAAGAGACTTTAGTGGACATGCTATATACAGGGTGTGTCACAATTCCCTCTCGGGTTTAAAAGGCTTATAAAAAATAATGTACTACCAATACAGCAACAAAGTTGACTTTATTGGAGAAAGAAATATTACAAATTTTGTTTCACAAATAACGAACTTCCTCGTCGTTGGATTGGACGAGGTTCTGACCACGATAATCGTCTTCATCCGTGGCCACCTCGCTCTCCGGACCTAACTCGATGCGATTTTTTAATGGGGTTACACAAAAGATCATGTGTTCGTGTCGCCTATGCCTCATGATTTAAAAGACTTACGCCAAAGGATCACAACCGCATTAGCTACCATTGATCGCGACATGCTAAAGTGAGTGTGGGGAGGGAAGAATTTGACTTTAGACTTGATATCTACCGCTTCACGAAATGTTCAAATACTGAACATTTGTGAAACAAAACTTTGAATATTTCTCAACTTTGTTGCTGTACTGGTAATATATTTTTTTAAAAACCTTCCAAACCCCGAACGGAATTGTGACACACCCTGCATTATATAATGGCTTTCTTACCTGACAATGGCATATTTCATGAAATTCTGATGGTATTCAAATTTTGCGCCCCTCCCCCCCCCCCCCCCTCCGAAAAAAAATCTAGATCCGCCATTGATATGAAGACAATATGCGAAACCGCGATAAACATGAGACGACTACACATTATTTACTTCATGCAAGAAAGTAAAAATAAAGGCATTTTGGGAGTCAGACAATATGCGAGACCGGTCTCCTGCGAAACGAGACCTCGGGAAGATACCTTAGGGTTGAGACGATATAAGACCTAGCTATTTCTCTTTTCGCATGGTCTCGCGTGTCGCGTCCATCCCTATATAATGGCATCTTGTGCCAAAAGTTATTCTTTTAAAACGTTTCCAGGACACTGGCACAAATGTGTGACGACCGGGGGGTGAACGAGAAAATGTACTAGCACGTCATCGTGTCGGCCGGGAAATGAATGCTTTTCTTGTGAAAGGATTAAGGCAAATGAAAGCTTAAACTAAAAAACTTTTTTATTAACGAGATTTTCTTTCCGAGCCTGGGTGCAGGGCCGACCCAAGGGGGCTGCGAATAATCAATATATAGGCAATTGCCTAAGGCCCTGCGCTTAAAGAGGCCCCGCTCCTGGGCCATTTTTTTGCTATCACGTTAGACCGAACTTGTTAGATGGTTGCGATCAGGCCCGGACTGGCTCCTTTGGGGGCCCTCGGCTAGAGATTGTATATGGGTCCTTTATTGATGAATTTAGAGGGAACAGAATTTTAGAATATGTAATATTTGGAATTTAGCTTTACGTGCCTAAAAACCACATTTAACTATTTCAGAGCTTTCGGAGCCCCCGACTCTGCGGGGGGGGGGGGGGGGGGCTCGAGCCGTGGGTTCCTCCTCTGCGCCACTGTGCAAAGACGTAAGATTACTAGGAAATAAATAATTAATTACTCTGATAAATATATCAAATTACTCTAATTATAAAGTACTAGTATATCCTTTTTGGGGACCTCGGCATTCGCCGACCAGCCGACCTGGCCAGTCCGGGCCTGTTTGCGATATATCCCGAAAAAAGCAGAGAAATAAAATTAATATGTTCTAGCAGAGCTAATAATAACTTACATAAAACATGATACAAAAGAATCCAGCACGCCCTTCTGGGTGCCTGAACTGGGCCCTGCTGGGTGCCTGAACTGAGAATAAATAGTAGTATTTCATTTAGGTTGCATTAATGTTATGACCTATTTCCTTGTTTTTCCTTATTTTCAATTTTAAATGAACACTAAATTCCTAAGTACAGTAACAGTGGCGCATAGGAGTAATCTGGGGGGAGGGGGGCAATTGCCCCTGCAGTTGTAAAAATTGCCTCCCTAGTCTAAAAAGTCAGGGGGCAAAGTTATGATTTTGAATACAGATCATGCATTTATAACCCTAATATACTATCAATTTCTAAAAAAAAATAAAAAAATTATTCAACAATCAACAAAAGAATAGAATCACAGTAGCTTTTCAACCCAACAGGAACGATGGCACATTCTACCAAATGGCCAAGATAGATAATTTCTCAGGAACGCAAAAATCAAGGGGCAGCGATTTTAAACTTGTCTGAAATCAATTGTTTAGCGTTAGAAAAAAAGACCTGTTGCTGTAAATAGTGGGCAAAAAGAGATCATTTTCACTGGCAATGCCGCAATTAGAGTTTATGTCACCTGGGGCAAACCATAATTAGTGTCGTGTGCCCCGTCGCATGGAGCCGTGCCCCATCCAAGAATTGATCCCTGATTTAGGTATTCCTCCGGTGCTTGTCCCCGCTTACCCCCCCCCCCCTTTAGTTGCCGCTTTGTCACAGGTTGGGGCAAAGTTTCTCATTTATATTTTAGTGAACCTAATTTTGGTGTTTGAAGGTCAGTAGCAGAGAGACAGTACACTTTTATGATGGTGCCCAACTTAACTTGACAGACTAATTGCGAATTCAAATGGACGCAGTTTAAGAGAACAAAAAACGGTCTGCGGTTTTATGACTTATATCTGCTGCCAGGGCCGTAACTACGTACACGTGCCCCAGACTTGGTAGGGGGCTCCAAAATAAGTTATGGTTCCACGGGAGGGGGCCGTTCTAGTTGGTTCGTCGTGAGAGACTTATCTCTAGTTGCAGTAGTATCTAAGTCAGTATTTTGATACCTTTAACCCTTTTAGATTTCCATGCATTAGAAAAATGGAGCAACAAATCACCTCATTACTTCCTACTAGCAGCGTTGCTCCTGAGCACTACGGAGAAGTAACGTTCGACACAGAAGGGTAATCTTCACAGCTATTGTTTATAACGATCTGCTGATGTACATATAATTCTATTTTCTAGCATTTAAAAAAATTCTTTTAGAAGTCTAGCTAAGATAATATCTCAGAATATTAGTTTTCTTTAGTACATAGTATATGTACAATTACCTAATTTATACACCCTCCCCCCTTTATATTCGACAAAACGTAAAAACTTACATAATTTATCAGGGGTCGATCCAGGAACATTTTCCAGGGTCCCATTTTTGTAAAAGCTGCATATTTTTGTGAATTTCAATGCTTAATTTTGTGAATTTTAGCACTTATTTTTGTGAATTTTCAAACCAAATTTTAATAAAAGTCACTTTTTTTGTTAATTGGTGAAACACATTAAAATGTAGGGTAAAATGCCAGTGAAGGGCAGTGTTAATCGACTGTATTTTCGTGAAGGGGTTCCGTTTAAATCTATTGTAATTTTGTGAAAGGGCTACAAAACGGACCCAATTTTTGTTTGTATCGACCCCTGTCCCCCGCTTATGCCGAGGTTTTGGTTAATGAAATCACGCTAAAAGTCGTTCCAGCTCCTCAAATTATTAAATATCTTTTTCCACATTACTTTTCTAAAAATATTTACAATACCACCCCCACCCCCACCCCCAATATATATATATATATATATATATATATATATGGAAAAAGATATTTAATAATTTGAGGAGCTGGAACGACTTTTAGCGTGATTTCCTTAACCAAAAGCTCGGCATAAGCGGGGGACAGGGGTCGATACAAGCAAAAATTGGGTCCGTTTTGTAGCCCTTTCACAAAATTACAATAGATTTAACTTTATATATATATATATATATATATATATCTATATATATATATATAACAAGTAAAACACAAAACATACTACAAATAAGACATACCTCGCAAAAAAAAATATAACAGCTATTAGCAAGAATTAGAAACCAGAATTTGAAGCCAAATAAAGTGCAAGAATTATTGTGATAATATAATGGAACGGAAATTATAACCACTGTCACCATCTTCAGGGGCCACAAACAGTGGATTATAATTTACAGCAAACCAAATAGTAGGGTTTCGGTTGTGTGGCATATCAGAAGAGATATTAACTCCACACATCTGGGCCCTACCCTACTATATAAAGGAAAGAAGAAATCAAAAAGATAACAAAAATTAGAAATAGGAATATAATTTTACATACCAGACCTTGAGCACATGTAAATTTCATTTGAACAAATGATATGTGTTGCCAATGTTAAGAATTGTAAAAAGTGAAAATTGGTGTTGCCACTAAATAAAAGTGTAAAAGTGGAAAGAAGAAAGTATAGGAGTTGCCAAATACTAAAAGGTAATATTATTAAATTTTAAGAATATCCAGGTATATTAATATAATAAATATATATTGAATAATAATAAATTAAAATGATTGAATAAAATAAATAGTATAGCAAAATTAAATATAACATATTGTTTAAAAAATATAAGTTATTGTATAACAGAAGATTAATCTAGTAAATAAGAAAAAAATAAAAAATAATGTTTAGGACAGAATAATCACAATATAGGAACTAGAGATGAGTTCGGGCTCATTTTTTGAAGCCCGAGCCCGAGGACTTTCAATCCGAGCCCGCCCGAGCCCGAGCAATATTATTTAAGTCGGAGCCCGAGCCCGGAATTTCAGTTAGAAAAAAAAAAAATTCAATTACCTTATTGATAGAATACAATGAATTGTGCCGTTTGTGCAAGTTAAAGACAAATAGAGTTGCAAACTCTCAATGCACTTTCTATTTCTTTATTTATCCATATGTTTATCAAGTAATATCGGATCTCATGACTCACTAATGAATATAAGCCGCCGTTCTGAAATATCTAAAGAGCTTAACGCACCTTCTAGGCGTCAGTGCTGCTATTTTTTTTAAATAACTACAGTCAACTCCGGTTATAGGGAACCCATATATAGTGAACGCAAACCATGAGTCCCGATTCACATACAGTATCTCTATCCATCATGAAGACACTTGGGTCTAGTGACATTTAGTGAACTTCGGATATAGTGGACGAAATTTGATGGTCCCCAGAGGTTCACTATAACCGGAGTTGACTGTACTTTTATTTTTCTCATGTATCACTTTTTAAAATCTGTTTCAAGGAGTATGTTCAACAAAGGAGAAATTTTTCACGAGCCCGAGCCCGAACGCAATTGTGAATTACAGAGCCCGAGCCCGGTTCGGGCCCGGGCTCGGGCTGAGCCCGTCTCATCTCTAATAGGAACCCCGTTTATTTTTTAGCCAATATAAGCTATTTTACATTGATTACAGGTTAACATATAGATACAGTTGTATACTTTGCAAAACGTGCTTAAATTAGACCCACTATTACAAATATTTGCAGTATCAGCAAAAGGACAAGTTTTACAGCGAGAAGATGTGCATTTTATAAATTTAAGAGTAGGCAATTGATGTATATTGTTAAGTGATGATAAGTCGCAGGCTTTCGATCCAAGATAATCCTTATCATCATTAATTATCTCGTACCGAGCATAAGAAAAAGTATTATTTCCTTGTTTGCCAGGCGCTAATTTATTATAATCTACCATTCATAAAAAAGTGAGGGGTACATACTAAATTTTAAGTGACAAAACAATGCTAGCAATAATTTCTTATAAATGTAAACAAACACATAACAGTAAATTGTATGGAAGTCTGGAGTAGAAAAATATATTTACAAAAAGAAAAATAGAAAATTACATACACATGACAGTAAAGTAGAAATATGAATTTAAAAAATAAATAAATAAAAAAATACAGCGAAGAGTAACTTGAGTAAAATAAGAGCAAAAATATTACTAGCGGAAACTAGAATAAAATGAGAAACTTAATAAGTATTAAGGTCTTCTAATAAAGATGGCTTATTAGCTGTACATTACATCAATGTCTAAGTAGTATAATATTTTTATATTTAAAAACGTCGCTGTGTAGTATCCAATAGTGGAAATAACTCGTAAGATTGCCAATAGAGGGCAGCACATTATAATAAAATATTCGCAAGCAAAGTAAAGTAGTTAGCAACTGTACAAATGTTAGATAATTGTAATTAATTAAGTAATCCAAATATACAGAAAAAAGATGTTGATTTTTACACTGATTAAATTAAATACAGCTGCAGCAGCAACACCATAACACTATGCAGAAGTAATTTGAACATTATTGTTGAAAATGTTGGGAAATTAAAATAAAAATAGAAAGGAGATAGTCTAAATAGATAGCTGTATTTTACAAAGTATTCAAAATGAATATAGATAAATCATAGATGCTGATTAAAAAGGAGTAGCTGAAGGTAGTAAATAGGAAAATTACAAAACTATAAATGCGCACTTGCAGCAAAATATAGCTTGTAAGAAGATTTATAAAATTATTAGCAATGCAAAAATGGCATATAAAGTCAAATCAAACATCCATAATTAATTATTTAGAAGATATCCTATTTGTAACGCGCAATTGCAGCTATGACAAACAGAATAGAATATAACTATATATAAAGATAAAATAAATAAATAATAAATAAAAATAATGTACTACTGGACTCTTAAAAATTTTTTATTTTCTGTCCAACTCAAGGAAAAACACGAACATTGAGCTCAGAATGCTGTAAATTTAACAGGTCGCTATTATCACCAACCGAATATCTGTATACTGCAGTGAAATATTAACTTGTTTGCTGTATGAGTACAGGTAAGTAGTTTTCGTAATTTTCTTGTCAAATCGGTAAATTTTAAATAAAGTATTAGTCTGCAGAAAATACTACAATGTACTTATCATTTTTTTTTTTTTTTTTTTTTTTTTTTTTTTGTCAGGAATTCGTTAAGGAGAAGATATCCATTATAGTTGCGCTTTGAGGGGGAAAATGTAGTTTTGTTTAAATTAAAAATGATGCCTCTCCTTATTGGAAAGACCCTTTGAAAATCAAAGTCAGCCGCTTCAGTTTTTGACCGCCAAATGTTTCTTGGCAGTCAAGCCCTGCTCATGTCCAGTGGCTGTGGAGGGTTTTTTTTTTTTTTTTTTTTTTTTTTTTTTTTTTTTTAAGTGAACACATAGATTTGAAATTTCCAATCCTTCTAATGAACTTTGTTTTGGACGTACACACAGACTACCGCTAAAAGCTCATTCGGTCTCCAGTGATACCAGTCAGGCGCGTAGCCAGGAAAATTTTTCGGGGGGGGGATATGCGCCTGGAAAATTTTTCGGGGGGGGGGATATGAGCTTATATGTGTATAAATAGACGGAATTTCATCACTAATCGGAAAATTTCGGGGGGGGGATATATCCCGATATCCCCCCCCCCTGGCTACGCCCCTGATACCAGTAGCTGTGGAGTTGTTTTGATAAAAGGGGGAAAAAGTAACCCCTTTTATTTATTTTATTAATTCTACTAATTGCACTATTTACTTTCTGTTTTCAAGAGTTAAAAATAACTGTTCTCAAATTTCATCCGTTTTAGTACAGTATTTTTTCCATTGTTATAGAAGAAATATTTTATTATTTATTAATGACTATGTCACTTTATCTCTCACCCCCTTTATCGAAAATTGTCCCAAAAATGCGACATAAAAGTAAGAATAAATTGTTGAGTATTGAATTGTTTATTTTTTTATTGTGCAATGTCTTATCCTCCTGAATTCTGTATCCCTCAATAAGCATTTTTCTACTTAACTGTAACTGTGCTCGCAGACGCATTCTTTTTACTTCTTCTATACTTTTTTCACTTAACGTAAGTACGAGGACCCCTTAGAAAGACCCCCCACGGAGGGCACCCCACCCATCGGCCTAGAGACCACGCGTAGCTAATCGGCCTTAATCCCACAAACACAAACAAATCTATACTTTTTCCCTTCTTGATGTTACTTTGTTATGTGATGTGCCTGTTTCTTCCGTTCTAATACAATGTTATGTTAAAATCCCACGCATACTATGCTTGTGCCATAACTCTGCTAACATTTCTAAAAGGTTATGGACACCGGATGGATTAATTTATTTATTTGCTGCTTTTTAACGTTTGTTTCAAGCCTGCATCATTCATCCTCAAAATGGCGACTGGAACTTGGCGAATTAAAACGCTGAATAAAGATAATTACGAAACATGGAAAATGCAAATGAAAGCGCTTTTAATAAAGAATGATGCCTGGATTTATGCATCATGTTCAAAGCCTAAACCTGAAGTTTTGGAAAATGACGAAAAATCGCAAGAAGAGCTCGATACGTGGGTCCAAAAGGACGAAAAAGCAAGAGCAGATATAATTCTGTGTATATCGCCATCTGAACTCAAACAAATTAAAAATTGTGACACTTCATCAGATGTCTGGAAAAAAATGGGAGAAATCTATCCGTCTAAAGGACCTGCTCGTAAAGCTGCATTAATGAAATCTTTAATTCAATATAAGATACCCGACTCGTCTAATGGAATTCACGACCATTTGAGAAAATTCTTCGACATAGTGGACAGACTTTCAGAAATGCATATTAAAATAGACGACGACTTGATGACTGTAATGCTGTTATATGGTCTCCCTTCTACTTTCGACAATTTCCGATGTGCTATGGAATCAAGAGATGAGCTTCCGAAGCCAGAAATACTCAGAATCAAACGCCAGGCGTAACGATGATAGACAAGCGGAAGACTCAGGTGCTTTTGTGGCTGCTCCTAGAAAACCTGCGTCTAAAAATAAAAATTATGGAAAATACTCTGACCAGCCGACTCATAAAATTAAGGATGCATCAATAATAACTTGTAAAAGGTGTAAACGCATCGGGGATTGGGCTACCGAATGTGAAAGTGGAAAAAAGAATAATTTTAGACATAAGCCTAACAGCCTGGGATTCTTATTAGAGACGGCCCCAGGCGCGTGCGGGGCCCCAGGCGAAGCGCAAGAGCGGGGCCTCTTCTCTATAATGTCTTATGAGATAGCAATAAAATGGCCCAGGAGCGGGGCCTCTATAAGCGCGGGGCCTTAGGCGATCGCCTACATTTGCACCCCCCTTGGGACGGCCCTGTTCTTATCCACTCCGGATGACTAGCCAATAGGGTTACCAGGCGAAATCCAGCAACCCTACTCGCCTAAAGCTCTCTCAACAATATCAAATAACGAAAAGGAAAGTTTTTGGTGTGTTAAGATAGATACTAAAAATTATATAAGTTACTTCAGTTATCATCGACCCACGTTTGCAATTGCAAGGAAAGATCAGGAAACCTTCCTACTTCCAGTCGATGAAATAAATGTAAAGGAAGAATAAAAGAAAAAGGGGTGAGAGATAAAATGATATAGTCAGGGATGTTGATTCTGCGCCGATTGCGCCGAGCTGCTCCAAAACGCAAATCTTGCGCCGAACTGCGCTTTTAGCCGATTTTTGCGCCGAATACGTCATTTTGACTGTTATTTTTTTTGCCACGCTTGAAAACTTTGCTTTTCTTATCTGCATTTATTATAAGTGTTGACTCTAGATTAATTTTGCAGGGCGCAGCGCCCGAAGGCCCTTTTATCGTCTTTTTAGCGCCCGGCGGCTCTATTTCTCTTATTTATGCGCCCTCCTGCTTTTATATTTTTATTATTATTAGTCAGCAATCACCACTTTTTATTTCATTTGCGGCCCATCACGAAAATACGTTAATTAAAACGGCTCCTTCACAGAAATACGATTGAGTACAATAACTCCATCATAAAAATAGGTTCGATTGAAAGCGGCCCTTTCATGAAAGCCGTCTATGAAATCGGATCTTTCCTACAAATGCCTTTTTCAAATATTCTATTCTTTCAGATCGAAATACTGTTACTGCCTTTTTCATTGTCTTTGCATTTGCGCGAGCCGAGTAACCCGAAAAAGGGCCTCTCTAGTATGTTTTGTTTTTGCTGACTCAATGAGAAGCCCGATCGGCCGGGCAGAACTACCTGGGCATTTCACTTAGGAGTTGGGGGAAGAAAATAATTTCCTCTTTTTAATCGGCTTTCTTAGTACATATTATTCTTAATGTATAACAGCTATTTACTAACCATACATAATTAAGGATGATACAGAAAGTATGCCGTAGCAAAACGACGTTTTGCGATTCGAAAATTTTGCGGGATTTGCTTGTTTGTTATGGCAAGCCTAGACAAGGAATATCTCCTAAGGGGGGTGCCTTGGTTGGACGACTTTTTAAAGAGTTCTAACGTGTATTGACGTTACGTTTGACGTTTTGCGAATAAAGCAATTGAAAGACATTATACTTTTGCCAAAAAAGGAGCATAATAATGATCTTTTGCTTTAGCAGTGTACAGGGGCGTAGCCAGAAATTTTTCATGGGGGGGTTACGACTGCTACAACTCATATATATGTATACGTGTATGTGATAATGTAGTGAAGAATATACATTTTGTATGGCAAAAATTTCTCATGGGGGGGGGGTTATGACCCTCCTAACCCCCCCCCTTGGCTACGCCCCTGGCAGTGTAGCACTAGGGTTATTGGCGCCCGGTGTGGTCCTTCAGTTTACTGCTGCCCCATTCATTCTAAGTTTCAGCATTCTGCCCCCATTTTGGTCCTATAGTTTTCCACCATATTATTTTTAAGTGTCCTGCCGGCCACCATTTTTTTTAATCTTGCCACCCGGGCGCCCCCCCTCCTCTTATTACGCCACAGTTTTAATTATATAAAATTAGAGTAACTGCAGAATTTAGTAAATCAGACTATTGACAAGATTTGGTATTCTAAATATTCATATTATATATTTTCTGTTTTTTTTTTTTTTTTTAATTCTCAACATTTTAATGAATGAAGAAAAAATATTAAAAGCAAAAGATAACTAGTTCTGGGAAAGGATGTCTTAAGAAAGCAAACTGTGTCATAAGTTAACAGCTAGGTTATTCATAAAACAAACTGCCATCAATTTAAGCTTATTTTCAGTTTTTAAAAACTAAAAGAAAAAAAAAATCGAAATAATTCTGGAAGGTTTTTCAATATATAATTTGTTTGAGTACTTCTGGCAAAAGGATGTTAATTATTTTTATTATTTTAATTATTTTAAGCTGATTAAAAACATTTGATAGGTAAAATAAAATATTAATGCTTTTTTCATTTTCAAAAGATTAAAGCAAGGTTTAAGAAAGAAAATTTTTAAAGAGACCTTTTTAAGTATGTTACAAAAAATTAAAAATAAAGCTTTATGAAAAATAAATTATTTAAAATATGTTAAACTGTATTCCATACCCTTGGACAATTCTGTGAGTTAAAAAAATATTTATTTTATACCTGCTAAAAAACTTACATATAGTAATTATTATTTTTTTTATTTTAAAGAATAGTGCTTTTTAAAAACCTTATATTCATTTTTCACGAATGAGCAAGAACAAATATATTTCAGTGATTTGATATGGTGTTATACATTCCAACCATCGGATCAGGGACGTACCCAGAAAAAAATTTCGGGGAGGGTCCAAAAATTTCGGAGGGGGTCCAAACACTGAAAAAGGCAGAATTTTCCAAAAAAAGACTTCATCATTGTTATTTTGCTAACAAAAATCGAAATTTCGGGAGGGGTCCGGACCCCCTGGACCACCCCCCTGGGTACGTCCTTGCATCGGATGTAATACAAAATTTGCATGACTATGTCATTTATTCTAGCAATCTTCTGTATTCTGAATTCAATTTTTCCAATTTCTATAGTTATCAATTGATGGATGAGTTGAATTGTTTGATGCAATTCCAAATAATGTCTAATAAAGGTATATATTCAGTTACTTTAAAAATCTTTACTTGGTAATCATTCAATAATTATTGCGAACAAAAGAATTTAAATAAAATTATGATTTATATTATTAAATTTTATACATCCTGCACTGCAGAAATTTTATTATTTTTATTACATGCTAAACACATCTATCCTAATCCACTTACACTGACAGTCCTTTTCTGTTTAAAAGTTTGTACAATATAGGTGAAATATCATATATGAATGTGATCCAGTAATTGCGGTCCAGTAGTGATAGTGTGATAAAATTGAGGAACAAAAATTAACAGTCCCTCTGCCTTCCCCTACTGCCTAACAAATCATGTCTGGTTAAAAATTTCTGAAACCTTCTCCAATAAATGTACTATTCTTATAAATAATAAACATTTACATCACGTAATTTTAAGAAAAAAAAAATTAAGCAGAAAATTCAAAATTACTTAGATTAAAACTTCTTTTTTTTTTTAATCAAAAATTTCTAGTTATGTACAGATTTAATTCACATATTTATGTCATGTTTAGAGCAAAATATTATCAACAAATCATTTTTCCTATTTCGCTTACACTTACTTCTACAGGATATTTTCTCCAAAAGAAGTGAGGGGGGAAAATAAAGACAAACTGGAAAAAATCTAACTTTGCCTTGTAAGTCAGAACAGATATTACAACTCTACATGTTAAATTTTCGGGGATCAGATAGTTTCAAACCAGTTTCTAGATATGTTATCTACCTGTACATTCTCGTGGAACCCCAAAGTGTCCTTTTTGAGAACAGGGTGCCCTTTTTGAAATTTCCCCCCAGGCGGCTCTTTTTTCTAGAGTGAACACAGTGAAATCTTCAATTTTATGCTCCAAAATCATGTTAATTCTGATCCCAAATCTTAGTTTTCCTCGCGGAAGCTAAATTTTTTGTGCTCCCAAATGGAATTTTTCTGCTCCCAAATAGAATTTTTCTGCTCCCAAATGGAATTTTTCTGCTCCCGAGGTGCTCCCAAATGAAATTTTTTCTGCTCCTGGGGTGCTCCCAAATCGAATGTTGGAGTTAACATCCTTGTATAGTCAATTAATATCGTTTTAATATGGCAATAATGAAACTAAAAAATCAGTGGGGGTCTCCCCTGACGAGGCTCGAACATCGAATTTATAGTTTATATATATATATGTGTGTGTGTGTGTGTGTGTGCATGTGTGTGTGTTTGGGGGGGGCACGCATATGTGGACTTACATTTAAAATGACTTTTGCCCCTCCAGTTTCGAAGCCCAAGCATAGGCGTAGAGTTATATGGGCCCGTGGGGCTCGAGCCCCCCCAATAAATTGTGAATAGGGGCTGAGCCCACCCAATAATTTATCACTAAATACAGAAAACTAATTTATACTAACACAAAAAAAAGTATTTCACGCTATTTACAAAGGTTTATAAAGAACCTTTACTTGTACTTTAAAAAAAAATTTTTCTTTTGATTTCAATCATGATTTAGTATTCATTGTGACGCCACGTAACACACAATGTTACCATAAGCTGCCCTCGCCAGACTCTGGTTCATTAAAATCAGATTATGCAATGTAAAGTATGAAATGAAGAAAAGTTCAGATGTGTCTAAAATGCAGTAATGCACTATCTCATCGAAATTTTTTTTTTTTCCTCCTTTGAATTTTTTACTTTGCTTCCATTTTTAACTTTTAACTTATACTAACATGGATGCTTACCTTACATTGGTGTAGAATTCTATGGACCCATAGAGTTCGAGTCCCTCTAATAATTTACACTTATATATAGTAAGTGATAGCTGCCAACTACTACGGAATATAACTAACCACTTTTTGTAAACAGTATATTTTTTAATTACTTTTTTCAAAATAGCAACCACCTCGGGGGCGCAGCACAAAAATTTTGCTATATTTTAAGCCAAAAAATCATGTAGAAAAAGTGGTTAATTATATTCCGTAGTAGCTGGCAACTAAGTTATATGTACGTGAATTAGTGGCCTAGCCAGATATTTTTCATGGGGGAGGGGGGGGGCTATATTACGACTTTTGCAACTCGCATATATGTATATACGCCACTGACGTGAATATATGTGGTTGTGGGGCCCGGCCCCCCCAATAATTTTGAAAACTTTACGCTTATGAGCCCAAGTTACGCCCATACAGTGGCGCACACAGGATTTTAGTGGGGGGGGGGCTGGGCTACATACAAATACTGCTGAACTCGGTTATAGTGACTTCGATTAGTTACAACTCTTTTATAAGTCAAAATATTCCGTACCACTTGACTGTCCCATAGAACACTAGCCTACAGGCAATGTAACTCGTTATAGAGTCATAAATAATTATCTGATCTTTTCAATGACGTTGGACCCGAGTTTAACAGTGTTTCATAAACTAACTGTAAGTATATACTTAAAATTTTTTTTAAATAAACGTCTTTTTTGGTTAGAAATAATTTGAAGACAATTAAAAAAGAACGAAAAAAAATTAATTCATTAGCGATATTTTTCATTTTTTAAAGCTTTTCACTTATAACTTTTTACCTATGAGGGGGGGGGGGTGCTTCAGCCCCATAGCCCCCTCCGTGGGTGCGCTTATGTACAGTAATATCGGTAAAAACGTAGTAGCAAGCAGCATATAACTTGTAATTTATTTTCATTCTCAAGGCTTTAAATCCTGCGTAACGGCATTAAATACATACTTTCAGACAAAAAAAATCAAAATCGTTACATTGTATACATCACACTCGCTAAAATGTTACATTGTAAGGAGGATGACTAATCAAATGAGATACACGTGATCCGGTGTGTTTTCATTTACGGATCGAAATCATAGCATACAGCAATAAATCGCGCTTAAGTATAAACAGATTTGATGAATGTTATAATTTATCCCTCGAGAGCTGTCACATTTCCTTGACTTATACGTTCCAATCTCTCTTTCTACTGCAATATTCGAAGAAAAAATGAAAATGAAAAAATAACTCATGTATAGATATATATATATGTCCTTACTGGAGTTAAGATGATTATACTTAAGAAGCAGGCAGCTAAGTGTTCTTAAAATTATTTATAAATAAATGCTTATGGAATGTGATGGTGTGGGATCCTTTATCAGGCAATCTCGCCGCCAACTGAATTGAAATAAAATAATTGAACCTTGTAAAATAACACACATAAATGTATTATTTTAAAAAGGTGTGTTATTTATTATATTTTATAGAGTTTTAATTATTTTATCTTTTAAACACCGGTTTCGTTTTTTTTTTTTTATTATTATTATTTTTTGGACAACCTAATTCAAGTTTACGGGAATTGCTGGTGTTTGAATCGCTACTGAAATGTTATTCTTCGTTTGTGGTTCAATTAACGTGTATCCGAGTACGCGTATCGTGGAATAGTAAAATTTTACATTTTCCAAGTATGTTGGTCGGAAAACTCATTTAAATAAGAGCCACTTTTGCGTTTATTTTTAATCGTCGGGTGCATAGTATTATGAGTTGGGAGGTGTTTATCGTACGTCAACATTTCACCCAGCCGAAACTACTGAAGCTAATAATACGAAATTTGACATGTATGTGAGGTTTGTAATGTAGGTATTCAATAAGAGGATTTTACGAAATTCGTAGCCTGTGGGAGTGTAGGAGAAAACGTTCTTTCCACTTATCCCTCTCAATGAAAATAAAAGGAATAGTTATAAAATTGTCGCTGTAAAATGTAACACGCACGAATACTTAAAAAATCTCTTTCAGGACATTTTGGAATTCATCATGACATATTGGAAAAATGGACATAAGATTGAAAGATAGTTTCAATTAACCCACAAGAAACACTGGTTTAAATAATCCGCTATGAGTTGCCCGGACATCCGATCTAATTTCATTTGTCTATAGGCACTACAGAGTTGTGTTAAATGGATCTGGCACGAAATGCTCATTTTTTTTATATTGAGAGTGTGAGATATTAAAATTAGCATTTCTGAGGGGGGGGGGGCAGGGGATTCACAGGATCACGGAAGAGGAACCAACTTTAGATTATATAAGATTGAATCATTTTAATACTTAAAAGCATTTTCAAGCGAAAAAAAAATGCGCTTCCCCGTCCCACATTTTTTTTTTTTCCGGATCTGACCCTGCTGGTCATTAAAATTGCAATACTATGAAGGTGGTAGCAAGCAACGGACGCCATATTTTTTACATGAAGTGTGCTAAACGTTTGAATTTTTCAGCTGATTAGCATTTCAGTTGCAAACGCGCTAAGCAGGTATTTGCAGCCGAATCTCAGTAAAATTCGTGATGGGAGGCACGTCCCGAATGCCTGAAAGAGAACCGACATGCAACAGATTTTACAAGAAAAATCTGGCAACCGCAATGTTGCTCTCTACACGTGGCACCCCTTCTTCCCACCCTCTTTTCTTTTAGTTTTTAGGATTTACTTTTCTGTGGTCTATTTTTTCCTTTTTTCATTCTTTATTTTTCTTCGTCCTGTGCTCTCTTTCCTGTTGTTTTATTTTATGTCAGGTACCGTGCAGGTTACTCAGCTACAAGTATCTGAGTAGATGACAGCTCACGGAACCAATATTATAAATCTTTGAAAGACAATTATTTTAAACGCATTCTTTTCCACAGTTTGTCGATACCTGCAGTGAAAAATAAATTTCTGACTTTCACCTTATGAATAATTGATGAAATATCTAATAAATGTTTATCAAACAAATAAATAATATATATTTCCCACGCTTTCGTATATCGTGAAAAGAAAAGAGGGTGGAAAGAGGAGTGCCACGTGTAGAGAGCAACATTGCGGTTGCCAGATTTTTCTTGTAAATTAAATATATTAATCATAGGACTAGAATTAGAAAGTTGACTAATATGTATGCATTTTTATGGCAGGCATGTCACGGATGCCTGAAAGAGAACCGATATGCAACAGATTTTACAAGAAAAATCTGGCAACCGCAATGTAGCTCTCTACACGTGGCACTCCTTCTTCCCACCCTCTTTTCTTTCAGTTTTTTAGGATTTACTTTTCTTTGGTCTATTTTTTCCTTTTTTCACTCTTTCTTTTTATTTTTCTTCGTCCTGCTCCCGTTAGTTTGCTTTATGTCAGGTACCCTGCAGGTTAGTCAGCTACAAGTATCTGAGTAGTTGACAGCTCACGGACCCAGTATTATAAATCTTTGAAAGGCAATTATTTTAAACGCATTCTTTTCCACAGTTTGTCGATAACTTCAGTGAAAAATAAATTTCTGACTTTCACCTTATGAATAATTGATGAAATATCTAATAAATGTTTATCAAACAAATAAATAATATATATTTCCCACGCTTTCGTATATCGTGAAAAGAAAAGAGGGTGGAAAGAAGGAGTGCCACGTGTAGAGAGCAACATTGCGGTTGCCAGATTTTTCTTGTAAATTAAATATATTAATCATAGGTCTAGAATTAGAAAGGTGACAAATATGTATGCATTTTTATGGCAGACAGTAGAAATGTTAAATCTGACTAGTGTACTTTTATGACATCGTTTAAATGTGTCTAATATAATTTTTTTCTGCTTGCAACCACGATTTTGACTCCGAATTTTTGTGCGTCATCTGGAATGTATCCATAGAAAAATTCCTGTGGGTATCTGTTTTGTTTAAAAGACGTATTACGGATGAGTCAAAACAGAAGATTAACCAAAGTGGTAGTTTACTACGGTAGTTTAATACCACTAACGGATTAAAGGTAGGACGGGGGGCGATTCTCCCCAGGGCCTTATTATCGCATGGTCAATTCGGGACTTTGCCTAGGGCCTCCGGCTCGAAAGGGCCCCCAATTTTAAATGTTGTTCTGCAATATTCTTTTTTATATCAAAATTTTATGAAAAATAAAACAAATTTCATAGATGGGGGGCCCAAATTCATCAATGCCTGGGGCCCCTGTAGGTTATAATCAGGCTGTGATCCCCCCCCCTCCCCAAGAAAAACAAATTACATGAAAAATGTAAGAAATTGACTTAAATTTCAACTAGCCACCCTCACCCAGAAAATTGCATTAATCCGTCTCTGCTTCTTACCACGGCACAATTCATTTTTGGGGGACATATATTTTATGAAAATGAGGATTTTATAGAGCTTTTCAACCAACGTCATTGCACTACGTTAAATCATAGCAACCAGTATGGCATGACTTTGTACCTCTAAAAATATTCGAGTTGTGGCGGAAAAATTGCAGTGACGTCATGTCGAAATGCTCTATCGCTTTATGTTTATCCATATTCATGCAAGGGCGGTTCCAGACGGAATTTTCGGAGGCGCTCATTGAACATTTTAAATAGGTTTATACTTTGTTGAAAATGCGAATTGAACACGTGAAATCTTGTATGCGAATCTAAAGCTGTAAAACGAAATTTCGGAGGGTGCCATGTTCCCCTCACTGGAGCCGCCCTTGTATCCATGTTCTCGAAGGACAGACTTCCCTATGCCTCCCTCCCCCCTTCCTTCTCGGAGCTCGTCTATAACAACTAATTATTGTAGGTTCATGATTTTTTTTTTAAATTTATTCTACAATTTTTGTAGGTTAACTCTTTGTATGAATGAACGGAAAGATTTTGAATTCGTTTTTGGTGTTACTTAAAAGGTGCTGTAACAGAGACAAAATTTACGGGGAAGTGACGTCACGTCAGTTCCACGTCTGTTTCGGTAGAGGAGAGGAGGAGGTTAGTGGAAAAAATCTTGTGAACTGAAGTGAAGTAAAATAATTTGAAAAACATGACGTCACAGCTTTTATAGAAGTCGTGGGTGAGATTGCTTTGGTTTGCTTTATTGTGAGAAATTTTATACTAGAATTTATTTATAATAGTGATCGAGTTCCAGAAAACTTAATCAAGAAATTTGGTTGTATTAATATGATTAATGACATCGACAATGAACAAGGTCTAGAGCAGCAGGTAATGAGTTAGATTGCAGGTTTTAAATAAATACATAACTTAACAAGAGATGTTTACTTTCTTTGAGTGTAAATTTATTGGAAGTATTATTCTTTGTGTATTAAAATAATATTACACTAAGAAACGCTATTCTTGTAATTGTCAAATTAACTACTAGTAGATGGGACTTTTTTTCCGTTTATGTATTTCATTATATGTATATTTGCTAATTGTTACTGTATATTGCTCTCTGTCGTTGAAGTTTTGAAGCATATTCTTTTAAGTTTATTTGAGGATCAATTCTACTACCTAGTTTTATAGTTAAACTGTAATAGTAAAAAAAGAATCCTCTCTATTTACTTGCTTGCGTGGATCCGTTTTTTGATTTGCCTATAAAAAGTCTCTCACGTTTTTCTGTTTCGAAGTTTCACTCTGAAGCATTATGGTCAGTTGAGGAAAGATTAAAACCAAAGATCTGTGGCGTTACGCTAAATGCCTAGCCCTCCTCCCCCCCCAATACCATTAAATCTGTAGTGGGTTACCCTTATATTACTGTTAACTTAAGGCTAGTGGCCTTAAGTAGCTACTAAGCTACTCAGTAGCTAAATAGCTACTTAAGTAGTATTACTGCGACTTAAGGCTTCTGTTTTTAAAATAAATCTTTTTTAAACTTCTCTTAAACAAATTTCAGCAGAGACTCAAAAAACTTCAGGGTATCTTCAAATTATTTTGAAAAATCAATTTTTTTTTTCTGTTAATGCACTTTTATAAACAACAATATTGGATGCAAGTGTGGCAGTAAGAAGTACACAAATGAATAAGTATTGAGATTAGTTATAATTGAATTATGTATTTCACTGAAAGTATTTCTCAGAAATGCATGATTTTTAATAAATTAAAATATGCAAGTGCTCTGGGAGGTATCAAGAAAAATATTCATGAGGGTGTCCAATCAGTGAAAAAGGCAGAATTTTTCACAAAAAATCTTATTTTGCTAACAAAAATTGAAATATCAAAGGGGGTCCAGATCCCCTGGACCCTACCCTTGAATATGTCCTCATATGCTATATTCTGAAGCTTGTATGAAATAGTGAAGTGGGACCTTATCACATATATGAGTACTTGGGAATAGGGATGCAACAGATATCCAGCAAACATACTGCATCCGGCCAGTATGCTGGATAATTGGCAGTAGCCAGATATTACAAATATCTGGCAGTACATCCGGCCTAGAATTATATACTGAGAAATAATGTTGATAAACATAATAAATGAATAAATTCTAAAAACTGCAGTAATAAAAAATGACAAAGTTTTGTTTTCAATATAGAATGTATTTTTATTATTTATAGAAAATGAGGGGGGGGGGGGCAAAATAAAGTACTTCTATCTTTTGTTAAGATTGGAGAAAATTATTACAGGAGGAAATTATTGTGCAAAAACACTGGTTTTCAATCTTCATAAGAATTTGATTAACCTCCCCTCCACCACACAAAAAATGACCCTGCTTAGAGAATAGTGTACTTGCTGTAGTGCTGTTGACTGGTGAGAAAATGTCCCCTCCCTATCTAATTTTGATAAAGTAAGAAACTTGTTACATTGATTTTCCAACAGTTGAATGGAAATGTCTTGCTTCAAGAGCTGATTTTGTTATTTATTTAACTCTTGAAGGAGACACCAATGACATTTCAGCTTTATGTATGTATTTAGCTTTAGTATGTATCAGCTTTTTTGTAGTAAAACTGGTACTCACTTCATGGAAAAAATCCCCAATAAGATTTCTGATTTCTAAATTAAATGATTTGGAACTAATGAGAAAATTTAAAGAAAAAGTAATAGCTGAATGATCTCAAAAAACTAGTGAAAATGAAACGGGAAAAGAAGAAAATATACTGCCGCTGGATAATCAGATATCCGGTTGAAAGTTTGGCTGGATATTCGGTATCTGGCCAAATTGATATCCGTTGCATCACTACTTGGAAAAATTACACGATGTTTTTAATACTTTAATAACTGGGTAATTCCATATAAAACCAACCAGTGGTCAAAATGTCATGTCTTCAGATATTCATGATTTTGGCTTAGATGTAGTACTAGCACATTAGATGAAAAATCCAAAATTTCAAATTTTTTAAGCAATTTATTTTTGAGATATATTATTGAAATTTTGAAAAAGTAAAAAAGTTTGCATGGCATGCTACTCTTTAAATGCCTGTAACTCAAGACCTATTTGATTTAGAGAGTTAAAATTTGTCATTTTGTTCAGTTTTTAGTGGCCTTTCATAAAATATGTAGCATGACCATGTCAATTAAAAATTAAAAAAGTTAAAATTAAAAAAAATATTTTTTTACAATTCAAAATTGGAATTTTTATTTTTTTGAAAAAATGTTTAGTTCAATTTTATCAACATTTATGCCAAATTTCAAGATGGAGTGTCTATGGCATCATGCTGGAAAAATTATTCTTTGTATGAACATTTGTGTAATACCTGCATTGAACATTTGTGAGTTATTCCATCTCAAGTCAGGCAGGGTATGTCAGGTCACCATTATAAATTTCTTTGAAAAAATTATGGTAGTTACGACTGTTGGAGACATGAAATATGCCAAAAGGATTTTTTCCAAAAAATTTTTTTTCTTCTGCTACAGCAGTTTCAAATTTGGCTTAAAATCTGGTATTTTTAGAAGATACAGAGATTATGCAACACTTAAACTACTGTAACTTCAAAGTTATTTCATCTATTCGCTTAATTTTTTAAAAATCTTTTAGCTATTGAGTTACCCTTTAATATTTTATATTTAAAATAAAAAACCTGATTGCATATTTTATATGAAAAAAAAAAAGTTTATTTACCCTACAAAACTGCAATATTTCAATTTTTAAGATTTTTTTTCTTATTAATTTTTTTCTGTTTTACAAAAGTAAATGTGCCAATCAAAACTACTCTTAAGACACTATTAAAGTAATATTTTTGGTAAAATCATACAAGCCGGTGCCCACCCCATGTAAACATGGCGACAGTCGCTGGAGCTTGGCGACCGCCAAGCTCCAGCGACTGTCGCCATGTTTACTAGTCATTCTAGGCAACCAGTGGTCCGTTTTTAACTAAAAAAACCCCAGTGGATTCAGCAACCTAGTTGTACAGCTATCTAAACTAGGCAACCAGTAGTCTGTTTTTAACTAAAAAAACCTCAGTGAATTCAGCAACCTAGTTGTACAGCTATCTAAACTAGGCAACCAGTGGTCCGTTTTTAACTAAAAAAACCTCAGTGGATTCAGCAACCTAGCTGTACAGCTATCTAAACTAGGCAACCAGTGGCCCGTTTTTAACTAAAAAAACCTCAGTGGATTCAGCAACCTAGCTGTACAGCTATCTAAACTAGGCAACCAGTGGCCCGTTTTTAACTAAAAAAACCTCAGTGGATTCAGCAACCTAGTTGTACAGCTATGTAAACTACGCAACCAGTGGACCGTTTTTAACTAAAAAAACAACAACAACAGTGAACTAAGCAACCTAGTTGTACAGCTAATGTAAACTGGGCAAACACTGGCCCGTTTTCAACTCAAAAAAACATCGGTGGATTAAACAACCTAGTTGTACACCTCTTATAAAGTCAGTATGATTAGAATAGCACGTAAATAGCACTTACGAAAACATAAACACTTCAAATATCAATTTAAAATTCACATTAAAAACCTTAAACATCGAAAGATTCGTTAAAAAAGAACACTTACCTCTATTTTTTTGGTAAATAACCGCTCAGAAATGTCCCCAACACCCACCGGCTTATAACGTACTATATTTCTAACAAACACCCACAAATTCTTTTCTTATATTAACATAACACATTTCATTCCCTTCCATCAATAACGCAAACAATTTCAAATTCCCAAACCTGACGAAACACGTATTCTTTATGGTTGCCAGTCACAACTACCACCGGCAGTTGGCGGTGCATCGCTCACTCTCGCGTCAGATTGTTCGCCAATGATTTGTAAACAAACCATTGACATGTAAACAAGGCACCGTATACGGAATATAGTCCAATCTTTTAGCTATTGAGTTACCCTTTAATATTTTATATTTAAAATAAAAAACCTGATTGCATATTTTATATGAAAAAAAAAAGTTTATTTACCCTACAAAACTGCAATATTTCAATTTTTAAGATTTTTTTTTCTTATTAATTTTTTTCTGTTTTACAAAAGTAAATGTGCCAATCAAAACTACTCTTAAGACACTATTAAAGTAATATTTTTGGTAAAATCATACAAGCCGGTGCGCACCCCATGTAAACATGGCGACAGTCGCCAACCATTTTCCACGATCAGCACATTAAAATTGCACATATATTCCACTAAAAATGAGCAACCAGTGGACCGTTTTTAACTAAAAAAACCTCAGTGGATTCAGCAACCTAGTTGTACAGTTATCTAAACTAGGCAACCAGTGGTCCGTTTTTAACTAAAAAAACCTCAGTGGATTCAGCAACCTAGTTGTACAGCTATCTAAACTACGCAACCAGTGGCCCGTTTTTAACTAAAAAAAAACCTCAGTGGATTCAGCAACCTAGCTTTGCAGCTATGTAAACTATGCAACCAGTGGACCGTTTTTAACTAAAAAAACAACAGTGAATTAAGCAACCTAGTTGTACAGCTAATGCAAACTGGGCAAACACTGGCCTGTTTTCAACTCAAAAAAACATCGGTGTATTAAACAACCTTGTTGTACACCTCTTATAAAGTCAGTATGATTTAGAATAGCACGTAAATAGCACTTACGAAAACATAAAACACATCGAATATCAATTTAAAATTCACATTAAAAACCTTAAACATTGCAAAGATTCGTTAAAAAAGAGCACTTACCTTTATTTTTTTTAAATAACCGCTCAGAAATGTCCCCAACACCCACCGGCTTATAACGTAACACCAGCATGCTTTCTTTTATTTAGCTCTATATTCACACCATATTTCTATCAAACACACACAAAAGAACGCTCCTTTTCCTTTCAAAACATAAAAAAACTCCATATTCCACACATAAATACTGACGACGAAATTCCCCGATACGCTTACTAACCTACGATAAAGAGTCCGTAAAACAGAATCAAAACCACAAGGAAAATCAAACATTAACTTAATCCACTCTATCACCAGCCACAAACAAACAACTATCGTCATTCAATTAGCACTGAATGAAAATCCCATACTTCAAAACACCCCGTGTTTCTCTTTGGTTACTAGTCTAAATCACCGCCAGGGTACTTCACTCCAGCTGAGCATCGCCCATGACGGCGCCAGAGCCAACGCCAAATCAATTTGTAAACAAAACATCAAAATGTAAACAGCACCGTATACGGAATATAGTCCATTTTTTTTTAAATTTTAGACTGCCCAAATTTTGGGAAATTCAGCTTTGAAAAGTCCAAATTTAAAAAAAATTCAAGCTTCGGGTGGCAACAGCACAAAAATCCCATTTTTTAAAAATCTCGAAATTTACACATTTGATGTCTCATGTATGCTTAACAAATTAAACATAATTAGATGTTGTACTTTTGCCTCATTAATTTTATATGATTTTTTGAAAATGGCAGTGTCTTAAGAGTAATTTTGATTGGCACCTTTACTTTTGTAAAAGAAAAAAAATTGCAGTTTTGTAGGGTAAATAAACATTTTTTTTTCATATAAAATTTTTAATCAGGTTTTTTTTTAAATATAAAATATTAAAGGGTAACTCAATAGCTAAAAGTAAAAAAAAAAATTAAGTGAATAGATTAAATAACTTTGAAGTTACAGCAGTTTAAGTGTTGCATGATCTCCGTATCTTCTAAAAATACCCGATTTTAAGCCAAATTTGAAACTGCTGCAGCAGCAGAAAAAAAATTTTTTGGAAAAAATCCTTTTGGCATATTTCATGTCTCCAACAGTCGTAACTACCATAATTTTTTCAAAGAAATCTATGATGGTGACCTGACATGTTTTGGCTTTGCCTGCCTGAAATGAGATGGAATGACTCTGTGTAATTTCTGCATTGTTTGTTTTTAGTTGTAAAAATATTCTTTTTTTTTTTACTCAAGATTAAAATAAAAGCTGATATGTTTAAATTAAAATTTTTTTCATGTTCCTTTTTGTATGACAGTAAAAAATTAAATTCTCTGTATCACCATCCATTATTATCTGGTGTGGAGGGCGGGAGATACTTAGTGCTGGTCAGGCATAACTTACCATTACTAAGGGTAAGAGGGGGCACTTGCCCCCTTAAAATGCAAGAAAATTAAGATATCACCTATTTGATAATATTTTCTACCATAGGAACCATTTTGCCCATTCCTAAAGTGATCAGACGTCCTGCTTTTGGCAGGATAGCCCTGAATTTTACCTATTTGTCCTGCTGTCCCCACAGATCCCTTAAATGTCCGTCTTTTCCATTCCTGTCTTGCCAAAGTCCTGCTTTATGAAAAAATTAATAAATTGGGAATAAATTCACGTGAAAGTGATTGTGTTATTTACAAAGTTTTTTGTTACTTGTATTTAACACCAGTTTTCTTCTATTGATAAAATGATTTTTTTTTAATAATATGTATTAATACATACCCATAATCAATGGAAGGCAAACTTCAAGAAATAAAAATTCTAGTGGGGGTCAAATTTTAAAGGCATAACAATTTCAGGTCTGATTTTGTTGCATGGTCCAACTTTGTTTACCAGGGATGCCACTTTTCTGCCGATCGGTGGATTTCCGCTTTTTATATTTTATTTATTTATTAATCATTTTGCATCATTATCAGAATTTTTCTAGAAATTCCATGGTGTTTGTTTTTTCCCTTTCTTCCCAGCAGTAATTAAGTATTAATTTCCAGCATCTCTCAATTTCAATCTTTTTCCATCTGCCTTGAAAAATTTGTATTTTTCCTTTAGCATTCCTTTATTTAAATCTCCTTTAGACAAAATTTGAACATTAATTAGAAAATGTGTGCTGAAGATTTTTTGAACATTTCTTTGAATCACTGACTACAAATTAAATAAGAAACATACTAACTTGCTTTAGCATAAAATGAAAATATTAATTATTAGGACTGATTGTGACACTTATGTTCAGTATTATACCAGAAAAAAAAAAAAAAAAAAAAAGTAGTTCCGTTCCTTCAATCAATCGATTTCAATGGAGATTCACCTATGTTTTGTAATAATACATTAACATCTTCGAAAGCTTCTTGTTTTGAAATTGACAATTTCAAATTTGTGACGTTTCATCACTGCCAGTTGATACTTTGTCATCAAGCTCAGAAATAAGTTTGTTTACCTTCTTCCTACAAAAACTACATTTTTTTGTCCAGAAATCGATTTTTCACAGTTTGGCAATTTGTTAATTACCTCAGATAAATTTGAATTAATGGTTCTCAAACATTTTTTTCATTTTTTTCTTTTCCTTTTATGGCACTTCAATGGGTCAAAACATGATGTTTGAAGTATTTCAAATTTATTCAAATAAAATAATTTTTGATGTTCACAAATATTAAGTAAAAGCTCTGAGAGTACATTACTTCTCAAACTTATTAAGTTCAAGTCTGAAGGCTTAATAATGCAGTACTTGATGCAGTTTCTACTTGAGCATAAGTCTTTTTATGGCATTCAGTTCCATTTTTCTTAGCCAATACTACAGCACGTCTGGGAATGTTCTGCTGCCATATCAAATGTAACTGATATTCAGTAGTAGCACAAAATAAAAAAAAACATTCTCATTTACTTTCAATTAGATTTAAAAAAATGAGTTTACATATCAAGCTGAATAATTTAGCTTTATAGTGCATTCGCCGAGTCAAGAGAACAAAACTAAACAATTGCATGTGTAAACTGGCGTTGAGTAAGCACCTGGCATTTTGCCAAAGTGCCAAACACAGTGTGAATTTCTGCTTTCTTTCATTTACGCTGCTTGGAATTAAGAAAGGTTAAATTCACCTAACTAGGGATTGGTGCCAAAAAATATAATTCTTTGGTAACCCGTTTGTTTACTTTCGTTCTCTCGTTTCCGCGAACAGACTATAGATTATTGGTTTAACTCTTTAAAATAACTCCAACAATCCCAGAGAACATGAAAAACAATTCCAAATTACTCAAAGAACATCTTCACTTAACCAAAGAAAGGCAAAACTGATTCCAATTCCCTTGGAAGCATCTGACCAAGAAAGAGATATTCACAACAAGAGGGTGACTCATTGGAAGAGGGAGTGGACCCCACCCCTTTACTATCCTACACTACTCAGTATCTCCCCCTGCATCTTCTCATATTACATCAGCTCCTTACCACACAACAAAGAGATATCATGGGATCTGATCTAGTTACAGTCCAAAAGCCTGTTGACTGAAAAGAGACTACTGTCATAGTTCTTTTAAACTGGTGTAAAAAGAAACAAAATTATGATAAAAAACAAAACAGTTTTTAAAATTGTTTTAATTAAAAATTAATATAAATTGAATTCATAAATAAATAATTGTTTTATATATAAACAATGCTATACAGATATGCCTTCTTCATGCCTCAGGCAATTTACCCCCCCCCCCCCCCAAAAAAAAAAAATACATTACAAAATTGGCTGAGACAACATTTAAATTTGAAAATTTTCAGACCGTACAGCACATAAATTTAACTATTCTTTTTTCTACATGTTTCATTACTTTTAGAATAACTGTTCCTAAAAGTGCATAGTACAACTTCTGAAGAGACATTCTAAAAAACTTTGAATCTCTAAATTTGAATCTCTAAATTTGAATCTCTAAAAAAAATAACTTAATTGCATTAAAAATAACTTCAAAAGTTACATTATTTCTGAAAAAAAAACCCAGGCTGTTCTGACTTTCTCCCCTACCCCCATTTTTTTATTATTTGTTATTGACTCACTCTCTCTTTTTCCTTTTTGCTTAAACTGATTTTAAAAATACCGATTTAAACATTAATAAACTATTTTAACTTGATTTCCAATGGCACATTAAAAAATTTTCAATTAAAAATAAATAAATACCATGTTTTTACCTGACAGGTGAGGAGATTCCTATTCTAAGCAAAGCATTGTCTACATTAAAAAAATAAAATTAACAGTTATATTACTGCTCTATAATAAGTCAGAATGAGTGTAATTTAACTTGTAGTTGACAATAAAAAAAAGAAAAACTTCCTAGTTTTGACGCATGTTTACTATATGTATATTCCGATTTTGTTTAAAATGTTTTATATTTTAAAAATAAAAAAATTAAATTTTAAATAAAATAACTTTAACTCATTGTTAACTTTTAAATAAAATAAGCACCTTTTTAAATTAAATAAATAAAAAAATTATTTTATAATAACATTTGCATGCAGCATAACATTTTAAGAAAAATCTTCAAAATATTTGGTTTTTAATTAAATTAACCTATTAGGACTCAAATACCCACCGTTTTTATTTTAAATTATCTTACTTTATGCATTTACATGTAAGTAAAAAAAATAGTTTGCTTTGTTAAGAGCTACACCATTTTCTGAAACAGCTTTTGCAAAATTATTGTTTTTATGAAATTTTTTTTGAAAAAAACAAAGTTTATGAATTTTGGGGGGGTTCCAGTTCTAAACAGGACTATCAAATTAATCTTTTCTATAATCTCCAAACCTTTGTGAACATTTTGGTATAAATTTCAATTTAATATATTGAAAATAAAGAAAGTTATGATTTTTTATCTGAAAAAGCACCATTAAAATAATTGTTCGCAAAAACGCCATTTATGGTCACTTTACCATTATTTTAATAATTTTTATCTTAAAAAATATTAGAGATATTGAAGTAAAATTTTATAATGTTAGAACACTAATGGCTACATTTATAAAAATTTTCAAAGAAATCCGAGACAGTGGGTGACATGGCCTGGTTGATTTGAAATGGAATGACCCAAACATGTTTAACACATCATTTAAGTATTTTTAATAATTGACTTATAATTTACAAAAAACAAAATATCTTTATGTGCATAAAAAATGTTACTTAAAATGTAAACAGTTAAAATATTCTTTTTATGTATACAGTGCTGGCAGAAGGAAATAAATTTAACCATGACACGTTTATTAAAATACCTGTAATTGTAGATTATTTTCACAAAGAAATGCATACTTTTTTAAAATTTATTTAAGAATAAGATATCTGTTACTTTTATTTATTTACAGGGATGAAATTCTTCAGCTTTTTAGCTGATTTCAGCTTTTTGTGAATAAAGAGGAATTCACTTTTTTGTCTTTTTTCTCTGAAAATTTTACTTTTTCTGTGAATTCCTGATTATAGTTATTAGTTAACTGTGTGATATTTTTATTTTTTAACATGTTCCAATGTTTTTCTTCTTAAAACTTCTTTCACATTAATTATATACAAATATCACATGTACAATTTTTTTTGCTCTCGTATGAGTTCAGCTTTTTTGCTCTTTTGCCGATTTCATCCCTGTATTTATTTAAGAATAAGATATCTGTCAAAGGTATCTTATCAAAATAGATGAGTTATTTTTTTCGAAACATGGGTTTAATGCTTTTTTTTCTGTTTTAATAATTTAATGTTAATTTACATTAAGTGATTTTTAGTTTTAAGTTAAATTACTTTTAGAGATTGATAAATAAAAAGTAAATCCCTTTTAAATATTTATAAAACAGGATTTTTCTGGTTATGCATTAAATTTCTTTAATTAAAAAACCCCTACAAGTTAAAAAACAAAAATAGATCTGTTTAATTGTGTAGCTTCTAAAATATATGAGCATACTTTCACAGTACAAAAACTTATATGGCACAAAAACAGGGGAGGGGGGGGGAATTCATAAAAAAAAAAAAAAAAAAAAAAGATGTATAGCTCCAAAGAAAATCACATTGGAATATACTTTTTAAAAACTTTAACTGTATGTCATGATAATATTTAAGAAAATATTAAGTAACTTTTACAAGAAAGGTTTTTTTTTTTATTCTCTCCTTTTAAAGCAATTAATAGATTAAAAAATTTATATTTCCTTCAGAGAGTAAATTGAATCTCAATTTTCTAAATATTCTTATATATTAGAAAGGGAAGAGGGGGGGGGGGGATTTTTTTCCAGGGGGATGGTGTAAATATGAAATATACCATAAAGTGTTTCCCCTTCTCCCCTTCATGTGATATTAAATTTCTGACTAAAACTTTTATAAAAAAAAACATTAAATATGCTTTTAAAAAAACTAAAATTCCAATTTTGAATTAAAAAGAAAACTTTTTGATAGCTAAAAACAAATTGAAAGCAGAAATTACACTAATGTTCATACAGGGAATATTTCTTTTCACCATTATGCCATAGAAACTCCATCTTGATACTTGGCATTAACTGTTAATAAAAGTGAGTAAAATAACATTTTTTCAAAAACATCAAAAATTCCAATTTTTAATTTATTAAAAAATAAATTTTTAAAATTAATTTTTTTTTTTAAATTGAGATGGTCATACTACATATTTTATGAAAGTCCATTAAAAGCTGAACAAAATGACATAAATTTCAACTCTCTAGGCCAATAGGTCTTGAGTTAGAGCCATTAAAAGAGTAGCGTGTCATAGAAAAATTTCTGAAAATTTTCAAAAATTCATAAATTTTGAAGAAATTGTCAAAAAAAATTGGAGCTTCACAATTTTCATCTTAAAGGTAAGTAACTGACAAAAAATCATTAAAATCCAAAACATCGACCTAAAAAATAAAATTTTTATTGGTTGGTTTTATATGGAATTATCCTACTATAAATAGGTTTACTATAGAAATTGTTAATATTCTAAAAAAAAAAAAAAATTATCTAAATTTTAGACAGATTTTTTCACTAGACCACAGGATTTGCCCGATTTCCGCAATGCCACACTAAATCCCACTCAAAAAAATAACTCGTAGGCTTTTCCCACATGCTGAGTTGTTGGATTTTGATGAAGCAGCTAAAATATTTAATAGGGTAAAGAATCGAGGATATTATTAAATTGTATTGTTATCAAAGTTATTTGTATATTATATTGCTAATTTTGATCAGGGTTTCAAAAAACCTGGGTTTTTTTTTTTTAAACTCAACCCAGGTGGGCTTTATTGGGTTTTATTAAGATCTTTTTATAGTATAACACTTTTTGGATTTAAATTGGGTGTGACAATGGGTGTGACAATGTAGTGAAGAATATACATTTTGCATGGCAAAAAATTCCTCATGGGGGGGTTATGACCCCCTAACCCCCCCCTTGGCTACGCCCCTGCTTTTTACTTTAAAAAATCTAGAATTAATATGTCTGATATTAAATCCCACATAAAGAATGTGTAATGAATCAGATTTATATTTCTCAGTACTAATGTAATGCAGCAACTAATAGAATACAGGATGGTTTCCTGAACCTGAATTCATTCTTGAGATGCATGCTTGTAAGCTGTAAGAGAGAGACATGTCCCATTTTTCTCTTATCTAGGAAAGGTTTTTTTTTTTTTGTCACTATACTGATAATTACATATTTTATTCATATTTAAAAACTTATTTATTAAAGAGATAAATTACTAAATTATCCCTGCCTGTATTCTACACCTGTTCATTTCAAAACAAATATTGCAGATAAAATTGGCTCAAGGTATTATTTTTAAAAAGGTTATTATTCTTTATGTTGAAGTTGGAAAAATAATTATAAAAAATTAAACTGGCATATTTATATTTATCTAATATGCACTAAGTTATGTAGGTAATATTATATGTATTTAATGTCAAATAACAAATGATTTAAATGAAAGAAAGGAAAAAAATTGATAATTTTTAATAAAACCCAAAAAACCCACTTCTGTGTGGGTTTTTTTTTTATAAAACCCACCCAGGTTTTTTTGGGCTTGTTGTGGGCAGGTCCAAAACCCTGATTTTGATATTTATAATCTTAGTTGCATTGCATTTCTGTAGTGATATTGATTTTGCTTGTAAAATACAAAAAAAAGAAAATAAACAAAATTCTAGAGTTCTCACTAAGGTTTAAAAAAATTCCATATAATTTTGAAGCAAGAGTTGGAGAATCTCACCCCATTTTTTTTTTCCCCCAGTGTGAACCCTGTTCAGACTAATAAAATTAAATGAGATTCAGTGGCATAGCGAGTAGAACGGGTGGGTGCCCCGGCCATGTTACCTTTTAAGCACACTTCCCTCCAATTTTTTGTTAAATTTTCTTTGTCTTAAGGACAATTTGGCACCCCTCTGCGATCGGTGCCCAGGGCATGATAGACCCCTCTTCCCCCCTTCACTATGCTACTGTAAGATTTAGTGTAACTCCTTCCATATCATCAAGTTATTTATGGCATTGTCATAACTTATTCTCCCAGCAATTTCATGCTCGATTGAAATTGCAGTCAGTGATGCCATTTTTGAGAAATTAACCACAAAAACTTCTTTCTCAAATTTGTCATTTTATAAAATGATAAAAATGAACCTATAAAATACAGACTCAAAACTCCGAATGTTCAGCACCCTGCTTGGCATGCGTCCCTGTGCCATCACACTGTTCGTACAGCCCTTTTGCCTGTTGGATCATACCATGTCAAATCAACCCAGCTCGCAACATGACCCCCTCTGATTTTTTTTAGACTTGGCACAGTTCCAAATTTTCCAATATGCCAAATTATCATTATTAGCTAAAGAAATCTCTAATCCCATCCACTCCTATAGCCTGGCCCCCATAAATTGTAAATATTAATATTTCAAGTCATGGACCTTAAATGAGTACTTTTTTCTTATTGACCTATTAAAAAAGCAGAACAGGGTCATTCCATGTCAAATCAACACAGGAAATGACACTTTACAACCTGACCCCCTCCGATTTTTTAAAAACTTGGCACAGTTGTTGTACACTATGACCTGTTGCCAAATATCAAATTTTAGATTTCTACCTCATTTTTTTCAAAAGTTGCAAATTTTTAAACTTTTTTAAAAAGTGAAAAAAAATGAAATACTTTACCTCATAAAACAGCCTATAACTTCTGTTCTAATTGTGCTATTGAAATAAATAAGGACTCATTTTAAAGCTCTTGGTGTGAGCTTTCCAGGGATATGTAACGTGATGTCAAAACCGGAATATAAGTATCTAGGTCCCTTGACCTTGGACCTTGAATATCTCAAAACACGTCCCTTTCATTTTTCTTGATTTTTTTTTTTTTTTTGTATTTTAATTGCCTATTATTGTTTTCATAAGATTGCTGGTTTTAAAGCTGTCACTGGCAAAACTTTTTAAGTTATGAATTTTTAAAGAAACAACAAAGATAGATGTCTGCAGAGCTGCATACTATTGTTTTTCTTTGTCCCTTCACCTATCAAAACAATCTAACAACAATTCTAATTATAAAAACTGTGCCCAATCTTTAACCATTTATGAGTAAATAAATTTTCATTTTATGATTATTATTGTTGTCTCTTTAAATGAAATTGTGTATTAAAAACTTGTATATAAAAATGCTAAGTTTGTTTTAATACTAATTTTCCTGCTAAATGCTAGATTGAAATTTTTATACTCAATCACAATAAAAAAAAAATGCTAAATCTAACATTATAAATGCTAAATTGCCAGCCAATGAGATCTCCCGGAGATCTCTTTGGTTCACATTGATGTCATCAAAAGTATGCAGTTGTTCTGAGAAATGAGTTAGCTTACAGCACACATTTGAATGTGAGTGATCGGTTCTTTTATGTTCTAATTATTATTATGATTAGTTATTAATACATGTGTAATATTGCTGTATGTAAATGAAATTGGAATATAAATATCTGGAATGGTGTAATTTTTCTTATTGACCTATGGTCAGACTGTATAATTTTTCAAGTGCAATATGTTGCTGCAATCCTTTTAATTTAAAAGGGACACAGGAAAATAAAAACAAACAAACTTACGTGCTGTTCAAAGTTGGATCATAGAAAAAATTCCTACTGTTTCTACCAACTACAAAATATGTACATATTAGGGATGCACCAAATATTCGGTTGGTATTCTGTATACTGCCTATTCGGCAGACAAACTGAATATTCGGTTCGGCCGAATACTTAAATATTCGGCAACCGAATAGTAAACAAATTTAAATATTCACCAATTGGTAAACAAATACATATTTTTTATATCATGAATGAAATATATGGTATAGTACCATAGTACTAAATTAATACAAGTTGTTACTTACTGATATCACATGTGAATACGCGTTAGAAACCCTTAGAAAGTCCACCTACCAAGGCACAACCCCATCCTTGGCAGATCGCCCTAGCGTAACGTTTCCACAATCACACCAAAAACTAATATCACAATAAAATTAGTTTTAATGTACGAGAAAACACTCAGATGCTAAATTTAATTTTTGTTGCTTTTCATTTCTTAAATCTTATGACACATTACATTAACCTTGCTATTACTAACTCATTTAAATTTAAAACAGTAAACAGAAAAAAAAAAAACCTCATAACATTAAGTGTTCATAAATATGTAAAGTCAATTAACTGCTAATTTTTAAAAATAAAATATGCAGGTAAAAAAATTACAAGCATTTCACTAATATTTAAAAAAGTTAACAATATATAAAGGAAGTACTTGGATATTAAATTTTGCAGCATTTTAAGAAGATTTACATGATATGAAGTTTTACACCATATCAAATATTGTTTAAGAACAAATTAATCAAATTAATCATTGCAATCAAAGTTTAATAGTGGTTAAATAAGTTTAATAAATTTTAACCAAGTATTCGGTATTCCATACCCTCCAACATTGGTCTTTACCTCATCAGTAGCACTTAAGCGATATCGCCCGGGGGGGGGGTTATTAGGGGAGTCACAACCCCCCATGAGGAATTTTTTGCCATACAAAATGTATATTCATCACTCCCTTATCACAAACACCTATACATATATGTGAGTTGAAGTAGTCGTAACCTTCCGCTTTTTAGAGGTTTTCTCAACACAGGGTGTCTACCAAATTTCTGAATGTCAATTTCCTGACTTTTGGGATGTCCCGGAAAAAAATTCCTGACCAATGCATTTTACTTAGGGAAATTGCACAATGCTTGTCTTTATATTTGCATATTTTGTACAACTTCTTTAAATCAATTTTGACTAAAGTATACAGGATTAAGCTTTCATCAATTGAGAAACAGAAGTAGTTGCACTTTCTGATAGAATTAACTAACTGTTCTTGGAAACATAGTCCTAAGATATAAGTTACCAAGTAAGCTAATTTGTCTTTTACCCTCACGTCATGATGGATGAGTCCCCCATTTTCCCCCTCCTTATACAAACACGTCGCTTGATGCTTTCGCGGTCCGAAAAATGCATCGCAGCTGCTTTCGGTTTCCAGTCTGACAATTAGAGAGAAAGTGTAGAAAAAACAAAGACACGGGGAAAAAAATTGATTCTTTTGGTGAATTTTCCGGACCCATTATCCAATTTCCCGGTTTTTTCCAGACTTTCCGGACCCATTTTCCAATTTCCTGGCTTTTACCAGACTTTCAAGAGTGGTAGACACCCTGCACCTGCAACATCATTATTAGAGGTTTTTTTCAATATCAGTAGTACTATCACGTTTTAAAAAACGATCCATGTGAACAAAGAAATCAATGTGCGCTGCACTTTCCTTCCACAAAAGAGTTAAGCTTACATCCAAACACAGTACGGAGCAAGATAGGGTGGCGGGAAATGCGAGAGGAGACGTGACGTAACAAGAGAAGGAGCAGCTAACGGCATCCCCCCCCCCTCCCATGCACACCACACTTTCGCCGACACAAGTTCGCTGCCGGCGCCGAGGGAGAATGTTGATTTCCCTTCTTTCACGATCGGCGCCGACACACAGGAGTGTTGACTCACAACAAAGCAACTAGGGTTGCAAACCGCACCTCCGTGCAGGCATAGTGCCCTAAAAAAAGTAAACATTTGCTCAGTTCCGTAGTTTTTTCGTACCATCCGTAGCTCCGTAGTTCATGCTACTTATCCGTATAAACTACGGATAATCCGTAGCAGTTGGAGGGTATGGTATTCGGACGAATATTCGGTTAGAATTTTAACAGAATATTCGTTATTCAGCAAAATATGGTATTCGGTGCATCCCTAGTACATATTGTCATACAAAACTCAGTAAAATGCCTAACATTACAGAAGAAAAAACTGAAAAAGAAGCAGGAACTTCTGCAGTACAGTCTAAAGAATTTCAAGATGACCCTTGTGCTCCTGATGCTGCATTGAGTTTGCTAAATGATAGTCTTCAATATTTAGGGGAAAGTCCCTTAAGGAAGAACAGGATAAAAGAAAAAAAATTAAAAGAATTGCCTCTGCATTAGAAAAGAAAAATATTGGTTCTGAGAGCACAGATGAAATACCAAAAGATCCAGAGAGTGAAATGATATTACAGTTAAGAGAAATTTAAATCAAAGAATGATAGAAGTCTAAAGATTCAAATATTGACAGTTCTTCCAAAAAGTTGGAGTATTAGAAAGATTCAGAAAGAATTTGGTGCTTCAAACTACATAGTACGTAGAGCAAAACAAGTAGTGAAATGGAGGGAAATTATAGCAACCCCAAATCTTAAACCAGGAAAAATCTTGCATGAAGGCATTTTAAATACATTAAAGGAGATCTATATGTCTGAAGTCTGCTGTTGCATCCCAGGCAAAAAATATTTTGTTTCTGTGGTTATTCAAGGACAACGTACACACTTGCAAAAAAGATTAATCTTAAGTAACTTTAAAGAAGCTTATATTTTCTCTAAAGATAAACACCCAGATCTGAAAATTGGTTTTTCAAAATTTTGTGAATTACGGCCCAAAATCTGTGTTCTTGCTGCTGCAAGTGGTACTCATACAGTCTGTGTGTGTACAATCCATCAAAATGTAAAGCAATCCTGGATGGATGTCAGAGCATAGGTAGTGATATGAAGATCAAATCATACAATGAAGGCATAGCAAATATTATTTGTAATCCACCTTTAACAGCTTGTTTCTTTGGTGATTGCATGTTCTGTCCAGGAACAGAGAAACTTTAGTCTGATTTTTCTGAGCTGTTACATTCTAAAGGTATAGAAGTAAATTACATTTAACCAGTGGGTATCCACAGATCACACTACACTAATGATGATAATTAAATCAACAGATGATTTTGGGAACTCTTTCATGCAGAAACTAAAAATCCTTTGTAAGCATTCTTTTATAGTTGAGAAACAAGCACTTTTCCAGAATGAAATCAAACAAAATTACAAAAAGTTGAATTTTTAGTAATATGAGACTTTGCTGAAAATTATTCCTTTATGTTTCAAGATGCTGCACAAGGTTACCACTGGAATAATGCACAAGCCACAATACATCCTTTCACAATTTATTATAAAGGTATCGAAAATATTCAACACATCAGCTATATTATCTCGGAATCTCTGCAGCAGTTATGTCTTCACATATGCTTAGAATGTCATAACAAAAAATGGGTATTGAAATTTGCAAAAATAAAGTTTTCACAAAAATGGGGCCCTGGAAGAAATTCCTGGATCAACCCCTGATATTAAGATTGCTAGTTTATTCAAAAGTATTAATTTATGAATGTTATCAATTGTATTTATCAGTATTTTGCTTTTTGTAAATTTTCATTTTTAATGTGCTTTATCTGCTTGCTGCCAGCCACTCATTCAGAATATTTTATTCATAGGTTGCTGGTCTAGACTTAAACTCCACTCGTTCCAGTGGAGCCAAGACTACTGGTAAGTTTATACTTTAATAAATAACTATTAGCTAAAAACATCAGTGCTTTAGTTCAGGGGCACAACCCAAAATTTTCTATGGAGCGGGTTTGTTAAAAATTGTCAAACGTTGTTTGTCTGTAAAAATATACTTATAAAATGAATTCACATTGCTCACAATTTATTTTACACAAAAACACAAATTAAATATGCTAAATTGATAATGTTGTAATTTAATTTCTAAGCATCCGGGATGTTTCGCCGGTTCATTCAATACTTTTTTGGGGCTAACATAGATGTTTTTGTGGAGTCTAATTATTTTTATTATTGTCTATTTATATTTATATCGGCTAAAACTTACATATCTTATTAATAATTATTTTTTTTATTTATTTATTTTAAAGATAAAATAATAGCACTTTTTAAAAAACTTAAATTCACTTTTCATGAATGAGCAGAAATTAGAAGTGTGTGTGTGTAAAAGAGAAAGAACAAATACAATTCAGTAACTTTATTTTAAATAGTGTGCATCCAACAATTGGATAAATACAAAATTTGTATGACTCTTTCCATTTATTCCAGTAATATTTTGTGCTCCGAGTTCAATTTTTCTTCTACAATTATCAATTAATGGATGAGTTTAATTGTTTCTTACACTTCTAAATTAGGTCTAATAGGGGTTCCTCAAAGTTGCTGAACATAAGTACTGTACTCATGAGTAGAAATAAGAATGCTTAAAAACCTCTGCAATTTTTTTGGGGGGGGGGAACAGTTTTTTCTGAAGGATTTTGTGTGTGTGTGCATCTTATTGTGTTACATTCTAATTTAAAAAAATTTATATATATATATTTATTCATGCTCAGTATCTCTCATGTAAACATTAAATTGGAAAGTATATACTATAATTAATTTATTTTCACCATTCAACAAAGTATTACTTAATCTGCAATTTAATATTACTTTCCTCACTAAAAATGAAAAAAAAAAAATAGACTCAAAATTATATCAATAATATTTAGTGGCAATGATAAAGTTGAAAATATAATGTAATGTACAAGATAGTAATAATTGAACTTCCCCTGAATAGGGTTTTACCACTAAAACGGGTGAACAGATGGTAACCAAATTTGTTTTACAGACTATACAAAGTGCTTAGGAAATTTTGATTAGAAAGTTAGGGTTTAAAATGTTCAAGTTGCTGTTAAATATGAAAAAACAGCAAATTTTACTCTGGAAATGGATCATTCAAAATAAACACACAATTTCAACATTTGTTAAGTAGTTTTTGAGCACATTTATAACTAGTTAGGCTCATATTTAGAGCTGATTTCATGCTGCAAAGTGCTGCTTAGCAAACATTTTCTGAACTTGAACTTAAATGCACCTTATGTAGTGTCCATGTGCAATTTTGGAGGTGATCTTATCCTTTTCAGCTGTAGACTGCTGTTTATAGGGGCAGTTTAATAACAAGAACTGTGCAGTATCATTTGAAAAATATGTGCATTCATTATATGCAGTTTCTCTCATTTTAATACCAAAAATGATGCAATAATATAATTTTACACTCTCTCCCCATCGAGTTTCTACAATATTTTTTATTTGCTCCAGAAATCTGATAATGAACAAAAAACTCCGATTATTCTGTCTTCAAAATTTATTTATAGCAGCAGGGAGAATTTTTTTTTTATTTGCCCTCCCCCCTTTTTGTGCCATATGTTTTAGTACTGTGAAAGAATGCTCATATATTGTAGAAGCTAAATAATTGAACGGATCTATTTTTGTTTTTTAACTTGAAGTTTTATTTAATTTTTTTTTGTTTTTATTAAAGAAATTTATTGCATAACCTGAAAAATCCTGTTTTATAAATATTTAAAAGGGATTCACTTTTTATTTATCAATCTCTAAAAGTAATTTAACTTAAAATAAAACTAAAAATCAATTAATGTAAATTAATATTAAATGAATAAAAAAGAAAAAAGCATTAAACCCATGTTTGGAAAAAATAACTCATCTATCAAAGGTATCTTATCAAAATACATATATCATTCTTAAATAAATAAATAAAAATGTAATAGATATCTTATTCTTATATAAATAAAAAAGTGTGCATTTCTTTGTGAAAATAATCTACAATTACAGGCAGGGGCGTAGCCAAGGGGTGGTTAGGGGGTCATAACTCCCCCCTAAGGAACTTTTCGCCATACAAAATGTATATTCTTCACTACATTATCACACACACGTATACATATATGAATTGTAGTAGTCGTGACCCCCCCCCCATGAAAAATGTCTGGCTACGCCCTGATTACAGGTATTTTAATAAGTGTGTCATGGTTCAATTTATTTCCTTCTGCCAGCGCTGTATACATAAAAAGACTATTTTAACTGTTTACATTTTAAGTAACATTTTTAAGCACATATATGTAACGATATTTAGTTTTTGTAAATTATAAGTCAATTACTAAAAAATACTTAAATGATGTGTTAAACATGTTTACAATTTATTGTTCTGATGTCATCTTAAAAAAAATGAAAAACACACCGAATAACTAAATACACATTTAGTGCCAGATATCTGTATCCGGCAACCAAAGGAGCTTCGGGTATCCGGTAAAATCAATATCCGTTACATCCCTATTAAATTCTCTGCAATAATCTTTTGGAGACTATTCTCGTCTGCGACAATTTTTGAGAACTTTCTCTTTGAAAGTTATGAAAGAAATTTTTTTATATAGAAACTTACACTTGTGATTAAAAATCCTTATATTTAAATAAATAAATAAAATCACCTATTTTAAGCATTATACCTTATAATATGAATTTAAAAATATATTTAAATTGAGCAACATAAGAAGTTAAATTTGATTTTTCTTTTTACCAGTGGCGCACACAAGGAGGGATCCAAGGGGTCTGGACCCCTCCCAAAAGAGTTATCAATTTTCCTTCGTTAAATTTTCATGCAATTTTTGACATTCAAATATAATGAAAGGTATTATCATATTCTTATTTCTCCCAGTTAAGATGAATAAACGCAGTAAAATGGGGTTACGGTAAAAAAATCTGCATTTTCTCATGTGGTTGGTGTAGCAACTTTATGGGCTGGATCAGGGCCGTAACCAGAAAAAATTTTGGAGGCGGTCCAAATGGTGAAAAAGAAGAATTCTTAAAAAAAAAAAGACATCATTTTTTAACAAAATTCTCATTGTCGGTGGAGACCAGGCGGTCTGGTCCTCTCCCTGGGTACAGCCCAAGGCTGTACCCCCTCCAAGAGAAAATCCTGTGTACGCCACTGCTTTTTACCCCTAACATTAGTGAACACAAACAATCCCCATCTCTAATAGATAAAGAATTAAAGTGCATTACATGTTTTTTGGATATCCTGTATATGTTAAACTTTCACAATGTCGAGTTATGCAAAGTTTCAGGATGGAAAAATAATGGTATTCTAAAAAAATTGTTAAAACAAAAAACCGTATTTATTTTGAAACACTGCACTGTTACCATTTTGTGAATGGTAAGTCAATTTTAGTACTTTTTCTCATATTTAAAAATTATTTAAAAAAAAAATCTGACAAATTAAAGAAATTTGGGTTTTTTTATGTACCCCATAAACCAGCGTTTCTCAACGTGTGGTGCATGGCCCTCAAGGGGGGCGCAGAGTGTTTGCAGGGCGGGGGGGGGGGGCGTGTGAGAAAAACCAAAGAGCAGATGTAGTGATGCATGATTTTAAAAAATCCTCTTTTTTATTCTCATTTTTACTCAAAAATATATCCATTTTCGCTTAAAATGTTCATTTAAACTTTACTGATAACATTATTTTGTAGAAAATTCGACTAAATGTTCTTTAACAAAAAACATTAAAATTGTCACAATTAAAAAACTGAATGTATGCTGAAAAATGTGAGGGGAGGGGGCACCACCATAAGTTAACCTTTGCTGGGGGGGGGGGCGACATTAAAAGGTTGAGAACAGCTGCCATAAACTATAAACCAAAAATTCTTGAAATCGGAGATGACAAAAAATATTTTTTTCTTTGCTTTGCTTTGATATTGAAATGACCCCATTCAAAAACTAAATTTTAAAAATGGGTGTTACTTACCTTGATATTAAAAGTAGAATTGCATTGCCGAAAAGCTTGAATACTACCTACCTATCTGATACATATTAGAGAGACTTTTTTCAGCCCGAGTTCTGTAATTAACTATTGTGCTCACAGTCGGGCATATGATAGATTTCTCATTTATTTCTTCTAAATAAATTTTGTAAAATTGTACAACGTTATTTGATGAAAAAAATTGGATCAAGAACATTTAGTAAGTACTGAAACTTTTTTAAAAAATAAAATATTGTATTAAAATCAATTAAAAGTTTGATTCCATTTTAAATGGTGCAATTTTGGGATAGTAAAATCATTTATAGTAAAGCTTAATAAGGAAAGTTAACTAATGCTTCAACACCTTTTGGAAGTGATTGTTAGCAGGTATATGAAACTGACATTTTTTCTTGTATAATTCTGTCTTTATTTCTTCTATAGCCCTTTTCAATTGTGAGATATTTTTGAAGCATCTTGTATAGTCTGTTGTGCCAGTTTGATAAATTTGTCTTGTTTTGATATGATGCATTTTATTTCTTTTGCAGAAAGATATATTCCTCCTCACCTGCGTAATCGCCAAACCCAGCAAAATTCTGAAAGTTCATTTAAGAAATCTTCATTAGATAACAGATCAAATCACCAAAGTGAGGAGTTTGATAAATTTGATGATAAATTTGAACAGAGGAGAGAACCATCAAGTAATAAAAGCAGTGGTAGAGATTCGGATAGAGATAATTATAAAGGTAATTTTCTATCTATATTTTCCTTATTTACTCATAAATATTATCTTTAATTTTTAATTTAACTTACTCGAACATTATTTTCAGGCCGTGGAGATTTCTCAAATTTTAACAGTCGTGGTGGAAGAAAAAGTAATGAATATGCCAGCAGTACTTTTCCGTTGAGGAAAGGAGATTCGTAAGTAAAATATTGCATGTATTAGAAGTGTGTGTGTCAGACAAAAATTAGAAGCCACATATTTCAAGTAGAAGCTGCATTATGTGAATTAAGAGCCAAATATATGTTAACTAAAGATCTTTTGTAGTTGTGCAGATGACTAAGTATCCCTGGTTTTGCAATACCCTGTTGTGTATATGCTATATAGTATCTTGTGGAGAAAATAGCTGTTTTTTACAAGCCTAGTAAAGAACTAAGTTTTATTTTGAGCTTCATAATGGCTTGCTCGTCCACTCACTGTGTTAAAGCTGCATGTTGTTCTTAAATTATGATTACAAGAGACAGTATCTTCACCCATTCAAAGATTCTTTTACTTTTCAACTGGTTTTGATGCACCAGTTACAAATACATACCTGCCAACTTTTACGGATTATCCGTAAAATATACGAATTTTGCCATTAATTTACTGATGTACGGAGATGAGGAGTAATTTTACGGATTGCTCGGCTAATTTCGAAGTTCTCAATTTCATACAATTCAATCTTCTTCCATCCGTCTAGAGAATATATATTTTCCCTTCAGCACTCCTTTATTTAAATATCCAATGCCATAAGAGTAAAAATTGACTCCCATTTTGAATTTAAAATAATTTTTAACCCCCCAACTCCTTCCTCTCTCAAGGAAACCAATATAGAAAAAACACTTTATTGAATGGGGCATGTTCAGATTTTGAATTCAATCTTTTTCCATCGCTCTTGTGAGTAAATATTTTTCTTTTAGAACTCTTTCATTTAAAGCGTTAATGCCGTAAGGATGAAAACTGATTCCTATTTTAAATTAAATTCCCCCCCCCCCCTCCCTAAATAAACCAGGTAAGAAAACTAACACTAAGTAGAGCAGGCTCAGTTATGAATGAAAATGATTTAATAAAAATAAAAAATATTTTGACCAGAAATAAACTTAGCTTAACAAGAGCAGAAATTATTAGTACCAAAAAAAAAAAAAATAAATAAATAAATGAACTCAGTTTTACTGATGCTGGAGGTAAAAATTTACTGAAATGAGGACATAATTTTACTGATGTTAATTTTCTTAGGTTGGCAGGTATGCAAATACTGAGCATTTATTTACTGAATTTTTAATAAAGCACAATTTACCAGTAAGTGCCACTGATCATGCAGGCTCACTACTTTAAAAGATGCTTCCTTATTCAGAATTATGAAAAATAAATGTGGCAAACTATATCTTCTGAAATCATAAATATTTTATAGGTACAAAGGTTTTTTTTTTTTTTTTTTTTTCATTTTCATAATTTGCCATTAAAGCTGTAAGTCCTTACTTTGGGCAAAACAAGGACATGCTTCTTCTAACCAGCAATTAAAAAAAAAAAAAAAATGAGCAAATACAGCATGTTTCAGATTCTTGACAATTTAATTAAAAAATTTCTACTAATATTTGCTAATCTCGTTCCATGGCCGCTTTTCACAACCAGGAATGCATAAAGTGAATATGAATTTTAATTATTATTAGTCTACTTATGTGCGTGCAAAAACTCATTAAATCCCCTAAATAATGCTAAATCTGAACTAAATAAAATGTTAAGTCCTGCTATTCTAAAATTAAAATAATAAAAATCTTGAAATTCTGCTATTTCATAATTTAAAATCTAAATTAAAAATAGTAATTTAGAAAATTGCTAACTATTGTTATCCTAAAATTTTAAAATATTGTAACTGTTTACATAATGATTCATTAACTAATTAATTTTTAAATTCTAATGCATATAAAAGAATCACAAAATGATTTTTGCTTGAAAATTTCCTCAAAATCACCATAATTTGAAAAGAAATCTAAAGTAGTGATAAAACCTACTACAGTGACCACCACTTAATAGGATCACTGGTTAATTGGATCACCCGCTTTATCGAATCAAATCGCAGAAAACAGAACAGAATCACTCTTTTCAAAGACTTGCCCAAGGCCACCGCTTTATTGAATGAAAAATAGATGCTACAAATGTGATCCAATTAAGCGGCGATCACTGTAGTCCCAAAATAAAACAAATTTTGAAGCCTAAATAGATGAATAAAACTGATTATCTGTTGGTCCAGAGTTATTGCATCTCAAGTGATGCAATGATTTTTACCTTAGCATTTTCAATTTTTTTCATTTTAAATATACACAAAGTACAGTAGCCACTCATTATATCACACTTATTGTGATACAAGAAAAATGCGTGATATATCCAGCAGAGGGAGGGATAGGGATATGATAAAAAATTTTTGTTACAAATGCATGCACTTAAAATACAATAAAATCAACAGTATAAGTATTGTAATAAAAGATAATCACTTAAACAATAAATATAGAAGTTTAACCCTTTTTTAAATTTATGTACTAATATATGTTATATCCTGCTGAAGAAGCGATATCCAAAGTCATCTGCTTTGATTAATTCTCATAACTTGTTTACTTGGAAAGATCAGTGAATGAATTATTATGGGAATGAACATTGGGGAATACATTGGGAATGAGTTATTAATTGCAACTCACTTATATAATTGGATCACTCATGCGTTTTTTAAGTAACAAAGCAAAAGAAAGATGGGAGGCATTGAAAAAACACTATTTATTCGAATCAGCGATATGAGGTGTTACTGAACTATGAAAGAAGGTCTGAAATCTATATTTGTTTCTCTTTTATTGGATTGTTTTTTATCTTACATATATATTATCAAATTTTTTTTATGTCCTTTCTATGCATGAAAGTTTTAATATGCCACGCACAAAAACTTTTTGGTTTAACTAACTCTCATGATATGACCAAATCTTAATTAGCAGTCTGGGGATGAGGGGAAAATTTAAGTCTTGCAATATTAAAAATAAGTAATTTTAATTTATTACAGTGAACGTGTTGGCAATTGGCGTGATCCAAACTATGTGAAAGAAAGCTGGGAAGAGAAAAGTAGAGATGAACCCAGAGGTAACCGAAATAGCTCTTTTGAGAGAAGAAATGGTAATAAGCGTTCTGATCGTGATGATGAAGATTGGAGTCGACCTCAGCCTAGAGATGAACGCATGGAAAGGTAATTGTTTGCTTCATTCTATTCATTTTTGCCTTTAATTGAAAAATTAAAAATGTTACTTAAAAAGACCAATCAATTTAAAAATTATATAGCCTCTTTATAGAGGATGATTCCTCATTATATCGACAAACTTAGAGGGTTATAACCTGATATCATATGCAGCATAAATCAACATAGAAACCCTGTCCACTATCTAGCCATTTTAAAGTTATTGCAGATAGAATGAGGAAAATCTCTGAAATCTTCAATATCGCTCATTTGTGAACTTACTAAACAATCCACACAAAAAAAGATATTCAGTGAACCATTAGTCCTGATTCACATACAGTATCTTTGTCACCTTGGGGACACTTCGGTTTTAGTGAACTTCGGATATAGTGAATGAAATTTGATGGTCCCCAGAGATTCACTATAACCGGAGTTGACTGTGTTAAGAAAAAATTAGAATCTTTTATGATTATTCCTCTGTTGCATTAGTAAATTTGAGTTGTGGTTTCTGGCCAGTTAATTTTTTATTCTTCGTTTAAAAGCATACCATTGGTGCAAATTTCTATTGTGCAATTTATATAGGATCTGATTACGATGATTTTTGTAGTTGTAGGATTTCAACAAGCAGCAATGAAATTGTTAGTTTTGTTTTGTATTGATGGTCATGGAATAACGATAATCTATAAAAGATCTATAGAAAATTAATATCTGCATGCTATCTTCAAATAACAGTTAAAAAAAACAAGTAAAAACTGTTTTAAATGCTCACACTCTTTTCCTCCCTACCCCCACCCATTATCCAGTAAAATGTCATTCAATTATTAATTTTTAATTAATCCACTAGTTTATGAAATGTTTAGCTGGCTTGAATCATTTTTATATTTTTAGGCAATTATTTTCTCAAGGCCATACTGGTATAAATTTTGAAAAGTATGAGGATATTCCCGTTGAAGCCAGTGGTGAAGAATGTCCACCACATATTAACTCTGTAAGTGAATTTTCATAATTTTGTGTGAATTATCTGTCAAAATAAGCTAGGTATTCTTTAAGTCTATGTAATAAAATAATATTGATATATTTTGTATGAGTTTTTTAAATGCAATATTGAGATACCCATTAAAAAATATGTTCAGCAAATGTTTTTATTGCAGTTGTTTCTTACTCTTCCTTTTCCACATTTGATGTTCTTGTACATTATACTGTTACATATTTAGAGTTGAGTTAATAGGGCTTTTTAAAAACTTCTATACATGAAATGCTTGTCTTTAGGACCTATTCTAAGTAATGATGAAAAATATTCCTGTTACTGGAAATCTGAACCAAATATTGATAGAATAGGATTCTGTTATACTGTCACATATTGAAGATAGTGCAAATGCTATGCTCAATGTATGATAGTTACTATCAGTTGATAAATTCCACCCCTCTCATTGAAACTTGGCTTTTTTTTTTTTTTTTTTGTTTATTAAATGTCAATAACCAAGCTTTTTTGTAAGGGATTCTACCTTTTCACCTTTTCGGGCCTTCACAATTTTTTTTTTTTCTCAGTATATCCCTGATTATTACATACGTATTTTGTATGAATTTTCAATTACGACTTTAAATAAAACTCTTTTGTGAGCCTTTTAAACCAAAAATTAAAAAGTATGAACATTCTTTTTGTAATCTTAAATGTATGCTAGTTTTACTTAAAAAGTCTTTTAATAATAAATAATTGAAAAATCCCATTTTCATTTTAGTTTTCAGAATTGCCTCTGACGGAGATTATTCGCAATAATATTGAGTTAACTCGATATACCTCTCCGACACCTGTGCAGAAGTATGCAATGCCAATTATTTTACAGAAACGTGATCTTATGGCATGTGCTCAGACAGGTAATATGCTGTATTATATAAATTGAACTTTATATCTTTATATATATATATATATATATAAATTAAACATTATATATTTCTTTTACATAAAAGGTGTGCCCAAAAGTATCAAACTTGTGGGTTGCAAAAAATACATTTGATTTGAAAATCCAAAACACTAATCCCCTTCAAATTAGTTTCCTTGATTATACACACACCTCTCCCAGTGCTTCTCCTATAGTTGGAAACAATTTTGGAATAGTGAGCAATTGTGCTGTTGCATTCTGCAAGATGTCTTAACTAAAATCAGGTCCCTTAAGCAGCATAAAAATAAAGAATTGATACAATCATAAGCAGATGAGAAAATTTAATCTTTATAAAAACCTCATGAACAATGAATTCTATAGAGTATGGGAACTTTAAGGGATAGAATTTAGTTATTTTAATTTATATCCAACCGTTCATGGACTGACATTGTCTACCTACGTACAAAATACATAGCTGCCAAGTGTTCCGTAAATACGTTTTTAGGCCAAAATGTTCCGTTTTTCAGCTTCTGTGGAAGGATTTTTAAAAATTAAAAGAAAAAAGGAAAATCGTGTACATTTTTAGCTTTTGGTAAAGCATTTGTCCTTGTAAATAAGTCAATAAATTTAATTGAATGACATTTATCTTATTATTCTTTCATTTCATTAAAAATTTAAGTCTATTGTAGTAATTGAGCCAAGTTAAGTATATTTTATTTTTATAAATTAATGATTATATATGCACATCATCTCTCTACACAATTTAATTTTGTTAATGTAAAATTTTTAATTGTATATTTAATCATACATTTCATGACCACGCACTGTGTTCCATATTTATGATTTTATGACCACATGCTGTGTTCCTTATTCTGTTGTTGGAAGGTTGGCAGCTATGAAAATAAGTTTAATTTCCATAGACCAGCGTTTCCCAACCAGTTGGGTGTGTGCCCTAGTGGGGTGCAGACTGTTTTTTTTGGGGGGGGGGTGGGGGACGAGAAAAATAGACAAAGAGCAAGTGATAATGCATGTTTTAAAAAATCATCTTTATTATTTTTACTCAAAATATTACCATTTTCTCTTAAATGGTTATCCAAATTTTACTGATAACATTATTTTGTTAAACAGGCAAGTAAATGTCTATTGTTGAACAATAAATAACAATGTATGCTAAAAAAGGAGAGTGGGGGCACCAGCATAAGTTAACCTTGGTTGGGAGGGGGGCAACATTAACTGTTAGGAACCACTGCCATAGACCACCATACTCTCAATAGTCACAAGGATCCCTGGTGATTCTAGGATTCACTTATTGTGGATGATTATGCTGTGACTGATGCAATGGGTACTACTTGAATATCAGGATTTTAAATAGCTGTTTGTCAGAAAAATGCTTTTATTGGAGAGCTGCTTAGAAAAAGTGGTCTGTTAAAAAAGTGATATTAAATGGTCACATAAACTAATTTTACTATTGAATATGAATGGCTGGCCCTGCTCTTTTTGATAACATTAACAGGGTGTCAACCTGCGACTAATAAAGTGACTTTTGCTGCTAATTTAAAGATTATTTCACTTGGGCAACTTTTTTTAATAAAAAGGTCATTTTCATACTATTTTCAAGTTTTGGGCTGCTTGTACCTTACTCCAAGCGATTCAGTTGAAGATCAGGTTCAGCGACTCATTTGAATTCAGTTTTTGTCTACTGCCTATTCAGTTGCAACTGATCTTTCATCAAACATTCTTATTTATTTTTTAAATTGTGCTTTTAAAAGTGAATGTATATTATATGCTCTGTTATATAATGCAAGAACTTTTTTAATTTATCATTTTATTCGTTCTTTCTTAAATGAAGGTAAATGATGATATGTTTATTTTGTAACTGCAAAATCATGCAAAAATGCTACAATTTTGGCAACTAAAATTGAGAAAATGGCTACTAAACTGGTGACTTTTATATTTCTGAGGCTACTAATGATACTATTTTCCTCTTGACATTAGTAGACATCCTGATTTAAGCTATGGATTACAAAAACAGACTTGCCAACTTTTATGCTTTACATGTAAAATTTACGCATTTCGACTGCTGTTTACGCTTTTATGCATACAGCACTTTTTTTTACGCATTTCCGGATACTTTCTTCCTAACTTGTGTTTATTTCTTTAAAACTGAAATTGATATTAAAAAGAAATGTATTAGGTTTTAAATTGAAATGATGTTCTATGTTTGGGCCTTTTTCCCTTATCAATATGGATCTAAGTGCACATCATCGGCACCATGATCGACATCGCACATCCATGTTGATACAATGCGCATCAAAATATTTTTCTGAGTTGCCACTGAGGCAAAGAAAAAAAAATCTTTCCAGATGCGATGCCGAGTATTTATTGATTTACCCAGTCATGACATCATAGAGTAGAGCGAATGGAAGAATTGCTTACTAGGGAGTAGGTCTTTCTCCTGTGACTTTTGCATCTCATGTGGTGTTCTTCGTTATCAGTGCGCACCCGCTTTGCAGTAAAGAGACATTGGTAGACGGTAGTATGAGCATACTTCGATTGATTTTCTGAGGATTATTTTCGATAAATGGCCTGTAATGGCCACTAGAACAGTATAACTTATAAAAAAAAGTTTAAAAAATGGGCATGTATAGTATCATATGTCAAAGGAGCGAAATTTGCTTATTGTAACGTGTGCCGGAGTGATTTCAGCATTATTTCTCACGGAGAAAAGTATGACATTTCTCGCCACGTGAGTTCGTCTAAACACAGTGAAAATGTGAAACGTGCTAACAGCAGCAAAAGCTTACAAACATATTTCAAAGAGGACAGACAGTCCAGTGGCAGATCTCGGGTTTTCCTCGGCAAGACCTCGGCAAGTTTCTCGGGGGTGGGGGTGGGGGGGGGAGCGGTTAGAAGATTGACATATACATCCATTTAATGGAAGCAATTTAGGATCTTTTACATTAATCCCCTCAGTATTATTCGGAAAAACAGCAATGAATTCATGTGCAACTTGTTTAATAAGATTTTGGAAAGCCGACAGCGAAAAATCTTGCTTCCAGAAAACTTTTACTAGATTTTCTGAATAAAGGCGAAAAAGCTACTGCTGCTTTTTGAAGTCAGTACAGTCAAAATGAGAGTTTTTTCAAGTCAGTTGAGTGATTATAATTAATAAATTGTTACCAGAAATCTGGAAGATGGTGTATTAATTGATTTGCCTTTTATTCAACAACTTCATTTTCTTTTATTGTTCTTAGCTTTATTTAATACTTAAAACAAATAATTGTGATATAAAATGCATTAAAAATAATACTCGTGCATTCTATAGTGAAAGGTAAAAAATAACGGTCACACGTTGCATAGCAAAAAAGTGTCGAAATTTCTGTTCGCGCGCTGTTTTACACATTTTGATTTTCCCAGGTTGGCAAGTCTGCAAAAACTATAATGGCATTAAACAACAGCTACTGTATATTCACGTACGATCTATTAAGGTTTAAAAATATTTTCTTGTATGTTTTTCTCCTCTTTTGGGGGCTTTGGGGGGAAAAAGACTTTTCAGACAGGGTCCTGATTTAGTGAAATAGTGAAAAATTTACTCATAATTTTGTGAATCTGAAATTAGCATTCAATCGGGTTTTTCTAGCCAGGGTCCTGTTTTTGTGAATTTGTGAAAATTGGGTCCTGTTTTCATGAATTTGTGAAATATATAGAATGCTACAAATTTAAATTTAGTATTAAATTAAAGTTCCATTTTAAAACATTTTATAGAAGATCCTTTAAAAAAATCCCATATATGTATAAACAAATACGTACAGGTTTATATAAATAAGCACATCAAATTTATTCACGTACTGATTTATATAACATATCTGCCAACCCTCCCAGTTTTTCATCACATCTCCCGGTCTCCCGGTGAATCACGAAATCTCCTGGTTTTTAGCCTTTTATTTCCCATATATTTTTTCTTCCCAACAAGGCACGGCACCGGAGCTCTCTTGCAATGCGGAGTTCTTATAACCAGAACTACGAATCATGTGGCTTTCGTCGTGTTGCCGAAGCCCATCTCTTCTGACTCAAATCCACTAACACACGTGATGCAGGGTAGGGGTAGAGGGAAGGACAGCATTGGAGACGCTGGTAGCACTAAGCAAGCAAGGACGCAAGCGTGCGTAGTTCAGTTCAGTCGTGCTCCATGGAAAGCAACAGCCGATACAGTCTGAAGTGAAGTGAAGATCATGTCTTGTGCTTTTGCTGTGTTTGTGTAGTCGAGTCTTGGTGTGTAGTGTCGCCATAAGCAAATAAATTACTCTTCTTGTTACGTGTTATGATATCACTCGATTTGAACTATGCCTAATATGAAATATTACCAAAGATTTAAAGAAGCATACTCTAACGAATTAAAGTCCATTTTAAAATCGTCAAAAGGTGATGAATGTGCCTTTTGTTCAATATATTCAGCGGACTTTAAAATTTCCCACAGTGGAAGAGGAGGTATTATTGCTCACTGAAAAGCCAAAAAACATGTTGACCAAAAAATTGACTGAAGGAATTTTGTGATTTCCAAGTCGAGGATCTTTCTTGTGAAATTCTGGAAGAGAAGCATGCTGATAAGCAGTGGACTTTGATATCAAAAATGCAGAATGGCTGTGGCAAGGAAAAATATCCCCGGCTCTCCTATACTACCCTATCAATTCTGACTATTCCTCACAGTAACGCTGAATGCGAAAGAATGTTCAGCCAAGTGAGGAAAATCAGAACAGAATTTAGATCATCTCTATCAAATGTAGCTCTGAAAAAATTGTTAATCACCAAGTGTCGAAGGAAAGGGAAATGTTATGTAGAAAACTGATGACAAATTTTTAAAGAAAGCTAAGACAGCAACAATGTCATTTCTCAAAGAAACTTTGTGGAAATTCTAATTTTTTTCTATTGCTTTTCAGTGTTAATTTTTCAGTTTAATTAGGTGATTTCAACTGAACTATTTTAATCCATGCAAAGAACTTGTTTTTGTTCTGCTTTTGGAGATCTCAATAATAACTTAATTGTTAACAGGCAATTTAATATGCAAACATCTGTATTTGGTTTGATTTTAAAGATGTATATGGTATTTATATTTCAGTTTTTATAAAGTTGTGCTAACTATATATTTAAATTGTGTGTATTTATGCTAGCTATCAGGTACATGTGGCGCGCATCGCGTGCGAAAACCTCCCGGTTTTACAATTTTCAAGGTTGGCAGCTATGGTATAAATACTACATATATAGAGAACCTCGATTATCCGACGTAACTGGAACCAAACCAACATTGAATATTGAAAATTTATGGATAATAGAGATTTTTTAAGGATCATCTGGTTTAATATGAAGGGCGATTCCATCATAACGTGTGTGACATTTGTACCTTTTTTTTTTCTTTTTAAAAATATTTTTCCTTAGCTAAGCATTAAAAATTAAATATCAGTTAATATTATCCTATTTTACATTTTATATAAAACAATTTTATGCACAAAGTCATTATTATAAACATTTTATAATTATTAATTTTACAAAACTTGCAATGTGTGTAATAACTTAATTGAAATCTGTTACCAAATTGAACAATTAGATTTGTGAAGGGGCTGTTTACCAATGGAAGAATTTTGTGAAAGGTCTGTTTTCAAAATGAAAAATGTGAAGCGTCCATATTAAAGATAAAATATTTTGTGAAGGGTCCGTTAACAAACCCGAATTTCTCCTAAACAGATCCCTGGTTATAATGAGATAGATTGAAGTGTTTATACTTTCCATCAACACCTTGCGTATTACTGTACTAAGTTTCTTATCTATTCATTTGATGATGCACACCTTTACTGTTTAGAAGCCAATTACACTTTTGATTTTTTTTTTTTCTGCTGTCCTGTGATAGAGATTTAAATAAAAGCAATGCAAAAATTAATTGGATTAATGAGTATTCATTACTTGAATGTAATTATTAGCTGTGTGGGTAGAGAAGTTCACAGGCCCGGATGAGATCTTGCATTTCTTGCTATGCTGCATGGTGTCACAGTATTGATTACAGGGTTTCTACAGACCAGGAAAGTCAGGGATTTGGGAAAAAAAAGTCGGGGGAAATTTAAAGAAAGGTCAGGGAAATGCAAGAATATTTGAATTTTGTGGCAAAATCAAGAAAATTCTTTCTGTTTGAACCTAATTGTAGAAATTGTTTTATTTTCATTTTCTTATTTAACCTTATAATTTTAAAATGTGTTCTTTATTAACATATCTTGTTCAGTTGAAATATTCTTAATTTTATCCTAAATTGCTATCAAACATGGGTTTTTATTAGAATCCAGTGATGTCAAATAATATTTTTGTGTACACTGATTTTATTATTATTTGTAAAAAAGGGGCAAAATATATAAAAAGTTATTAATTAAAGGATGTAATATTAAAAATAGAATCACAAAATTCAGGAAAGCATGCTAGATAAAAAGTCAGGGAAGACAGGTTCCTACGTCCTCAGGGAAACCTAGAAAACAGGGAAAACTCAGGGAATTGAAAATTAGCCCTTCAAACTCTGGGAAATCTCATTGGAAAATGTAATTTTGCTTTAAAAACCTGGAAAATCCAGCTTCAACCCTGGAATTTTAAGAAAATTTACCCCCTTCTCCTCTCTTTATTTTTATGGCTTTCACCCTATTCAAGGGTCAACTACTTCGCTAATGCAGGGATGTTAATTCTGCGCCGAGCTGCTTCGAAACGCAAATCTTGTGCCGAACTGCACTTTTAGCCAATTTTTGCGCCGAATGCGTCATTTTGACTCTTTGTTAATTTTTTGCCACGCTTGCAAACTTTGCTTTTCTTATCTGCATTTATTGTAAGTGTTGACTCTAGATTGATTTTGATGCCCGGCGGCCCTTTTATAGTCTTTTTAGCGCCCGGTGGCCCTATTTCTCATCTTTATACGCCCTCCTGCTTGCAGCCCTTTCACGAAAACCGTCTATAAAATCGGATCTTTCCCACAAATGCCTTTTTCAAATACTCTATTCTTTCAGATCGAAATACTGTTACTGCCTTTTTCATTGTCTTTGCATTTGCGCGAGCCGAGTAACCTGAAAAGGGGCCTCTCTAGTATGTTTTGTTTTTGCTGACTCAATGAGAAGCCCGATCGGTCCGGCAGAACTACCTGGGCATTTCACTTAGGAGTTGGGGGAAGAAAATACGGTTGTAAAAAATCAAAATTTTCTTAAGTTATCTAAGAATTTGCTATTCCATCTGTCAATCCTCAAATATCGGTAGGTACGTTTGATAAATAAGTAGTTGCTAATTATCAAACAATCATTATTCCAGAGTTCGTCTTTAAAAATCTTTACTTGGTAATCATTCAATAATTATTACAAACAAAAGAATTTAAATAAAATTCTGATTTATATTATTAAATTTTATACATCCTGCACTGCAGAAATTTTATTATTTTTATTACATGCTAAACACATCTATCCTAATCCACTTACACTGACAGTCCTTTTCTGTTTAAAAGTTTGTACCAATATAGGTGAAATATCATATATGAATGTGATCCAGTAATTGTGGTCCAGTAGTGATAGTGTGATAAAATTGAGGAACAAAAATTAACAGTCCCTCTGCCTTCCCCTACTGCCTAACAAATCATGTCTGGCTAAAAATTTCTGAAACCTTCTTCAATAAATGTACTATTCTTATAAAAAATAAACATCTACATCACGTAATTTTGAGGAAAAAAAATTAAGCAGAAAATTCAAAATTACTTAGATTAAAACTTCTTTTTTTTTTTTTAAATCAAAAACATCTAGTTATGTACAGATTTAATTCACATATTTATGTCATGTTTAGAGCAAAATATTATCAACAAATCATTTTTCCTATTTCACTTACACTTACTTCTACAGGATATTTTCTCCAAAAGAAGGGGGGGAGGAGGGAAAACTAAAGACAAACTGGAAAAAATCTAACTATGCATTGTAAGTCAGAACACATATTACAACTCTACATGTTAAATTTTCGGGGATCAGATAGTTTCAAACCAGTTTCTAGATATGTTATCTACCTGTACATTCTCGTGGAACCCCAAAGTGCCCTTTTTGAGAACAGGGTGCCCTTTTTGAAATTTCCCCCCAGGCAGGCCTTTTTTCTAGAGTCAACACGGTGAGAAATCTTCAATTTTATGCTCCAAAATTATGTTAATTCTGATCCCAAATCTTAGTTTTCCTCGTGGAAGCAAAATTTTTGTGTTCCCAAGGTGCTCCCAAATGAAATTTTTTCTGCTCCCGGGGTGCTCCCAAATCCAATGTTGGAGTTAACATCCCTGCTAATGAAGCACTCATGCAACTGGAAATGGATTATACAAGATTAATCATCTATCACTTAAGACTGCTTAGGATGAATAGCACAGTTTCTTCTCATTTTGTTTCTGCAGGTCTGAGCATTTGTGATTGCTCCCTTTTCTCATTTGAGTTGGAGGGACTGTTCTTTGTGTTGTGTACTGTGCACAAAGTTAGATTGTGTAATATTATCATGTATATACAAACTCTGCTGATATTTGCTAGATTACAATGTAGAATGTGTGTTCCTATTAGTGTTAAATATTTCATTGTTTATGCATAGGATTGGTGGAATTTACTTAGTTCTAAAGCATATGGGCAATTTTTACCAATAGCCTTGTGTACTGGCAAAAGTATAAAAAACATATCTTGAAACTATCAATCAATGAAGTGGTCCCAAAAATTCTTTTTTACTTCTGTAAAGCAGTTGCATAATTTCTGATATTTTATAGGTGAAATTGAATTTAAAACCATGTTTGATATAAATGTAATCCATTGATTTTGCGATAATTGAGGGGGAGTATAATTTTGATTACCATAGTGCTATCATAATTTGATTACCTTAGAATGGGGCATATAAATTAAAAGTATTTAGTCCTTATCTTATGTTTATTTTTTTGTGATAACCTGGAAATTCTTGAAAAATCACCTGGAAAACTCGGGGAATTTTATTTTGGAAAATGGGTATGAACCCTGGAAAAGCATGATAGATGTCAGGGAAAAGTCAAGGAAGCAAAAGCTGTGAAATCTGTAGAAACCCTGGATTAGACAACTGCAACTATTCACAACAGAAAACAGTACAGTACATGATTGAGTGGTCATTTTAATTACTCCAGTATTGTGAAGAAACAGAAGAAGATTTAGATCGTTGGGAATAAAAGGAAAACTGATCTGAAAAAGTCTGATTTTAGAGAATTCGGAAATTTAGACTTGGTAAATTAAATTATGGTAATTAAAGTAGATATATCATTTAAATAAAAATGTTATTTGATAGTGAAAAATCAATTAAAATTCTATTTTTTATTATAATTCCTTTATGAAATAATCTGAATAAAAAATTAATTTGAATAGTTTAATTAGTTGTTTGAAAATTTAAATTAAAAACTTTTTATTTAAATATAAATATTATTTAATAATTAAGATATGAAAAACATTCTAGTTGTATAAAAATATATTTTAGTAATTTAATTAAAAATAACTTTTAATAGAACAAAGTAGTTATTTCCTAATCTGAGCTTAGTTTTTAAATTTTTTTATAGCGTGTAAAATAATCTAGACATATTTTTAGAAAATTATAAACCTACAAGTTTATAATAAACGTTTTAAAAATATGTCTAATTTTTATGGCGTATTGGAGTTGTCATGAAATAATGTTTCATCTGTTCAGTCTTTAATTGCAGAAGATAAGTGCCAAAGGTTCTTATGCGAGAAATTTCATCTGGGAATTGTCCCAGAGTATCTCAGTTGTAGAGCACCCGCATGCTAACTAGCAGTCCTGGGTTCGATCACTAGCTGTGGAATTTTCCTCATTGGTAAATTGATCAAGCTAAAACACTCCAACTTTCCTAATAATAACGTAGTCATTTAAAAATGTTTATTGAAAATATTTTACACCCTCTGCTCTTTTATTCATCTCACTAAGGATGTATATGGCCCCACAGTTTTATCATGTACAACCTGTGTATTCAGAGTGGTGGTTGATCAGGGTAGATGTTAAAGCTGGTGCATCTATAGACTTTGTCAGTTTATCTACTGTAGGCCTACAGGATGCATATTTATTAAATATAGATAAAGTAATTGGTGATGACACCAAAAGCATGATCTTGTAAGGTATTTGCTTACTTGAATTTTAAAGCTTCTCATTTTTTGAATAACTCATAACATAAAATAGTGAAACCTCTCCGAGTGGCCATCCCTCTAATGGCGAATTTTTTGGCTCATAGACCCAATGTTAAAATAACCTGTATCAGTGGCCACCCGACCCTCTCTAAACGGCCACTGAGTGGGATCGCCCATCTCATTTTTGGGGAAATTCTACTCACTCCATGCTTTAATTTTTGAGTGGAAAAACTCACGGTCAGAATAACTTGCAAAGTCCATTCATATGGTTTCTCCCCCCTTTCTTAGGGGCAGGGTTAAAGATTGAATCTGTTATCGCTTTTGTATTCTTGCACCCTTAAGATAGGGAATCCCTATTGCACCACCCATGGAAACTGATGCAGGAACTGGGCAATCGGGTGTTGAAGGTGTCCTAGGGCCTTTGTTAGGAATTTCATTTGGTAAAGTTAAGGGGGGATTGCATCTCTTGTTTATTTACTATTGACTGTAGGTGTATTCCGATAATTTTGGAGCAAAAATGTCATTCATGCTCATGGAGACAACTGGAGAGAGCAGCCTGTCTGTTAATGCAACAGAGTGAGGACAAAATATGTTCCTCCATGCCACATCACATATAAGGTCAAACGCACGATATGCTTGAGCACCACACATGTGACTGAAACACATACATGGTGTGCATGTGTTTCAGTCACATGTGTGGTGCTCAAGAAGCATACTGGGCACACCTATTTAACATGTATATAAACGTTTTTACAAATGAATTTTTGTGCCTTTCAAGCACTAATTCTGTCCCTGATGAGGAATTTCCCAATGTTTGTAATGGCAAACAAGCTAAACTTTCAACACAAGCAGCTTTAGGGGGGAAATTGATGAAATTATCAAAAATTCTGAAGCAGTTACAAATGAATCAGTTTAGAGATCTACTTTTTAAAGTAAAAAACAAACTTGAAAAAATGGCTGTTCCAGTGAAAAATAACTTAAAACAGACACAAATTGTAACCTTTTTTCAAAAATTGTGAGAAAGCATTAAATAAAATACTGTTTTCTCTTTGGATAAGTTTTAAATTTCATTTTAAACAAGGAATATGTGTCAGACTTGTTTATATTACTTATTATAGCAATTACCTTATAATAGCAAATAAAACCCATCAGAGTGGCCACCCCGTCTGAGAGGCCAAATATTCTTGGTACAGTGGGATGGCTACTTAGAGAGGTTTCACTGTATTTTCATAAACTAATTATCAACAATATAAACAAAATTATAATTTTGTAGTGTTTCAATGCACATACATCTTTGTGTGTAAATGAAGCATAAATATATTGTGTTACAGAAAGATTTTTTTTATTATTTCTGGAGCTTGTAGAAGCCATGACAAAATTCTGTCATTGGAATTTCCTGTAAAATATTCAGTTAGTATAACAGCATTGTGCTTGAGTAAGAATTTCTATCCTTTTTTCTATATGGATTATAATATTTATTCTTCAGTCAGGTAAATGTATAAAATTGTAATGCTTTCTTAAATTTAGTTTTATTTTTCAATTACTTATCTAATGTAAAATAACATAGTAGTAAAAGAAAAAGTAATAAAATTTATAAAATCATAGATAAATTTAACCTTGCATTTCCTTATTGCAAGATAAGTCAGTTTATAATTTCTATTTAAAGGATAAATTCTATTATAAACTGCTTGCTATAACATATTGTTCCTTTATATGGTGACCAAACATCCCCAATTTTCGATAATGCCTTGAATTTTTCAAAACACACATTTAAATTTTGAGCACATTATGATTATTAAACTTTGCTGAAGTGAAAACAAATTATTTTTCTAAGAAATGGTTTCAAAATAGCATGATATATATTATAGTTACTATCAACCTCAAAATACAGATTCTGGTTACTTGATTTATTTAACTCAAAATTTAAATTTTACAATGCATGGCACCAAGCATGTAAAATTGCATTTAATTACTTTTCTCTTATGTAAAAAGCTAAAGCTTAACCTAGAAATTGTTCCATGTGTTTTAAAGTAAATCTAGATTATCAAAACCACTTTTATAAACATTTCTACAATTTTAGTTAAAAATGAAGGCAGATTAACGAAGATGTAACAATATAAACTGTTGTACTGAGTACTTATGGGCCAAGCAAGTCCAGGTAAATAGTATGATTAAACTGAAATGAAGTGAAGATTGTCTTGTCATTGATCAATTAGCTTTACTAAGAAACACTTATGCTTGGCAGAAGACGCTCCATATTTTAAGGCCTGATAGTTTTTAGTGTATGTGAGTTTTATTTGCAGGCTTATTTCTTCTACATTATTGAATTGTGTTTAATTATTATTTTTTTAAGGTTCTGGCAAAACAGCTGCATTTCTTATACCAATTTTAAATCAGATATTTGAGAATGGACCACCAAAAAATATTCCAGTGGTATGTTCTTTTTTATTTTACATTAGTATGTATCTTAAGTAAAAATTTTGTCCCCAAATTCAAAATGTATTAGTTGTCATCATGAAAAATATGCATGTTTATTTACAAATTTATTCCTTTATTCAGGGATGCCACTTTTACGCCGATCGGCGGATTTCCGCTTTTTATATTTTATTTATTTATTAATCATTTTGCATCATCAGCAGAATTTTTCTAAAAATTCCATGGTGTTTATGTTTTTTTCCCTTTCTTCCCAGCAGTAATTAAGTATTAATTTTCAGCATCTCTCAATTTCCATATTTTTCCATCTGCCTTGAAAATTAGTATTTTTCCTTTAGCATTCCTTTATTTAAATCTCCAATGCTGTAAGAATAAAAATTCCAATCTCCTATTGCAAATTTAAATTATTTATTTCAAAGAAACCAGTAAAGGAAAAACTTTGCAAAATAGGTCAGGTTCAGACATAAATTAAAATGATGTGCAATAGTTAAAAGTTCAAAGAAAAAATATTTTGCCATTGAGAAATAAAATATTTATGAAAGCAAACAAAAAATGAACTAAATGTTTTTTCTCCATACATTACATTTTTCTAAAATAAGCTCCACTTATTTGCTTTATTTGCGTGGGATTTCTTCTTTTTCCACTATTTTTGTTTATTCGTGCACAGTTTCCTCTTTTTTGCTATTTTATGAGTGGCATCTCTGTTTATTTGTTGAGTAAAATTCAAATACACAAATATTATTTTATTAACATTACCAGTTTTTTTTTTTGTGGGGGGGGGGGGAGGTACTAAAACTGGGCTTTTTACTTTTATAGTTGTAAATTTCAATATTCAAGATATTTGAAAAATAATCTAATTAGACTTAAACAGCTTTCTTGTAGAAGCTGGAAGATTAAACTAAATTCATGCATATACAGTCAACTCCGGTTATAGTGGACCTGGATATAGTGAACTTTCGGCTCTAGTGAATGCAAGTCGTTAGTCCCGATTCACTTACATTAGAAATGTGCACAGCATTTTTCGGTTTTACTGAGCATGACTTCGATTATAGTGAACCTTGAACCTAAAAACTGAACTTCGAAAATTCTGGAAATGGCGAAGATGAAGTTTTGCGGTGTCTACATTTTCAAAGGTTGTCTCTATTGCATTCAATAATTACACAAGGAGATTATCAAGCAATTGTTCCCAAATACAGGCGAATTGTCAATGGCTAGGCTAAAGTCTGTGGGCTGACATAGCGAGGGGGAGAGGGGAACAATAGCACACTAGACTCTTGACCGCTGTGAAACCAGGAATTTATTCATTGCAGCGATACTTACGTACTGCTTTAGCTTTTCAATTCCCTTGGAAAATAGACCAAGTCTTGTGGTGTATTCCTTCCCGTACTCCTTTTCTCCGATACCCCCAGTGCTTAAAAGATAAGCTCATCATTTCCATGCTGTATGAAAGCCCGTGACACCCACACTTCCACAATGAAGAAGAAACATGCAACTTTTTTCATTCTCATTCTTACCAGAAAGAAGCTCAGGTTAAGGATTACCACTGATCGCTATTGCTTGATTGGCTATAGCACTTTCTGGCTAATTGAATGGAATCTCCCAAATTATTGTAACACTTGGGAGTAATAAGACATAAATACGATTAATTATGTTTGATTTACACACATATTCACACACACACAGTGCGGGTATAAAACACTGTTTATTACTTATGTATATAATGCATTCCTTGCTCATATGGGGGACACTTCTCTTATACGGAACTTCGGATATAGTGAACGAAATTTGCCCGTCCCCAGAGGTTCACTATAACCGGAGTCGACTGTATATGACCCCTATCTTTTAAAAATATTTTTTCAATTTTATTTTATTTTATATAGTAGCATTTATAGACTTTAATTATTCTTTTCTTATTTGGTTCACACACTAAAAAAATTACAAATGTTTGTTTGCAGGGGATAGATTTATTGAAATAGTAATAAATGTTTAAAATAATAATAATAAAAACTCAACTGTAAAATACTTTGTGAGAGAGGTTACAGTTTTTGAGTTTTATTACAATCTCCGCCCCCCAGTGTAGTATCCCTATTCTTTCATACTCATCTCGTGGACTTCTACAAAATTTTCAAAAGTGCTCTTTTCTGTGAGTAGTGTTATTTTAAAATGTATTCAGTAATTTTTTTTATTTAAGCAGTCTAAACCTTTTAAACTTGATTGAAATTTTAGAAAACAAATTAAGTTATGAGTTTTCTCATATGTTTTTGAAAATTGCTTTCATTAATATTAAGAAAATACATTTACTTGCAGCCTCTTCGTCATTCATCACGTGTTAAACAGTACCCTCTGTCCCTTGTCCTTTCTCCTACGAGAGAATTGGCATGTCAGATATATGATGAAGCTTGTAAATTTGCTTATCGCTCACGAGTTCGTCCTTGTGTAGTCTATGGTGGTGCTGACCCTGCTCAGCAAATGAAAGACTTGGATAGAGGATGTCATTTATTAGTAGCTACTCCAGGACGATTAGTTGATATGATGGAAAGAGGGAAAATAAGCTTAGAAATGGTCAGGTATGTAGACATGGCAAATTAAAATTTTTCTTGTAATGTCTTATAATAAGTATTGCTTGTAGAATGTCTTATAATAGATATTTTTAATACATTGCTTTAAACATTTCTTACAATTGCAGTGTATTTTTAGTCTTTCAGAATAAATTTTTTACATTGTACCAAAAAATTTTTTTTTTTTTTTTTTGGCATCTTCTAATTGTAAATTCTAACCATATTGAAATCTTTTTGCTAACTGCTTTACTGAAAAAATGAATTTTTCAGTACAGATGTAGACTAAATGTTAACTAAATTCATCTGGACTTTGGAAAAACATTCATTTATATTACCCTCACACAGGCAGATGTTTTAAATTATTTGGTCAAAAGCTATGATGGATTTAAACATTTAAAAAAAGCTAAAGAAATAAAAATAAACATGATTGGCATATACTGAAAGCATAAAAAAGAGATCTGTTAAATCATCCTCAAGACAAAAAAATTGCTACTTTGCCGACATGATTTTCAAATTTTTTATAATTCTTTTGAATTACTCTATAATATTCAATTAATTGTCCACGGCATATGATGACATTCTCAAATGATAAACCTAAAAGATTAAAAGTTTTTATTTGGGAATACCTTATTCCCCCGTACACGATATATATTTCGGTTACACACATAACCATCTTCAGTCGTTTCTGGATCTCTCACTAATGGCGGCTTCTTTTTATATCTTCTTCGTTCTTCTTCTTGAAAGTTCGGTGGATGACGTCATCCCATGATTGGTCGATTGTATGAAGCGCATCGTTGATGCTGCCATCTGTCGTCATTATTTCTAAGCTCTCACGAATGTAGGCATATATACTATTTTTAAAGTTGGCTATTTTTTTAATATTTTTAAAATCAATGGTAATGGGCTCTTTCAAAGCAAGACGGGCCAGAGCGGTACTTTGTTTCTGGAGGTTAATGTCTTTAAAATGTTCGTTTTTTCGCGCTTTAATTTTCCTTTTTGTAACGCCGATGTAGCAATTTTCTTTATTAGTATCGTTTGACATAAAATTAATTTTATAGATCCCTGCAGTTTCGATGGGGTTGATTGGGTCTTTTTCCGATCTAATGCGCTGAAAGATTGTTTTATTAGGTTTAATTGGAATACGGAAGTTCTTTTTACTGGCGATATTAGAAAGTTTATTGGCTATCCCTCGGCTAAAGGGGATAGTCAATTTAGCCGAGGGATAGCCAATAAACTTTCTAATATCGCCAGTAAAAAGAACTTTCGTATTCCAATTAAACCTAATAAAACAATCTTTCAGCGCATTAGATCGGAAAAAGACCCAATCAACCCCATCGAAACCGCAGGGATCTATAAAATTAATTTTATGTCAAACGATACTAATAAAGAAAATTGCTACATCGACGTTACAAAAAGGAAAATTAAAGAGCAAAAAAACGAACATTTTAAAGACATTAACCTCCAGAAACAAAGTACCGCTCTGGCCCGTCTTGCTTTGAAAGAGCCCATTACCATTGATTTTAAAAATATTTAAAAAATAGCCAACTTTAAAAATAGTATATATGCCTACATTCGTGAGAGCTTAGAAATAATGACGACAGATGGCAGCATCAACGATGCGCTTCATACAATCGACCAATCATGGGATGACGTCATCCACCGAACTTTCAAGAAGAAGAACGAAGAAGATATAAAAAGAAGCCGCCATTAGTGAGAGATCCAGAAACGACTGAAGATGGTTATGTGTGTAACCGAAATATATATCGTGTACGGGAGAATAAGGTATTCCCAAATAAAAACTTTTAACTAATAAATCTGCCGTATTAAATAATGTTTTATATGTTTTTATTAAACCTAAAAGAATTTTAAAATAAAAATATTTTAGTGTTTTAAAATTTTTGTTATTCATTATCTAATAATGAGGAGAGTAGCAAATATTAGCAACTATAATTAACGTAGACGTTAAGCTATGATGAGGAACTTTATATTGTAATCTTCATAAGGTAGCCTGATTCTAATGAATTTACAACTTTCTAGCTCAATAAAGTAATCATTACATTAAATTTAACTCAGATTTGTTTTCTTTTGGTTTTTGCCCCCCCCCCAAAAAAAAAACAAACTAAAAAACTAAAGGAAATAACTATTTTAAATACACAAATATATACCCCCAAGGTCACAATCCATTATAAAAGTTACACCAAACACTAATAAAACACACGAACTTTTCTTTTTAATAACTTAAGTTTAAACAATAATAATTTGTTATTTAGGAGACAAACTTTTCATTAGTGGATGACTGTTAAAACATTGGATTCAAATATTATGTAGTCTGTTATTGGATTCAAGGAACCAATAAATATTGAAAAAATAAATAACTTGACTGTCATGGCTGACTTCGTATATTGGAGTTGTGACAGTGAATATTTGAAAATCTGCCTGTGTGCAGCGGTTTGATAAAATACTGTCAATTTTGTGTGTGTCCAGCTGAGCTTTGTTGCTCTTTACTTTAAATCCTGAACTGATAATCTCTTTCAACTCAAAGCCTGCTGTTTACTTTTACTCGTACAATTTTATGTTGGCTTTTCTCTTCCATTGTTGTATAATTGTTTATGGGCCATACAGCCCAGTTGGGAGAGGCTTGAGTCTCGTAGCCGAAAGGTTGTGAGTTCGATCCTGGGACCAACCAAAGACCACTTAACAATATGTAGGGCTGCCATCTATCGGCTCCTGAATGAGATAGAAATGAATTTTTTGGAAGTCTGTGGTAGAAATAAACTCATTTGGCAGGTACTGCTGTTATCGGTCTAATCTGGATTTGGGTTTGTACAAAATACTCTAAAGCAGAGGTAGTGAAGCCCCCATAATCCAGAAAAACAAAGCAGACAGAACAATTGTTTATCATAATTTTTCTATTTATAATTTTTATTTTACGAACAAAATACTAAGCATTCATTTCTTAACTATTTCAGGTTCTTGGTATTGGATGAGGCTGATCGCATGCTTGATATGGGCTTTGAGCCACAAATAAGACGTATTGTACTTGAAGACAGAATGCCTGGTATTGGAGAGAGACAAACATTAATGTTTTCTGCTACATTTCCTAAGAAAGTGCAGGTATAGTTGTAAATACTCATCGTATGTCAAACTTCTTGATTCTTAAGTACGTATGTGCTTTTCATACTGTTCACATTTCTAATCTTGCTATTTCTTTTATGTAGGAACTAGCTAGAAAGTTTCTAGATAACTATATATTTTTGGCTGTTGGACGTGTTGGCAGTACATCAGAAAATATTACTCAAAAAGTTGTGTGGGTAGAAGAGCATGATAAGCGTTCATTTTTACTAGATTTATTGAATGCTGCTGGCTTGAGAAATGGCAATGCAGGTATGTATATGTCATGTTACTCCTTTTCACTGTTTGACTTATTTCCTTAATCAGGGTGTCTGCTATCATGGAAAACAATTTATTTATATTTTCTTTGACTTCATTAATTCATATTTTGATTTCACAAGTGATTTAATGTGAGAAAGGAAGTTGATTTATTTTTTCTCGTATCAATGGTGTGTGGGGGGGGGAGGGGAGGGGGGAGAATCTGCCAAGTGTGCTCTCTTCTCCTTTCTAACATGAGGAGCTTTCAGGTCGTAAAATACCTCATTAGAGAAACAATCTGTTATACAGAAAAGTAGTCATAACAATAAATTACTTCGTACTGTAAAATAATCTGAAAAAATTGATTCATTGACAAGGTGTCGAGCAGTCGGGGAAATGTACTTGAATATTTTGGACAGGAATTGTGCTTAGAAATATCTAATTTCAGCATCGGGGAAATTTCTCCTTCCCGAAAGAATACAGCCAAATTAACGACAGCCTGCTGTAGTACAATTTTAGGTGGCGAAAGAGATGGGATCTGTTGATAGAAACAAAATTTTGTGTCTATTTTGCAGTTGCTCCCCAAAAGTGAAATCGACAATTGCAAGAATCCAAGTCTCGTTGCCTGCACCCCCCTCATAGATGTTCATTTTCACTGTCAGCTAAAGTCCAATCGAGAGTGCGAAAATGCGCAATGGCAATATAGATTATTTTAAATTCATATATTGGGAAATTAAAATTTAGTCTAAAGGGTCAAATTATTTCCGGTCCCGGAAGTGTCTGGAGTTGTTTCATAGCTGCCAGCTCTTCCTGATTTTGAACTTCTCTTCTGTCTTCCTTCCGTCCCTCCTTCCTTTTTTTTTTTTTTTTTCCTTTGCCAGTTTCCCATACATACTGCTAAAATTTAAAAAAATAACAAATAGGATTTTTTAAATTATCGAATAGGAAAAGTAAGAAGTGTGAAGATTTCAATTAATTTCACATTTTGAACACAGCCTTCCTGAACTGTCGCAGCTCTCCTTATCTTGCCCCTAGGTAAGGGCTTTTGAGAGAAAGAGCTCTTTCCATTTTTTCCTGCTCTCTCCCGATTCACTCATTTGGCAGTACCTATATATATATATATGCCAAGCTGGTGGCATCAAGCGGCCATAACACACACCTGGTGATTTGTTAGGCATAAAAAAAGAATTCAGCAAGTTAGTACAGGGTTCGCACTAGACCGCGAGATTGCACGTTTCCTGCAATACCATACTAAATCCCACTAAAAGAATGACTCGTGGCATTTTCCCATATGCTGAGTTGTTCGATTTTGATGGGGAAAAATATCGTTGAACTGTATTGTTATCAAATTCATTTGTATATTATATTGTTAATTTTGATATTTATAATCTTCGTTGCACTGTATTTTTGTAATGACATTAATTTTGCTTGTAAATTGTGAAAAATAAATTTAATTCTCACTCAGATTTTAAAAAATCCTACTTAATTTTGAAGCTAAAGGGAGAGAGTCTCACCCAATTTTTTCCCCTAGTGTACCCCCCCCCCCCCTGTAGTACTACCTGTAAAATTTGAAATTACTTTTCGACTGTTTTTGACACATTAGTTAAATGTATATTTGTATGCTTATTTATGGAATTTTTAAAAAAGCACAATTTACCAGTAAACTCTGCTGATCTTGTAGACTCATGATTTTAAAAGATGTTTTCCTAATTAAAAATATTTTTAAAATATAAATGTGCGAGAATTTAATCTTCTGGAATCATTGTGGAAGTTTTTGTAGATGAAAAAAAGAAAAATTTATTTGCAAAATTTGGCATTAAAGCTGTAAATCCTTATTTGGGCCAAAACACGCTGATGCTGCTTGTAACCAGCTATTCATAAAAATGAGGAAATTCTGGATATTTTCTTGTTTGTGCAGTTTAAGCTGGACTGGAAAATCTTTTTTTTTTTTTTTTTTTTTTTCCAGGAAATGTTCTTGTTTTTTTACCCCGATCTTCCTATTTTAAGGCAAAATAGGTTGAAAGCTATGGTTATTTTATAATTTTGTAACTACAAACTACTGCAAAACAAACGCTGGTCGACAAGGTTTTTTCACAAGAAATCTGAATAGGGAATCTAGTGCATTTTTTCATCCTGAATTCATATATGTAGTCAGAATTTTCCCATCAGGCATAGTTTTTCTGTGAAAGCTACTTTTCAAAATGTGATTTAGCGTTTTCTTTGACCTAGCATAGTAACCGTTACCTCATATGTAGCAATTTTACCCAAGCTGTATGTAAGGAAATTATTTGTAATGTCATGCTGAAGCACCATAAAACAAGACTGCAGGTTCATTCATATTTGGACATGCTCAGACTTGTTAATCTGGCATTGTGATTTGTCAGTAATGAGCTGACTCAAACTCAAAATGATCCTACATATGAAGCCAGTAGCTGTTCATCAGAACCATACTTTCCCAATCAGCAAGATTTTAATGACCTGATTCGGGATTCAAATCTGTCAAAACAGCAAGCTGAAGTTTTAACTTCCAGACTCTAAGAGTAGAATCTACTCCAAAGAAAATGTAAGAATATGTAGCTATTGTAGCTGCCATAGTGTTTTCAAAAACTGCTTCTCTGTAGAAAATGGTATTAGTGTTTTGTAATGATATTTGTTCAGTTATGGAAACTCTTGGCATCAACACAGGCAAGATGAGTGGTGATTGCTCATAGACTACTCTAAAGTTAGTTTGAAGGCTGTGCTGCTATACATATTGGCAGTGAACTTCCATCAATACCTGTAGCGCATGCTGCTGATATGAAAGAGACATATGAAAATATGAAACTAGTTTTAGAGAAAATACAATATGAAAAATATGAATGGAATATCTGTGGTGATTTAAACGTAGGTCATTGCTTTATTGCTTGGTTTGCAACTTGGATTCACCAAATTTTACTATTTTCTGTGCAAATGGGACAGCAGAGATAAGAAGTCTCACTTAGAAAATCATGACACAAAGGTGAATCTCTCATCGCTGGCCAGGAAAATGTGTCATACGTCCCTTTAGTGAATCCTGAAAAAATATTTTTACCCCCATTGTATATTAAGTTAGGAGTAATGAAAAATTTTGTCAAAGCTATGGATAAACTTTCTGATGGATTCTTGTTCTTGAAATTGAAATCCCCCAAAGTCAGTGATGCTAAACTGATAGAGGGAATTTTTATAGGACCACAAATCCGGCCATTAATGGCTGATGAACATTTCAAAGGGTTGTTGAATCCACTGGAGAAAACAGCCTGGCAGTCTGTCAAGTTTATGCTGAAACTTTCTTGGAAACCATAAAGCAGAAAATTCTCGTGACATAATGGCTGATCTTCTGCATTCTTATAAAGCTATGGGATGCAACATGTAAAAAAAATTCACTTATTGGACTCTCACTTAGACTTCTTCCCCGAAAATCTTAGAGCTATCAGCGATGAACATGGTGAGCATTTCCATCAGCAATTTTCTACAATTGAGAAGAGGTAACAAGGCAAGTGTAGTTCCAATATGTTAGCTTGATCCAACTGCTGTTGGACCAAGTAGAGAGACATTCCAGATGCAGAATATGCCCAAAAAATCAATATCTAACACTTTCTAGGTTGGTCAGAATGAGTAGTTATGATATTGAGATAGAGAGTTGTGGATTTTTTAGAATGATAGAAAATTCAAATAAATATCACTCAAAACTCCTGCCAGATGGGGAAAAACTAAGTGATATTTGAATTCAGCATGAAAAATACTTTTAGAATCTGTATTTTAATTCTTGTGAAAGAAAAAAAAAGTTCATTTTTGTAGACCAGTGTAATTATTAGTGTGACCAGCTAAAGGGAGAGAGTCTCACCCAATTTTTTCCCCTAGTGTACCCCCCCCCTGTAGTACTAAAATTTAAAATTACTTTTCGACTGTTTTTGACACATTAGTTAAATGTATATTTGTATGCTTATTTATGGAATTTTTAAAAAAGCACAATTTACCAGTAAACTCTGCTGATCTTGTAGACTCTTGAAGACTTTTTGCCTCTTTAGAAAATCCATTGTCATTGCGCACAATGGGAAATATATCGTTTTCCCTCCCTCCTCTTTTTTTCCCCCTATGTCACACACTTGCAATTTTTTTTTTTCTTTCTCAGACATGTCTTAGCTGAATTGGCATTCCCATTAAAGATTACTTCTAAATATTATACATATACAGTGCTACAACTAGAGATCATGTCGCCCAGGACAAACCTTGATGCTCCCTTCTTTCCATTTTGATGTAACAGAACTACGCCTGGGGCATGTACCCCTTTTGCCCTCTTCTAATTGCAGGATAGCATATATACCATTGAGAAAACTTGAAGATGATGCTGAATATGATAAAAATTTGAATCTGAAATGAAATGCATTCAGTCAGTTTTTGGGTCTGGAAATTTGTGTGATTTTGAAAAATTAGTTGGTAAATCAATAAATTCCCATTATTTTGCAATTACAAAACAGTGATTTCTTTTTTTAAATAAAGCATAATGGTGGTCTAACTTTTGTAAAAGTGTAGATTTTAAGTGTAGATTTAAGTGAACATCAAATTAATCAAACATCCTTTGCTTCATTTTCATTATTATAGTTCCATCATTTTGCAATTACAAAACTTATTTATTTATTTTTTTTTTTTTTTTGTTGAAATAAAGCGTAATGACGGTCTTACAAAACTTTTGTAAAAGCGTACATTTTATCAAGTGAAAAAGTTGGTATTTTCAGAAACAAATCCCACTACACTTTTCAATTTTCAATGCATGAAGAAAGTTAAATCATTAAGGCAGCTTAAATATAATTCATATTTTGCCAACTTTTACGCTTTTTGCGTCAAGTGTACGTTTTTTCAGATTTTTACGATTTTAAGCAAAACTCCCATTTTTTACGCTTTTTAATGAATTTGAAGGTTTTATTTTAATAAAATTACAACCCATATTTTGTTTTTTAAAATCGCTTAAAACATTATTAATGAGATTTTTTCCACCAAGTTCTGCATTTTTGTTTATTTTAATATTACTGAATTGCCACCTCCTCCTAAGTTTGAAATGAGAATAAAATTGATTCTTATTTCAAATTTAAATTATTACATTTTTAAAAATGGTAAAAAAATGTAGTGAAGAAAAATTTCATTGAAGATTCTTGGTTCAAATATAAATGAAAATGATACAAAATAATAGTAATAATAATGAAATTAAAACAAAGTATGTTATGATTAGGGGAAAAATATATTTGTGAAAGCTTTTTTTTTTTTTTTTTTTTTTTAATTCCTTTTCAGGTGTAATTTTACAGTAATTATTATGTATTACAGAAATGCTTTTTTCCTTCCCTAATCACATAAATTTTGTGTCCAGTATTAATTTTTTTTTAAATGAAAATAATTACAGCTTAGTTTTTTTTTTGTTTAAAAAATAAATATTAAGTATGCATTATATCAATTTTAATATTTTATACTATTTAAACTATGCTAATTGACAAAACTTAAAAGCCTTTCATGTGTTTATTTTGCAGAAAACATTAAAATACTGTTTGTATGCTATTTAGTAAAATTCAATTAAAGTGTCATTCACACATAAAAGTTCTCCCAAAATGATTTCTGCCAAATAGTTTTATATTGAATTGACAATAGCTCAATATGTTATTTGTGTTTTATTTTACACTTTGGGAATTTCAAAAGTTGGCAAGTATATCTTTAAAACTTGAGAAAAGTCAGTCAGTCATCTACCCCCCCCCCCTTAAATTACAATAAGGCATTTTGGTAATTCAGTTCAAAATCTTGAATACTCAAACTGTTTTTACAGTGTATACATTATAATTGAAGTAATTTAAATTAAATTTAATCAAGATCTTTTTAAGTAAATTTGTTTAAATATTTTTAAAATTTACTACTGTCAGCAATTAAGCATTTTGTAAAGTATTACATATGTTCATAGTCTTTGAGTAATATATTATTTTATTTTGTTTTATTGAGTCTCTTGCAACTTAATACTATTATGAAAAAATATTTAATGATATACAAGATGTCCCAAAAAGGTGGTAATAGGAGTTATCTATTAGAGGTGAGTCAACAGTGTAAATTGAAAAAATGTTCAAAATAAGGTTGGAAATAAGACTGCGTTAAGAGAAAATTCCTCTTGTTCATTTACAAAAAGTTTAAAATTTGTATACCACTGTTGTACAAAAACATTCCTAATTAGTAAAATGTGTCCATAAACTAATGAGGTGAAGGGACCAAATTTAAGCCTTTCATCGTACGTCACAGAGGTATCTTTAAAGAAAGATGATCGGGAACTATACATGATTTTGAATGTAAATGTTTATTGCTAACGTGAAAAAAATAATTTTCTTTTCATAAATTCTGTATGACCCTAAAATGTGATCATTCAACATGATTTTTTTTGAGAGCCATAGAAAAGTGGTTTAAGTCAGAGTTCTTTTTATTTTCATATCTCTGAAACTTTTAAAGGTATAATTCTCAAATTTTGTATGCCATCTCAAGAGCGTATGGAGCACATTTTATTAACTAGGAATTATTTTATGTGAGGGTCAAGTATATATTTAAAAAGTGCCACTTTTTGTAAATGAGAGGAATTTTTCTTAATGAAATCTTATTTCGAATCTTATTTTGAACATTTTTTCAATATACATTGACCACTTATCTCAATAGATAAAGAATTAAAGCCTGCTACCACATTTTTGGGACACTTCCTTGGACACTAGCAGCATGATGCTATTTTTTGATATTAACTATTTTTTGATATTAAGTTTTGTATTTGTTATGGTCAAGGAAATGTCAAAAAATTAAGCTTACTTCATGGGATAGACACCCTGTTAATACTGTGTATTTTGAGCAAAATAGACATGTATAATGTTGCCTCTTCAGTTTTCGTGTTAAGTATATTCACAAATTAGTGTGTAACTATTGAACTGTGGACTACTTTTATTCTGTAAAGCTTCTGTTTCATAACTGTTGTCAAAATAATTCTTTAACAGTAAATCCTAATTGAAAATTAACAAACTACTGGGTACCTTACCAGGTCAAGAATGTCACGGTATAACGAGGAAATGGTCACAAGAAAAGATTGCATAATGGTGGTGCATTAGGTCATGGAATTCATCAAAAATTCGAAAATTAATTTTGTTTTCAAACTCTTAATTTGCATTTTTATATGCAAGAAATTTGAATTAACTATGATATGCTGCTCAAGAACTCTTTTAAAGTCAAAGGTGAAAATATGATAAATCTTAAATATGGTCGGCACTCTTAAGTAATAATTCCTGCTTTAAGTTTGTCTACTAATCATTAGCAGGGATACTTCCATCATTAAATGTCATGGTGAATGAATTTTGGTTCTTGTGGACATATGGAACATCTCAACGAGTAAAAAGAGGCAGTTTTTACAAGAGATTTAATAATGTATTTTTAAAAATAAGAGATAGAAATGAAATTTTTTGTACGCTTTATATACACAGGCATTATAGTCTACATATAAAATTGATTCATAAATTAGTTTTTTAGAACTGTGTAATAAGAATGAAAATTTTGAACGGTACATCAGCTTGGTACACTTTTCTAAAAAACTACTGAGTTTATCCCCTTAAAATTTGGTATGGTATCAGAAAACATGCTATCTGAAAATTTGATCTGAAAATAAGTGATTTTCATTTCGGATAAAAAAATGCAGTTTAATATATTTTACTAAAAAACTTTAAAAAGCCTCACAATTAAACAAGCAAAAATGTCACTATTTTCAAAATTTTTTCGCTCAGATCTTTAATGTTTGGCATTTTTTAAGAGATGAGTTTAGTTAAACACAGTTTTGGAAAGTTTCAACTGTTTACCTGAAATAGGTTTTTGGTAAAGTGTACCAAATCATCCAAAATGTACATTTTGAGAAACAGGCAAATAAAACTAAGGGTATATATGAGCCAAACCACGATTGTTTACATTTTTAAAGCCATATGTTGTGTGTTTATATATTCTAAACTTACCCAAAAAACATATGTATGGAATCGCCTCAGTCTGCTCTGTTTTAGGCCTATGTGGAAAATTAAAAAATTTGACCTATTTTATGTTCCATATGACCTTAAAAGACCCAATTTTCCCACCTGTAAAAGATGAAGGGAAAAAAAAAAAACTGCATTTCCCAAATCCTTCATAAGATTTAAATCATTCTGCACTATATTTTTCAGCCTCAAAATTCAGAAAAATTTTAGCTTTCATGACTTCTTGTTAAACAAAGTTAATTTGGAAATATTTTTTCACCCATTCAAAGTATATTGCACTAATTTTCATTATTTACTTTTTAGCTCGAGATTCCCTTACACTGACTTTTGTCGAAACAAAGAAGGGTGCTGATGCTTTAGAGCATTTTCTTTTGAATGAAGGATATCCTGTGACAAGTATTCATGGTGATAGAACTCAAAGGGAAAGAGAAGAAGCTCTTTGGAACTTCAGAACTGGCCATACTACTGTATTAGTTGCTACAGCTGTTAGTAACCAACCATTTTCTTTTATGATACAGTCGTTATAACATTTAAAAAAATGCATGATTATAATCTTTCTTCTACAGCATTTTTAATCCTTTCAACTTTCTATAGTTTTTATTTTTAATCGTTACTTTTTTATCTTCAGTAGTAATATAAAATCACATAAGACAAATAATTTGTATGAACTAAATTCATCCAATTCTTGTATTTGAAGATTTAGCTCAGTTTTGTCCAGTGAGTAATTTTAATCAAAGCAAAGCTTATATTGATAATGTGCTTCCCTCCCTCACTTTTATTGTTTCTCTCAATCTTGACCTTTTTTTGTAGTTGTGATTGATCACTTTTATAATACACTTAAACCCTCTTGCTGTGAATCCCACTATTTCAACGAGTAACTTCAAAGTAACAATGTTTGCACAACCTGCAATCTCCACGGGGACTTAATTTTTCAGTCTATTCAAGAGCACCCCACTTTCTCCCCATTAAGCAGTTCATTTCAAATTTTCTCCAATGCTTAATTGTTGATTTCAGATCTGGGTTAACAGATAGTTATAGTTTTCCATATTTCTGTGACATGTACTTGTTTTTAAGCATTTCACTCTCTTTGACATTTGAAAGCTTAAAAATGCCCCACAGGACGCATTTCGAGAGTAATAAAATCTTTGTTCCTGCTGACATTTCCGGCACTGATAGAATTCTGACTTTGATTTGAAGAGACACTAGTGATGATTTCTAGAATTTCCTCTCTAGATAGTGATGAATCTGAAACTCTGAAATTTATCATACTGAACTTCATTTCTAGTAAAATATTGTAATTTTTGCAAACTTTTCATTAGTATATATATAGCCTTTACCTTAGTATTTCATAAACTAAATCATAATTTAACAAAGATCAATTTTCAGAATTTCATTTTTATATAATTAGTCAATTTCCATTTTCTGATGACTTTTTTTTTTTTTTTACACAATCTAATTCTATTTTTTAAAAATGCTTTTATGAGAAATTTTTACATAGTTTAATCCTAAATATTATCTGTGTGTGTCTATAAGTTTATACGAAATATATAATTAAAAAATATGCAATTTTGAACCTATTGCTAAAAAAAAAAACTACACAGTGAGAGGGTTAATCTAAATAAAATATTCGATGAATATCTCAGTGTGTTATTATTCATTTTTGCTTATTAATAAGCAAAAGCATGATATTCAAAGCTGTCAATATTGTACAGTGTGCAATATGAAAACTACACAGACTAATTAAAGTACTGTAACAGTAATTATTTTCGCTAGGTTTTAATTTTTGCGAGCCCATCATAATCACGAAAATTAAAGCCTTGTGAAATACTTTTTTTCACTTCAAATAATAGTAAAAAATTAGAAAGTTTCCACTTATCAAAATTAATAATTAATGCACAATTATAAACTCTTTTGTAACAACTTTCTTACAACTATTTCTTGAATATAAAGCAACAATACAACTAATAAAATACAGCTCATTCTCTTACAATAATTATACCAGCTTATTTGAAGATATTCAGGGATGTGCCAGCTGCTCCAATTGTGCCAAATCAATCCTGATATGCCAATCTGCTACAAAAAGATCGTTTTTGGACATTTTTGCTCCAAATTCAGCAAAACTGCTACATTTTTAATTTTTGCATATATATTTAAACATTTGTAAATCTCCCGAATTTTTACAACAGTCATCACACATTCTAAGCATTTCAATCTTTCTCTATTAATCTTAAAAATGAATATTTTTTCTTTGGCATCTTTTAGTTTAAACCTCCAATGCCTTAAGAGTAAAAATTGACCTCTGTTTTAAATTTAATTTTTTATTAGCTGCTGATGGTAGTTAACCTATTTGTACCCAGATATTTTTGAGACTTTCTTTGATTTTTGCTAATACCAGCAATAATAGATAAATTTCTGATGTCAACTTCTTGAGCAAGGGATAATTTCTTTTAAAATCATTATGTATAAAAATTGAAATGTCAACATCCTACTGCTTCATGCTAAAATGTTATGTGGAGTTGAGGTTCTATACTCGTGAATAAAGGCTAGGAAAAATAAATAACGCTTTCGACTGATAGCGAAAATGCCGTCCCAAGAAAGGGAAGCTAGGCATAAATGGGTTAATATAGTTTAGCAATGTTTTTTATTTTGATTTAAAATAGATATTTTGTATAGCAATGTATAAAATAACTCAATTTTTTATTTATTTCATAAGCTTCTGACTCCACCCCGCCCCCAGGAAAAAAAACTGGTTTTTGTTATAAGCTAAGAGTTTTTAAGAACCTCCTTAATTTTCGTTTTTTTTATTGGCATTCTTTAATGACTTTTCTGTTTCCCTCTAAAAATAAATTTTGTATTTCAAAATTGACATTCTTACACTCCAAAAAGTGACTTTTTCTTGCTCCAAATTGCTCCAAAAATGTCTCTTTTCTTGCTCCATAAATTGCTCCAAAATTTAATTTCAGCTGGCACATCCCTGGATATTCAAAATTTTCTCATGTTTGGCTTCAGGACGGTTAAATATCGCTTTTGTACTAAAGGAAATTTCTTAAAATGCCATATGCAAAAGGGGAACTGTATTCAGGAACTTTTGGCATTTTTCAGCTTTTGGTTTTGTTTATATAAAATTCACGTTTCGGCTGGCAAATTAACCGATATTTTCATTTTTGCAAAAATTGCGGTTCGTGAAAATAAGTGCGGTTACAGTAAAACATTCATTTTAAAAAAATTACTCACAAATAGGAGGCACGGCTTCAGGGAAACAGATTTCAATAACCTTTTGCATAGTGGTAGTACTACTTGTAAAATACTAAGACACAATACTCAAATATAGTTGGGAAAAAAGAATATTTATATTTGAACAACTTCACTAAAACTTTATGTATAACATGGTTGCCACGAACCTTGGAAGTCAGGGAAAATGAAATTGGTCAGGGAAAATTTAAATTTAAGAAGGAAAGTCAGAGAAAACTCCAGTTCGGTCAGGGAAAATATATTGAAACTTAACCGTTTGAGTCCGTAGCTGTGCGATCGCGCTATTGTGATTTTATGTCGAAAACCCAGAGCAATTCGAACATTGGGGACAACATATGATGTGTTCCCGATTGTTGAAATCGTGTGCTCAGATTTACTGAAGGAAGTACATCACACAGCTCCTTTTAATGTAAATAGTACATTTTACAATTGGAATTCATCGATGTAAAATAAACAAAGCGCAATCGCGCTGCTTGGTATTTCTTGACATAAAATAAAAGAAGCGCCATCGTTCTGCTTAGATCTTTTATTACTCATTTAGAGAAAGCACATTGGCATCAAATGTTATTGCCATGGACTTAGATTGGGAAGGACGTTCATTGGCAATGGGATTCCTTCCTGAAAACGAACCTAACACCGATTCGGTCAACAGATGGCGCTGAGTATTCATTGCTTTGCACTTGCGTATAGTATTGCTGCGACAGAAGTTGCATTTTTTAAATAGGTGAATTAATTATTTTCTGAATTTGAGATGGCCAGTATTATGGTTTGCTCCTGGTTGCACTTCGGGTTATACGAGCAAAAGAAAGAGAAATGCTGCCCTTGGAAAAAAGAGTCCTAGTTTATTCAAAGTTCCCAATGTTAGCCTTGTTTTCTGTGAGTAATAGAAAAAATTCGTCCCATTTTTGTATTCCGTTACAACCTGAGTTTTTTTTTTTTCTTCTATTTGTTCATTTCAATGGCCAATTTGGTTAAATAATAAAATAAAATTAATTTTAACACAACAGCTTGCGTTATTGAATCAGTTTCAAATAAATTATTAATATTATAGATTTTTTTTCTCTGTCTACTAACTTATAATAAGTTACAAGCAACTTTGCTTGAGCATTCATAGCATGGTTGGTAGTACTTCAGCTGTAGTGTTACAGGGTTGAATCTTGCTGCGCAAATGAATTTTTCCTTTTATTTTTTATTCATCAATAGTTCTAATTCATTTGTTAGAATAACTTTATTTCTTTTTAAAATTACTTATACATTTCTTTTTTATTTTCATTATTTATTTTAATTTTTACTTTTTCAATTGTAATATTTGTATAATTTATTATAGTTATTACTATTTGGATATAGTGATAGATTTTGTAATACAAGTATTTACGATAATTAAAGATTGCATGCAAATAAAACTTGAAATGTTAGCTCAACTATTTCCAAACTCTATCTAGGTGAAAGAGGGAGGCAGCTACAATCGTTATTATTTGTGCCATTTACATGTTTTAAAGCCCAATTTGCATCTTTTATCACAATTGCCGATAATGTCATCGTGGCATCAATTTTCCAGCCGGATGGAGACATTCTCTGCCAACTGAGATTTTTCTGTCGATTTGCAAAAATCTGATGTTTTGTTTATTTTGCAGTGGATTTCTTCTTTTTCTGTACAATAGTACCTCGAGTTACGCGAACCCGGAGTATTGCGATTTCCAAATTTCGCAGTTGATTTTTTGTTTACATCCAAAATAACTTAGGTTTAGTATTTTAATAATATAACTTGTCATATATGTATTATCTATGATTTTATTAAAAGTTTCTTCCTAAATTATTGTTTTCTTTAGTCTCCGGCCGCAGTTAAGAAAAATTTGTATGTACATATTTATATGCGAACTTATATAGAAATTTGACTTACGTGGTCATTGCTATTTCCCACCTATTGCGCACGTTCTAAGTATTACTGCAGGTTGTCCAGCAGTTGGGAAATGTACTTGAATTTGTTCAAGTCGGGTAAGTCCGGAATTATGCTTCAAAATAAAAATTCCATTCAGCGTTGGGAAATCTTTCTTCCACTAAAGAACATGAGCAAATTGGAACAGCTCTGCTGTAGAACAAATTTAGGTGGAGAACGAGGTGGAAACTATCGATACAAACAAAATTTGTGTCTGTTTTGTGGCTGATCCACAAAAATGAAATCGGCGATTGTGAGAATGAGTCTTTCGTCGCCTGCATGCGACTTTCACTGTACTACATGCTCAGCAAAAGCCAAATTGATAATGTGAAAATGCCTGGTTGCGGTGCCATTGAAATTATTTTGAATTAATCAATTGGGAGGGAAATTCCAAATATAGGTAGGGGGGGGGAATTTTTTGAGATTCCTGAACTGTCTCGAGTTGTGTTTATGTAATTACAAACTACTACACAACTATAATTGTTAATACTTTTTGCCTCTTATGTCTCTCCCCTTCTTTCCATTTTGATGTAACAGGCCAACTAGGAGGGCACGTTGCCCTCCCCTAGTTGGAGGCCTCTGCATGTATATTGAGAAAAATTGCAGATGATGCTGAATACAATAAAAATTTGAAACTAAAACGAAATGTTTTTGGTGAGTTTCAAGCCCAAAATTTGTGTGATTTTATAAAATTTATTGTAAATTGATAGATTCCCATTATTTTGCGATTACAAAACTGGATTTTTGTGTTCTTGTGGAATTAAAGCATAATAATGGTCTTAAACAACTTTTGTAAAAGTGTAGATTTTATTAAATGAAAATATTTGATAATTCCTCCAAACTTAAATTTTCAAACCTTCAAAAATAAAATCATTAAGACAGTGTAAATATAGTTATTCACATTTGCCTATTTTTACAATTTTAGCTTAAAGTTTAAGATTTTATGAGAAACTACCAATTTTAATCTTTTTTTTAAAAAAGATTTTACTCAAATATCCCCCTTTTTTATGCTTTTTAATGAATATTGAAGTTCGTATTTTAATAAAATAACCCATATTTTGTTTCCCAAAAATTTTTCCCACCTATTATGATTTAACTGTCATACTATTTAATTTTAGTGTATTTTTTTCTGATTAATCACACCAAAAATATTTTGTTTGCTTTTTGCTAATTATAAAGCCAAAGTGAAGAAAAGTAATAAATGTCCAAAAAATATTTTAAATCTCTTTTATAAAGTGTTTAAATTTTTTTTGAAATGAAAGTTTTAAGAATATGAATTATTTCAATAGCATTATTTTTTTTTTTTTTTTAGAGAGAGATAAATGTTAAAATATTGCACTTAATTTGGCTGACAGTTTTCTTGCAATTAATCAAAATCCACATTCACTTACATCCTTTCTCTAGCATCTTCCTTTATTTTGTGTATTTTAAAGAGTATTCTAATGTTTTCAGCAAATGCTGAAAAAGTAATGTGTTGCAGTTGAATTTAACTTGGAATGGTATACTTAAAAAAATTTATGGGTCTAGATTGGTTTTTCGAACATATTATAAAAATAAATTTATTGAATCTAATTGGAAAAAAAAAATTCCCATTTTTCTTCATGTATTTTCTTTTGCTCCCCCCCCCCTTTTTTTCCCCCCACAAAATTTTGGCTTCTGACCCTGTAATTATGGTAAAAACATTAAGAAGAAAAAATTCGTCTATCTACTGTTTTATCTATATAACCTTTCATTAATGTAAATAATCAAACTCCAAAATACGTTCTATTTAAATAGTTAGTATGTCAATTACAAAATATTAAATTTGGAAAAGTAGAAATGGAAGTAAATAATGAAAAAGCATCGAAAAATAGTTATAAGTGAATAATTCTAATAAATGAGTTAATTATAAGTATTGAATTGTAAGAAAGAAAAAAAGTTTGCACAGTGAGAGATTTGAACCCACACGAGATGCCAGAGCTTTACCAATGATACCACGTATGCTCAAGAAAAGTTGTGTGTAACATATATAGTTTCAGTGAAGTGGTTCGAATATAAATATTCATTTTTCTCATTTATATTTGAGTGTGACATTTTAGTATTTTACACATAGCTTATTCACATGATATGCTACCGCCAAAAATAATTGAAATCAATTATCCTGAAGCTGTGTCTCCTCCTTGTCAATGTGTTTTATATGTACAGTTTAAAACATTCATTCAGGACTTCAGTACATTTCTCCAGAGGTAATTATAGTCCTGTGAGAAGTATATTTGTTATTCAGAGGAACAAAACATCATAAGGCCTATAATCCTCTGCTTACCAGTTTTGAACATAAAATAAAAACAGAGTCAAAATAGACTAAAATCTCTTCATTAAGAGATAAAAACATAATTAAATTTTACAAATATTACATTAATTATCATCTTATGGTCTCATGAGCCTACATTATAAAGAATTAAACTAAGCATTAAAGCTAAAGTAGTTTAGTAAAGTTAGAAACAAAGTTTTAAATTTATATTTCAAAGAGGATTACATAACTAACTTTACAGGCTGACACCGCAGCCAAAAAGATTCTATTTTATTTTCATTCTACTTAAAAGAAAACCTGCAATTCGCAGTATAAAAATTAAATAAATTTAGAAGCGGCGTTCGCTTTACGCAGACTGCCTGAACTTCGCCCTGTGCTCTCGGCAAACTGCAAAGATCAAGATTTTTTATGCAGCAGTAGAAACTGCCGGCGGAGGTAGCGCCCATTCGGGGATCGCTACGTTAAAGAGCAAAGAAATTTGAATACGGCAGGGAAAAATTTGCATATGACTTATTTGTAGAAAGAACAATTCGCATGTTAAATTAGCACTAAAAGGAAATTAAACTCAGCGAGAAGCATAAAGACTTCTCAACTTCGCAAATAAAAATTGTTTTGATTTGAAAACTAATGCTCATGCTGCCGTTTACATAAAACAGATTGCTGCTTTGACAGCACAACACACAAGCCTGTTTGCAATGACGGGAGAACGGATTTAAGTTTTAAAACTTCAGAAAAGTTTTATTTATTCAAACTTTAGTTTAATTTTATTGAAGCTATTACAGTATTAAACAAATTTATTAAGGAATTTAAAATTTTTAAAGAATAAATTCAAAGTTATAAGTTAAGTTTTAAAAGGATAAATCCCTACACTATTTAGTTGCTTACAGGTTGTTATTAATTCTTATTTTCAAACTATTGTTTGTTTCTATAAATAACAGGTGTCTTAATTAGCCATGTTTATGTATGACATAAGTATATCTCTTCTCATGTTTAAATACACAGTAATATTATTTACTGTCTTATATCAAGGGCATAGCCAGGAGGAGTGGGGTATCAGGGTGTATTTCTCCCCCCCCCCCCCAAAAAAAAAAAAAACAAGATTAGTTAACTTAAACTTTTTATGTAGTGCAAAAATTCTGTTTTTTCATGACTAGGGCCCTAGAAAATATGCAGAAAATTTTTTCGGAACTATGCGGCATTGATGCGGTAGTTTATTAGATTATGTGGTATTTACAGAAATTTATTGAAATAATGTGGATGAGTAGGAAAATAACTATCGTAAGGAAGACGGAAAATAGTAGGAAAATAACTAACAAAACTATTTCTTTTTAACTATCGTTAAAAAGAAAAGCAATATTTAAATTTACAATTAAATACAATGATTCCTTCAAACCCTGCCTCTATTCTATTTTGTAAATATTTGGCCATAACATGAAATTGTTCTTTTACACTCTACAGAATTAGATAAAACTGAGATTACTTGCTTTGCTTTGAATGTTAGTTCTGGAAACCTCTGTGAAATAGCCTCAGAATTTCAAAATCTTACAAAGTTTTCAGCGGAATATTTCTTGACATACCCCTTGTAAGCAGCATACACAAAACTTGTTTCTAAATCATCAAATCCTGGAATATTGTTGAAGACTACTTTATCATCAAAATTCATGTTCGACTATTGGTCTAGGTCAAACACTGGAGTCGCTTTTATGAATTTCAAACCAAGTTAGAAAAACTTAGGTCCTCGCTTTTTGGAGAAATCAGTTTCTGGACAATAATAAACGTTCAATTTTGCAATTGTTTTGTGACATTTTTCTTACCTATGGTTCCGAATTGGGATACAAAGAGTCTTGGAAGAAAATTTGCTGAGAAAACTCAAGAAATAAAAAGTTTGCCGGAAAATGCAGTGTTATGAGGAAAATTGTAGTTTATGCAGACAATTGTAAATTATTCAAAATTCTGCATATTTTATAGGGCCCTATTAATGACTTATTTTATTTTCCTTCTGAAAATTTTCCGTGGCTATGCCCCTCTCAGATAATAAAGAATTAACTGTGTTTTAGATTTTATAGGCTATTTTAGAAGCACTTGGATTTAAGGATATAAATTGAGTTCTTATATCATTTAGGTAGCTGCTCGTGGATTGGATATACCAAATGTCAAGCATGTTATCAACTTTGACCTGCCCAGTGATGTTGAGGAATATGTCCATCGAATTGGTCGTACAGGTCGTGTTGGAACGGTTGGTTAGTATATAAATTTGTCTTTCAATATTTTGAGGTTTCTTTCAACATGATTGATTATACCAGGCTGTATGACCTACAGACATCATCATCTGACAGAACTATTGGTTTTTAGATAAGCATTGGTAACTCCATTTTGCGCAGTACGATTGCTACGTCATTGTTTATTGATGCTGTTGCTAATGCCCTCTGTAACCGCGGAGTGCCAGATCCCCGTATATGAAGGTGATGGGCAGAAGAGGCTGCTTCCATTTTAATGAGCCCCAGTGGGAGGAAGACCGCCAACTTAGCTCTTGGTCCCCTAATTCTGAACCAATTCCAGATGAGGGACCAGCCATCTGAAATCCGGATTTTCGGCTTCTCCCTAATAATAATAATGAAAACAAAGAATAAGCTTTGCATGTTAATGCTTAAAAAAATAATAATTAGGTGTCATTTTATAATACTGTCTTATATATAACCCAACTGCTTTTTTTTTCTCTCTCTCTCTCTTACCTAATCTGTTTAATATAGATTGTGTGTTAAGTATGAATTTTTTTTATTTATTTTTTTTTAAATGAAAGTTATTGAACTTTTTTTTTCTTTGTAGAAATGTACGTTAAGTGTGTATGTTATGTAAATATATTTTTAATATTTTATCATAATTATATGTAATTATTTTATTTATATGTAAATTGTTAAATGGTGTCATAAGTTTGATGAAGCATTAAAATGCTATTTGAATGCTGTTTAATAAAAATTATTAAGTGTCTTTTGAGTACTATTTGGCAAAAACTATTAATGATGTGTGTGTTATTTGGCAAAAATCATGAAAAATGGTGTTCACACACTATTTTATAACTTGGGAATTTCAAAATTTGGCAAGTATAAAAATGAAAAAGGTCCCCCCCCCATTATGCTAATGCAACAAAATAAATGCTTTGTGATATCTTTCCTTTAGCAGCCATGTCACCAGCCAGTACTTAATGTAAATAACACTCCTACTGTGTGCAGAATAATGTTCTCAATATAAACAATCTAACACTATGTGTCTGCCCAACAAAATGTGTTTAAGTTTTGGGGTATCCTTTTTACTTTTGTCTTTCATGGTTTGCTTGCCAGTGATATAGAGAAGTTTGAACTTCTGAATCACTAAATCAAATAAAATTTCATTTGAGTTTAACTCTTGAAACTTGCGATATTTAATACTAAATGTAATGAGAATCCCAATACTGACATTCTCAAGAAATTACCTGCTAAAACATCAGAGTTTTAGCATTAACAATTAGAGTTAAATTTTAAAGCTATCAGAGTTCAACTGGAGTTGCTTAGTTGGATAACATGTTGGTCTATGAATATAAAGGCACAGATCCAAGAACTTTCTTTTGTACGTTCTTCTCATTTAACATTTATCTACCAAATTAAGAAGTGCCAAGAATTGACAGTATTATTTACCAAGAATCAACATGAAACTTAATTTTCTCTCGTTTTAGTTACAGTGAATGATCAATGCAATCTAACAGAAAATTGAGAAAAAATTATAAACACTAGCTGTATGTCTGATGCCTGTTTCATAAGCAATTTGTCTTTTTCAAATTAATATAGCACAAACAAAACAGAAGAAATCAAGTAATACTTTGAATGATGCATTTAAGATTGGAAATGAGCAGAAAGCTCTGTTTAAAACCATCTTACATTAATAGAACAGTAAATTAAAAGTTAGACACCCTCCCCCCCCCTTAAATTGAAGATTAAATGTTTAGATTAGAACACTTTACAGGCTTAATTGTGTAAATTTTCTTGCATTCTTGTTGTTTGAGTAAATCTATGAAGAGACTCTGAAAAAAAGTTTGCTTATTATCTACTTAAAATAATTTCAATTCAATATGAAGATGTTTCTTATGCATTTTCTAATAAATGTCGATGATAGGTTAAGAAAGTATATGCTTCAGCTAAATCTTAATTTTTCTAATTGTTTTTTCTTCTAGGCCTAGCCACTTCATTTTTTAATGAACGCAATAGAAACATGGCACTTGATTTGGTAGAACTGATAACTGAAACAAAGCAAGAATTACCTGAGTGGCTGTCTGTTTTAGCGAAGGAAGTTCAGATGGAGCAAAGATGCAGTTCTGGTTCTAGAAAATATGCCAGTGGGAAAAAGTATGACTTCTGCATGTACTTTTTATTATTAGTTGTTGGTGCCAATGCAATTCTCTTCTTTTGTATTGTATTGTTTATTTACATTTTGTATTTGTATGCAAATGCCTGAAGTTAAACAGGGTTTCCATTGATCAAGGAAAACTTGAACTGGCTGGAAAGTCACATAGTTTCAGTTTATAAAAATGTTGTGGGAAATAGTGCGATAAATTAAACATTTTGTTTGAAATCCTAAAAAATGATTTGAAGCTGCATTTAACTCTAAGGAATTGTTCATTTGCATTTAAAGTTAGGAAGTTTTTTGTTCTCTCTATTTGCTTATTCAGATGTGTGTGTGTGTGCTTTTTTAAAATTTGATTCACTAATTTATTAGATAATGTTACATACTTGCCAACTTTTACAGATCTTCTGTAAAATTTATGGATTCTCCTAGTTTTTTACGTATTTACTGAAGAGGGCTATTTTTTACGCATTTCAAGCAGTCTGACGTCACACTTGGAGATAGGCGAGAAAATCTTTCCTCTGCACGTAAGCCGCTATGTCAGTTTTCCCCCCTCGAGACAGACGGGAGCCCGGTTTTTTTCTCACTAGAAGAGAGAGAAGGGGAGGGCGGTGGCTGTAAATGTAATTTTTTTTTTCCCTCTTAAGAAGGGAAAGAAAGGCTCTCCAATTTCTGCCTGATGACGTCATGGCCGATATCCCTCCGTTTTCTCCCTGCCAAAGTGAAGCGCGAGCGTATGCCAGTGATGCATACCTGCCAACTTGTATGGTTTGGCCGTATAATGTACGGATTTTAGCTTAGTTGTACGGTTATACAGCCGCAAGGCAAAATTGTACGATTTTTTGGCAAAGTTTAGGCTAATGTGATTTTATTTGTTTCAAAATTTAGTGGTTTTGTGGAGTATTTTAAAATTTAAATCAACAATTGACATTACGTCGAACGTAAAAACACTAGATAGTTTTATTTCCCATATTTACGCTAACACCCCCACCCCCCCCTCTCCTACTTTTTCTGCCTTCTTCCACTGATACGCTGCGTTACTGTTAACCCGAGAGGGAAAATAGGAATTCCCTCCGATCTCCGATGCTGCGAAAGCTATGATTGGCTCAGATTTTTTTCTCCCTCCCATCCGCGGCTTGGCTTGTGACGTGTTAGGAGAAGTGGGATGGGAGCATTCGTAATCGATATGCCGAGTGTCCATGCTTTGGCAAATTTTGCTGCTGCGCATGCACGGAGGTGGATGTGCATTCGTTTAGAAATATCTCCCTCCCAATACCGCTTGGCTCCCATCCGTAAGCGCAAGAACAACTTTCAATCACAAACAAACGTTGCTCATGCACGTGTTGATGAAATTGTCCAGTGTAGTTTGAAGTTGTGAAATATTAATTTGAAATGTCGAAAATTAAACATAAACAATATAATAAATTTTTCCTTGATTCTTTTACAAAGGAATATCCATGTATCGTCAAATCGCGAAGGGGATGCAATTTTGCTTTTTGCTCAGTGTATAGGACCGACATCAAAATTGCGTATCAAACATAAATAATCTTGCAGACAAACAATTTTCAGTTGTTGTTGTTGTGTGTGATTATGGCAATGCTACACTAGGGCGATCTGCCAGGGAAGGTGCCTCAGTAGAAGGACTTTCTAAGGGGTTCTAACGCGTATTCACGTTACATCTGGAGAAAACCTACCAAAACTCCGGATCGACGGCCACGCAATGGGACCCGAACCCGGGACCTTCACACTTCAGCCACCTACCATTTTCAGTAGCAGAACCACTTGTGCCATGGTGAGGCCAAATCATTTTCAGATATAGTTTATTTTTTAAATTTATATTTCCAAATATGTGCTTGTTAGGGAAGTAGCTGTATCAATTAAAGTTATACCTGTCTCGCTACGTCGTTAATCTTTTGACATGTACTTTTAATATTGTTTACTTTCATATCGGCAAGTTGATGACTTGTTTCTGCCGCCTGTATGCACCTTCTACTCTCATTGGCTGAAATGCATGGAGTCACGCTTGCGTCATGGCAAACGTTCGGTTCCCGCTGGTTTGGTGCGTTCGTTTTTTTCCTTGGTTCTTTTTAGCATTCATCTTTCATTTCCGAACACGGAGTATGTAAATTTTATATGTTTAAAAGGAAGATGTGACTGACGGTCTTGGCTTTTCTGATGTATGTTGTTGCAGTCTTGTGGACTGTCCTGTGAGGAGCAGTTGCTCCCCTTTTGATTTATTTATCAGTTATTTAAATAAAGAAGCTTTTATCTAAGACTTGTCTATTTAAATGCAGGAATTTACACTGCCAATGCTTTTACTCTGCTAAATGTTAGATGACAGAAGTGTTAATTTTTAAATTTGTAATGGATAGTTCTTATAAACCCAATTCTGTAGTCTAACAGAAGAGTGCTCACATGAAGTATGTGGAAATGATGTTTGCAAGCCAGTGGATGAAGTCAGGGATGAGCTTCAATCTCAATTTTGCAAATTGATAATTTGCCCAAGGAAGTTCAATCAGAAGAAAGAATGGACAAAAAATGGGCTAAAAATTGAGATTGAGAAAATTAACAGCTGCTAGTGGGAAATTTAAATATGATCGAATGTTATGCTAAGCATATTGACTCTACCGCACAGTAATGCTGCTTGTGAACGTTTGTTTAGCAGTGTTAAGAAAAATAGAACACAATTTCATAGTTTTTTGTCTAATGAAACTTTGGAAAGCATTTTAATTGCAAAAAGTAAACTCAAAGGCCATTGCTATGAGCAAGACTTTGATAAGGATTTTTTAAAAGCAGCCAAATCAGCTACTTATGAACATTTGCACTCTAAAGATACCAAATAAATGCCCCTCCTTTCCTATATGTGCATATGTATTAAAAATAGTGTATTAAATCTGAATAGTAATTTTAAAAATTGTGTTTGATTACATTTTATCTTTAGTAGGCATATTTATTGCGTTACTGCATGACACCGTGGTATTGTAAGATTTTCCAAAATTGCATGTTGGCAGGTATAGTGGTGGGATTCTCAGTATCTAGTCATTGGATTTTTCGGTCGTAGTTGTTTAGTTAGCTTTTTTTTCTGTGCACGTGTTCGCTGATTGATAATGTCTTTAAGCAAACCATTTAAAAGTTATTTTCAAACTTTTAAAGTTTCGTACACAAATGAATTTCCCTGTATTAAAAAGTCGTCAAAAGGGATAAAATTTGTTTTTTGTGAGGTATGTCGATGTGACTTCAATATATCCCATGGTGGTCGCACCGATATATCGCGGCATGTTAATGGGGCAATGCACCAGAAGAACGTAACTTATTCAGAAAACCGCAAAAGCATATCCTTGTATTTCTAGAGTGATTTTCAGTTGGATGTCACCAAAGCTGAATTGCTGTTCTCATCATTTCTTTCTACTACTGATTCCTCCCTCTTCTCCTTTATCAATTATAAATTTTAACTTCTTTTGGACAACATGTGGACACAATGGACTTAATTTTTATCATTCATTTTTGAAATAATACTATTATTTTAAGTTATCAAACAACTGCCTATTTGCTTAAATTTAATTGTACTAAATTAAGTATTTTAGCTCTGTAATAATTTAGTTAAAATGCATATTTAATTATGTACACAAGTATATGTATTAACCTGTATATAAAAGAAAGTACATAGCTATTAAAGAGTTGGAAGTTTTAAAATGAAGAGAAGAGGTAAGATGTAATTTTGTCCCCCCCCCAAAAAAAAAAAAAATTAAAACACTTAAATATTTCTATTGTATGTTTTCAGTGTGTATGTATAATATATAAATGTATGTATGTATGTGTATTATAAAGGGATATATTTATGCCCACGTGTTATCTAGCATAAAAATTTGAAAAATGTCGTTCACGCATAATTTTACTGATGGCCATTTCTAAAAGTTGGCAAGTATGATGTTACCACCAGATCTGCATTCATGAAGGATCAAGTTTACATTATTCAGTTAAAAATACAGATTTTTAAAAAGTCAGTAGCACGTGCTGTAAAATATATACCTATTTAGTTTGTAAAAAAAAAAAAAAAGTTGAGTTTGAAGATACAATATTCTTATGACAGTATGCTACAGTTTATTATCTTTCTATCCTTTTATGATGGGTTGCACCATAATGGTAATTGTATATCTCTACTTAACTGTATACTGCAGTCTATAATTTTATGAAAAATGCCTTGTTAAAATTTTATATTTTCAAGTTAAGCTGTAATAATTTATATTTAAATGGATTTTATTGGATAGAAATTCTTTTATGATTTGTTATGCTTGGTACTGCTCTGTTTACTTTTCAGATATTTCATCATATTCACAAAATATATGATTGAATATGATTTTTAAAATAAGTTTATAAGTTTACACTTGTTTGTACAACTAGAAAACTAATATTGTGTTCTTAATCCATTCTAGATATGGCTCTGGTGGCTTTGGTTCAAGAGATTATCGGCAGTTTGGCAATAGCAGAGAGCGAACAAGTGGACCTCGAAGTTCTAGCTCTAACAGTTACTCATCTCAAAGCTACGGTGGATTTGGTGGAAATCAGCATCCAAATCAATTTAGAAATAACTATGGGGGTTCTTCTTCAAATGATTGGTGGGGAAGTTAACTGTTTCAGTAACACTATCTACCCATGCTTAGGATAATTTCTTGCAAAATTACTGTGTTTTGAATATAAAAACAATGAAAGAAAGTGGTTTTTACTCATTTTTCATCTAAATTTCTTTTAAGTTCTATAGGCTGTGTCCACAGCTAAATTACCACAGATTTGATACATGCGCTTTACTTGATTTATTAGCTTTATTTGAACACTCATGATTCATGAAAAGGCTGTGCAGTTGCAGTGATGTGTGTAATGCTGAAACATGTTAGTGAATTTATCCCTCCAGATTCAGTTTGTTTTATTGAAAGAGAGTGCATAGGTGATTTATTCTTATTGTATGCAACCATTGTATTACAGATACATTTCATTTAAAATTTTAATGGAAGCTGATATAAAATGTATTTATAATGTCAAATATGTTTCTTCAGTTTTATTTCTGCAAATATAGTTTTAAAATGTCTAATACTGAAATATTTTGATGGTAAATTTATCCCTGCAGATTCAGTTCTCTTTGTTACTGAAGAAATGTGTGTAAGTGAATTCTTTTTATTATAAGTAAGCAATGAATAGCAGATGCAGTTTGTTTAAATAGAAGAAAATTATAATAATAAATTATAAATATAATTTAAAAATTATAAATTAAATAGTTTTGTTTAAATAGAAAAGAGTTTTGTAAGAAAGCCAAAGTTATGATAAAATGTACATGTACTTGTAGTGTTAATTATAAATTTGTTATGTTAATTTTTCAAATATATTTAAAAAATATTTTAAGTATCAAGTACGGAAACATCTTGTTGGTGGACTCATCCCTCCTAATTGTTTGTTATGCTATCGAAGAGTGTATAAAGGATTTTTTTTTTAATTGTAAGTGAATGATGTACTGCAGATGCATTTCATTTAAAATTTAATGAAAGCTAAAGCTGGCATAAAGTGTGTGTTTTCATGTCGATTATACATTTATCTTTTTTTTTTCATCAAATGTAGTTTAAAAATATTTTAAGTGTCAATAATGTTCCTGTGATAAATTGTGTTGAAATACCACATGTAAGCAAGCATTTACTTGTATTCTGACTGTGAAGTGTCAGTGATAAATTTCTGAGCTTTATGAGAATTTTATGTAAAGCTTTTTTCCTTTTGTTAAGCGTTTACTGACCTATTGCTTTGGCATCAGTAAAACATGATACATTAGTAATATTGTGTCGATTAGTTCTTTTAATAACTTAAATTTGTCCATACGTGTAACGTGCAACATGCAAAAACCAGAGAATATTGCCAAAGTTATGTCAAATGAAATGTTAGTATATGTACAGGTTTGCTATTGTCGGTGTTTGTCCATTTTATGTATGTTTAAGATTACCTGAAAAAAAAAAAAAAATGCTATTTTAAAAGAATCTCCAGAATGAGTGTTTTGTTTCTTTTGCTTGATATGTGGCAGTGGCAAGAAATTGATTTTTGTACCATGTCATATATATGTTAAACTTTTAAAAAATTAATTTGTTTTACTGTCTCCTGTTGGGAGTTCCATTTTTTTTGCAGAATAAAAACTTCAAATCTTATTTCATCACTTTCCTTTCCCTTTTCTGTGAAAAGCCATACTATTGTTTAATAAATTCATAATGTTTGTTACATTTTAGATTTTAGTCTTCTAAGGAGATTTTTAATTTCCCTTAAATTGTACAGTGTTTTTGCATACCATTAAACAGTTATTTCTAATGCTGATATAACAGACATTAATTTTCATTTTAGTAGACCATAATATTAATATATATCTATATATATATATATTAATTAACTGAACCAAAATGTACACATTGGTTTATACATACAGCGTTTAGTTGTGCTCTTTGTCAGTTCTATCTTGCAATAAGACTATTCCTGTGTGGTATGTAATCCTAGATCTTCTTCATAGCTGCCAAGTGTTCCGTTTTATACGGATTTTTTCCGTTTTTTGAGCTTTGTTCCGTAAATACGTTTTTAGGCCAAAATGTTCCGTTTTTCAGCTTCTGTGGAAGGATTTTTAAAAATTAAAAGAAAAAAGGAAAATCGTGTACATTTTTAGCTTTTGGTAAAGCATTTGTCCTTGTGAATAAGTCAATAAATTTAATTGAATGACATTTATCTTATTATTCTTTCATTTCATTAAAAACTTAAGTCTATTGTAGTAATTGAGCCAAGTTAAGTATATTTTATTTTTATAAATTAATGATTATATATGCACATCATCTCTCTACACATAATTTAATTTTGTTAATGTAAAATTTTTAATTGTATATTTAATCATACATTTCATGACCACGCACTGTGTTCCTTATTTCTGATTTTATGACCACGTGCTGTGTTCCTTATTCTGTTGCTGGAAGGTTGGCAGCTATGTCTTCTTTAAGTATAAAAAGCTGCATAGAAAAAAGCTATTCATTTAGTTCTACATGTTAATTACATTATATTATTTAATTGGAAGCTGTGAATGTAATTTTTAAGTTTAGCTTCATGCTAATTAAAGTATATTTATGCTCTAAAAGTTTTACAAGTTTTGTTTAGTGGGAATGATGTGCAAATCTAGTGTCTGAGACAAAGTTATGTGCCTTAGAGCTGACAAAAATATCTTGCAGTAATAATTTATTCTGTTTTGTAATATTTTAAGGTGCAAACTTTAAAAAGTGCTTGCATTAATGTTTAATCCCATTTTTGTGAAAATCTATTCTAACATATGCTAAAAGCATACAATTTATTTTAAGAAGTTTATTTTTCCATTATTTAAAAAAATTGAAAAGCAGCTGTTTTAAGTTTTTACACTGAATCTTTTAAAACTTAAACAATTAACATGTGCAAACATGGTAAACTTACAATTAGTTCCTAATAAGTTGGATTTTGTTATAACTGAAAATTTAGCTTTTTAAAAAAAAAAGCAATTGCGTATATATAAATTTAAATCTAAAAATTAGTCTTTACTTATTTTCCTCATTAATTACAATCTTCATGGAATATCAGTCCAATTTTTTAGGATTTTTTAAATAAACATTCTTATAACCTCTTTCTTTTCCTTCCCCTTAAGCAGATGCAATTTTACATGATTTTGCAGATTAAAAAAGAATCGGATGCTTGTAACTCTTCTTGCAGATACTGTTTTTGTGTATTTATTCTTATAAAGCCTTGTAATATTTGTATAAAGCCATTAATAATTTGTCACTGATTAGAAAAGTGGCAATATAAAGCGGCAAAATTAATACCTTTTATGTTGCTTTACTGTTTGTAATCTTTCATGCATTGGTTTTTATGCTACTAATCATATCTTGCTTTCAATGTTCTTGTTCAGTTTAAGTAACCTTTTTCTTGCTCACTTTCACATGCTAAGAGAAGTAAATGGATCAAATCATTGCTGAAACATTCTGAAAGTTCATTAAATATTATTTATTGCATTAAATTGTTTTATTTATTAACCCAGCTATTTACTTATTAATTCACGTGCTCAAAATACTCTGGAAAATACTCATACAAATTAGACTATTCTGTTCTATTAATTAGATAAATACTTGAAGCTGCTTCTTAAACAAATTTAATTCTGTATAAAAGCATTCATTTAAAATTTTTAAATATTCATTAAAAAATATATTATTTTGTGTAAAGAATTCCATTTATTAACTCAACTCTTCATCTAAAAATACTCTGGGAAATACACAAAATTTTTATGTATTATGATAATACTGAAACATTCAGACATTATTGGTTTTATATTGTTTCATTCATTGATTCAGCAGTTTGCCTGTCTGAAATATCTTTGGGAAATACTCATAATTTTGTTGCATGCTGTAATAGCCTGGTATTTATAGTTACATTATAAACTGCTGGTATTTATTTGTAATACATAATAACTTTAAGTTGACTGTACTAAAACGCACAGCAAAAAACCTGACTAAGGAATATAGTACACCAGTCATTACAGAAGTACAAGGACGTATTATGAATGAAGAGTGAGAGTCCTAATATGCAACCACTATGTAGATATATTGCTTTTATTTTTGTGTATTCAGTTATGCGATTAGCTGTTTGCATAATAAAAATTGTGTTACATCTTGTTTTTTTTTGGGGGGGGGGGGGAGTGTTAAATGTTATCACAGGTCATTGAAACAATAAACAGGGTTGCTACTGGTCAGGGAAAATCGTAAATTTTAGCCCAAAACCTGGAAAATTACATAATGTGACCCAGAAAATTATCAGAAATCTGTATTTGTTTAACCTTAACCTCATTTGTTTAACCTCGTTTAACCTTACTACTAAATATTAAAAAAGGTATGCAAAGTTGATGCTCTAAATGTAAAAAATAGTCTTAATTTTTATCACCAAAAGGTCTGGAAAAGTCAGGGATTTTTTTTTTTTCTTCTTAGAAATAGAGTAGCAACTCTGAATAAGTATTGAAATAAAAGCTACATAACTCTTAAGTACTAAATTTTTGTTTGTCCCTGGATTTTTTCATGCTAATAATAGGGCTTGAAGTTGTCTGCAACTTTTTATAGTTTCGTTAAATATCTTATAAATTTTAGGAATTAAAAATAATTCTAAAAGTAAAAAATTCCTGTTTTTCCTAGAAGGCATAAAATTTAAGAGAAAAAAAATCTTACTATTAATCCAATTCATGTTGGTGAACACATAGGTTATTGAGGTACAGCTATCAAGTAGAAGAGCTAAGTTTTTATTTTAAAAAAGTTCTTTAGACTTCTAGCCCAGCAGTAATTATTGTGTTATGTGTAAAAAGTTTCATGTAAAAAAAATAAAAAAAATTGTTTTGCTAATGGCTTTTACAGAGTATGTTAGACTTTCTTGTATAAGAATGTCATTTCTTGAGAGAGATTATAATAAACATTTCTGTGTAACATTAGAGGATAATTTCTTTTAAATTAATCACTAATAAAGGTGATTTGTAAACATGTACTTGTATATTTATATACATACTATTTTTATAATCAAAATTTCTCATTAAAGTAAAATGTGTATCAGTAAGTTGAATAAACATTTTATTTAGTCATTAGCAATAAATTTCTGTAAAGCATTAGTTATTGTGTAACAGTTATAAAGTTTTTGTGTAGGGTTATTTCTAATTTGTAGAATGAACTGAAATCACATTAATGATTATATTCTATTTATACGTTTAATGTAATGTAAAAGTCATTGGTCGTTTTTAAGAAATGATTGAGTTTTAAGATTTTATATTGTCTAAATATGTATTCTGATACATAGGTGTCACCACCTGCTGATTATTGGAGAAGGGAGACAACAAAAGATATTCTTTTTTTCAATTTTCTTTGGCAGTTGATATAAATAAGACAAATTATTGGAGGCAGGGGTGGGGATATGTCCTCGGATCCTCAAAGGTAGTGACGCCCATGCTGATACTATTATTAGGTATGTTTTTCAGCATTAATTTGTAGTCTTAATACTCATTCTATAAAACTCAACACATACATATGAGTGATTGTGTAATTTTTTAAAACTGATAGTAAATTTTAATCCACAGCAATATATTCATGTTGATATTTTTAAGTGTGTTTGTATTAAAATTGTGTTTGTCTTTTTAAGGCAATGGATTTGTGTTTATATTGTATTTAACCAATATGTATGTAGTCAGATTAATTTTTTAATAATTCAACTATGCAAAAATTGTGAGATTCTTTCCTTGTCGTATAAAAAAAAAGAAAGGAGTAGTCCTTGCATGTTTTCACTAGTTAGCTACATTTCCCCAATTGATAATTTTATAATGTACAGTGTCATTTCTTATTGCAAAGCTTACAAAATTATTTGTTTTGTATTTATTAGAAAAAATTCATATTCCAAAGATTAACTTTGTTCAACCCTTTTTAAAAATGTAATAGGTGTCTATTACAGTAGTCTATTCATGTCATAAAAATCTGCACTTTAAAGTTACATCTGAATTTTTCCATTCCGCTATTTTGAATATAGTTGAGGTATAACATTCATTTAAAATTGTATTTCAACATTTACGTGACTAATGCAATAGCAAATGACATTGATGTTTATTTTAGTTTTAATGATTTTGATATTTTTAAAATGCTCATCGATTTTTGCCAGCTAATGAGCACAGCACGTTAACCTTTTAGCTTACAGGTTTTTTAAAATTTATTATAGGTTATCATGTCACATCATAAAGTCACAAGTTACTTGTTATAATTTTATGGAACTTTCACTTAAAGTTCATTACTGCCTTTTGGTGGCGCCAATTTGCATGTACCTCTGAGGCTCAAGCCCATTCAATAATTTGCAGTCTCAGCTTGCCCAATTCATATTTATAGCCTTTTGTGTTTTCATTTTAAATGCAAAATTGATTCTTTTTTTGCCATAGAAATCTGCTATAGAGCTTATTCTCTTCCTGCTTCATAGAATTAATTACTAATAGCATATATTTCCTGTGAATAACATTGTAAATACAATATTTTGGGACATGAGTTGGATTTTCTATCTTTCAATCATATTGATAATGTAACAGTTAATAAGGCATGTAGAAAAATTACTGGGAAAAAAGTTTGATGAAATCTCAGATTTAATATTTTTTTTTATTTTCAAATTATAACTTTATTTAAAGTCACTATTCTGAACTTCTTTCACAAAGATAGTTCCCTCTTCCCCAACAGTAATTTTTAAAAGTTGGCGCCACTGCTGCCCTTAATGCTCATAAGCTGACCAGTCAATCAATACAATTAAACTATATGCATTAGAAGCATTTTGTAAATTAATATCTTTGTGCTTTAAATGTCTTTTAAAAGATGTTTCATGCATTCATAAAGTGTGGTATAAAATAAGTGATGTTTACTATTAAATTCTTAAATGTTAATTTATATTGAACCTATTCAATTGACTTATGTTCCAGTGTTTTGCTCTCATTAATTTTCCTGTGATACAAATTAGTGTATATTTGCTGCTGTTTGATTGTATAATTTTTTCGTAACAGTACATTATTTATTGTGGCACGTTATATTAGTGCACAACATATCCTTTAAAAAAATTATCAACTTTAATGAATTATGTGGTTGTCTTAAATAACTAATGAATTATGATGATTATCCTGATGAATTAATTGATGATTATAATGAAGTTTAACTAGGAATTGAATTATGTGGTTGTCTTAAATAACTAATGAATTATGATTATCCTGATGAATTAATTGATAATTATAATGAAGTTTGTAACTAGAAATTCCTTTTCTGGTAAATTAAGATTCATAAAAGCCATACATCATTTTAAGTTTTGCCGAACTTATATCTTTTAATGATTAAATTAGTACTTAATGATTTTATATGTACTTTTTTTCAACAAATTCAAATCTTGATTTTTACAAAATAATTTAATTTATTGTTCTATCCTATGTCTTGAGTGTTTACCTTATTTAAAAAAAATAATTTCAATTTTCAGTTTTTCTTAGTACTTAGTTTTGATTTTAAATTTGTGCTCTCTCTTTTGTAGTAAAAGTTAATTTTAAGTTGATTATGAAGTACATGCTTGTTGTCATTTGCATTGCATCAATTTTTGTTGAAATTTAAATGTTTTTGTATTGTTCTATATTCTTTTATACACACCCATGGATGTATGTGTATGTATGTATGTGAAAGTACACTAAGCATTTCTGTTAAGAAATCAGCATACCTTTTCAGTATTGTTGACTGATTTGTTTAAATTTAGCTTAACTGTGGAAAAAAAAATGAATTATTCCAAGCTACATATATTTATCTAAGTTCCAGAAATACCTCTGCTATTTAAACTATTTGTTTGTCTTTGTTCTATAGAACTTTGGTTAGTTAAAATAATACATATATTAGAATGGGAATGGAAGTATATTTGCCTCCCTTTTCAAGATATGTTGTAACATTATGTTATAATGTAAATACAATGTAAAGTATGCTGTGGAAAAGAAAAATAAAAATATTCACAACTTTGTATCTCATTTCTTGTATAGTCTAAATAAGATAAAATTTCTGTATTATGTATCTTTATAAAAATGACTGAACTTATTAATTTATGTATACACACTGGAGTGAACCTCTCTGCTGTGATCTTGTTTCATAGATGAGTTATAAAATAATAATAAATAGCTGCTAATTCTACTAGTAAGACAATCAAAAATAAAAAATAAAATTTGCTGCAACAGATATTAGTAATGATTGATGCTCAAACACATCCCATCAATAATATAACTAACTTAACTACAGATTATTTCTGTAATGTATGATTGGGGGAATCACAACATTGATCCAGCTTAAATAATGGTTAATTTTTTTATGTGCACATTGTATATTCTTAATAGTAGTGTATTTCCCACCTGGCCTGTTGAGAGACGAGAGGAATCTCAATAAGCCCATGGTTAAGCTTCAAAAAAATGTTTTGTCTAGAGCTAGAAGTAGGATTTGTGAAAACCAACAACTCAAACAAGGAACACTAATGCATTAAACAAAACTGGATTACTGATGACACACACTGTGGTGATATTTACTTGCTTTATGCACAGTTTTGAGAAAAAAAGACTTGTTTGGATGGTTTAGGGCTAGCCTGCTCAAACTATTTTGGTAAGTGGTCTCGTGATGCAGTTTGTGTGAAACAAGTCATGATCATAGATATAGGAATAGTGAACTAGATTGCGCACAAGAGAGGAAACTTGTTGCCAGTGCACTTCCGGAGCAGACGACACGATAGTGGCAGAAAGACGAAAACGTCACTGCTTACGACTGCTATGCAACAGCATTAATTTACATTTAAATACAGAATTGATGATTCGTTCAAGCATTGAGAATAAGCATTCAGAACCAAATTCAACGAAAAAACATTTTGTTATGATATTTTGCTAACTATTTTTAGTTTATTTTTGCTGTTAGATGGTCTAAAAATGTAACACATTAAAATAATCGATTAAATGTTTATTTTTGCACACAAGGAAAACAAAAACTTTTTCTGAACAAAGATGTGAACTGAAATAAAGTATCAATTGTGCATTGGAAGTACTACTGTAAAAGACCGAGGTGTCATAGATCTCGTAAGAGAAAACTACGTTTATATCACTATACGTTTATATACTTAGGAAATTTTATCCCTTTTGAAGTGGGAGTCCAAAACGTGTTTTTTACACGTCCTTTATATCTTAAAAAGAAACAGATTTCCAAAAAGTTATAATGTTATATTCTATGTTATAATATAAATTTCGTGGTTTAGGTGGAGGTCTTGGTTTTTGATCCTAAAAGTAAATAAAAAAAAAACTTTCTCTGTAAAAGAATATTTTATTGTATATAACAGAGTTGCATTAATTTAAATCAATTGATTTTTAAAAATATTACTTGACTGAAATCACTTTATTTTAAATATCAAGTTAATCTACTTCTATGAAATAAAATTGTTTATGTATCTTTTGTTTTTTTAAAATGAATATTTAAAGAAACAGGATACAGAATTTAAAAAAAAAATATTTCATTGAATTTGTGTAAGCAGGGGTTGGCCTAGTCACTACTTTTCTAAAATACCTACATTTAGAAACAGTTTACTAAAATTTGTTAATGGTTTAGCAGTTGTTTAATGTTTCTTTAAATTTAAGATGGCATTCATTATTTACTTAACCATGAAAATATGTAACAGTATGTACACATTAAAATGCATAACTAGTATAAGATTTGAAATGGATGTTTTTTCTTTATAAAATGAAATATATTCTGAAAGAATCATGTTCACAAAGAAAGAACATAATAAAATGTAATATATAGTAACACGTTTTTTTTATTAATTCTACTAGTTTACTTGTTAGATAAAGAGTCTTTATCTAACAATTATCTAATGTTAGATTCGAAGATTGTCAAATAAATATAAAATGTCTGATTATAAACCTAGTTCAACTCCAATCATTAAACATATCATTAAAACAATTCTGCCAAATCTGTCAATGCATAATTATAATTGAATTTAACACAATAATGTCAATTTAACAAAATTTAATAATTGGATTTTTTTAATTTAAATATTAATTATAGCTATATATCAAAATAGATATACTATGAGTCTTATTTTGTGTATGTGGAAACAAAATATGGAAAGGAAGAAAAAATTCAAAGGCAAAAAAAAAAAAAAAAAACGATTATCTTTATTTTCGTTTTTACAACAATATGCATTCTGAAATTAAGTACACCCTCCAAAAAAAAGTATTCGTGCAAGAGAGAAATTTCCTATATTTTAGATTTGCGAATAAAATTGAGTTTTTGAAAAACGCACAACTTGACAGAATTACGGAAATTCATATTTATACATAGGCTAATTCATATTCTATGATAAATAATTTTTAATATACAAAACCAACGTAGGAAATTTAATCTCTTGCTCGAATACTTTTTTTGGAGGGTGTATATTATCAATTTCCAAGGCATGAAATATACATATAAAGGCATTATATTAATTACTGTGTACAATAAAAACTTTTTAGAAGCTTTTGCTGTTTTTTTTTCTTTCTTTTCTTTTGAGAGGGGGTGGGGTGGGGACAATATCCCATTCCCATTATCCCTCCCTAATAAGTACCTCGTTTAGAACTTACCTTTTTCAAATGCTTTGGAAAATTAAAGATAGTTGGAACTACATCATCTTTTAGCAACTTCCGATTATGATTTGATTCAAAACATTCAGCACTGAAGTGTTCTGAACAAATAAATGTATGTATATTAGGAACAAAATTATCTCTTTTTACAGCAGAAATCCATTTATTTGTCAATTCTTTATTAGATAGTGGAAACCTAAACAATCAGAAAGTTATTAAAATCAGAAAGTCATCTAGAAAAATTAAGTAAAATGACAGTTTGCAGCATCGAAGCATTTCACAAAGCATGTGCACTTTTTGTGCACAACATTGCACAAAAAGCATCAGAAATAATCCTCCCATGATAACTTTGCTTGGCATAACTTAACTGTTTTATGGCTTTTTAAAAATACATTTTATAGTGTACTATTGTTTGTTCAGACAGGGATGTGTAAACTTAAACGTACATTCAATTAAAGCACTGATTTAATAGAATTTCAGTTAATATTAAAAATTGCGTCACCAGCCAGGTTTTTTTTTTTTTTTTTAATTAAACTGTGGAATGATACAACACTACAGAGCTGATATGCTTATTTAAAAAAAAAAAAAGTTAAAATACTTACCATAAAACACTAACTTAATAAGGCTTACTTAAACAAAAGTATAAAGAAACATAAATAAAGACTTAAACAAACAATCACGTTGAACAAAAAAAAAATGAATTTAATATTAAAACTAGTAATTTTAAAAGTCGTTAAAAAATGCTCAAATGTGGAAAATCTAGTTAGAATAAATAAGATAAATTCAATATCCCCAATTCAAGAGTTATTTTTGAAAAATGATAGAAAAATTAATCATTTACTGTAAAATATGATTAATAATTATTCGTAAAAAGTAAATTACGATGCTTTATTTATCTCATTTTTTATAGTTTAAGTGCCAAGTATACAATTTAAAAATAAGTATATATATATATATATATATATATATATATACTTATTTTTAACCGTACGATACATATATATATATATATATATCGTACGGTCAAATGTTTTACGATTATATTTATACAGAAACATGAATTAAGCAATGTCTACTTTAATTCAAGAAGGATGTGCAATATCTCCTTCAATTACTTCACAAAGTGAACGAAAAGCATAGGTAAATAGGAAATTTAAAAATACTACTGTTATTGAACATCAATTGATATTTGATTTTCAATACCACCAATTTCAAGCATTTTTTACCTGTGAAAGGATATTCCCGATCCTTTCCTAAACCTGTTGGTGCAATTATACGCACAGCACGACTTGGGCATGATGATGTTTAAAGTTAATTAAAAATAAATAAATAAATAAGATGCTGGACTAGTGGCGAAAATAACCATAAACCATGATCAAGACACTGCTTTCTGCCACTATCATGGGCGATGCCACCGAAGATATTTGGCAACAAGAAAAACCTCTTACTAGCATACGGATGCGTGATCTAGTTATTCCTATATCTATGGTCATGATTGATTAGTCTTCTGAAAACTTTGTGTCAAATAGATAAAAGTGCATGCATACTTGCAACTAGTATATAGAATTCTACATTGTTAACTTTCTGTCTATAACCTTAGGTGACCATACGTCCCCAATTTCTGTATTTTTTTTTCACTTTGTCCCCCAAAGGTAAAAAAGCAATTGGGGACAACTTTTAATTGTTATATTGTTTTTAATTAGATTACTGTTAATTATTTCATTAATTAAAAAATATCCCCAATTTTGTTTCAAATTTGGGGACATGTCCTTAATGTTACTATCAAAAATATAGTCACATTACCATAACCTGAAGTAAATTCAAGGAAAGAGATTTTGCGATCCAGGGGTCAGTTTTTTTTCTGCAAGTGAACTATAAGCGCCTTGGTCAACCAAACCCAAAGAATTCATGTGTCCAGTATATGATTCAATTTGCAGTGGTCATAACTAAAATTTGAAAAATATCAGAGTGAAAGAAAAAGCACTATTTTACAATGTGGATAACTTGATCATTTTGGGGATGGGCATTCATCAGATCTCCATCCTTTGAGCAAGAGTTTTTTTCTATATGGGCCTGCCTATTTATACTTAAATGTATTGTACTAAATGATTACCTGTTCTTTATATGGAAGAAGGAGTTTTTTTTTTTTTTAATACACATAATCTGATGCCAGCATACTTTTCACATTTGTTTCACACATATAAAATTTTGCTTTACAATAGCTAAAAAAGAACAGAATAAATTTCACTTTGCTATGTAGAAAGTATGTTTCTATAACCTTCTATGTCGTTTTACACATCTGCAGAAAATTTCAAGGTGATCTGTCTAATGGTATGAATTTATATACCGAACAAAGAATCAAATATCAGTTTTTATATGAAGGGTCCACGGGAAGAACGATGAGAGTCCAATAGAGCTGATTTTCCAAAAAATCGAAAGGTGCACGGGAATTTCCACTTTCTTCCCCAGTAAACTGTGGGCTATTTTTTCAGTGTATTCTCATCATTCTTTCCCCTTATGGGTTCGGATATTAATAGTGCCATAGAGGTCTAGGCCGGTGCGCCGACAAAGAATGCCGATTGCCTGTCGCAGCATACAATTGGCTTCAAAACTTTTTAAAAAATTGTGCCTAAACTTTCAACTGCTTATTTTTTTTGTGGATACTTCTTACCCTTTTATTGGCCAGTGTTCCCAATTGAGAACATGAAATTAAAAAATTTTTGAAAAATCAAATATTATCAATATTGACTAGAAAAAAATATCGAATAAAATTAAAAGTTGACTTGATTGTTGAAACGCAAGTTGCATTTCTGTCCTCGTGGGAAACTGGAAAAAAAATCATAAAAATAGCCATTTTCATAAATTTTTATAGAGCTATCTTGACCTCCTCCCCATTTCAAGCTTAATTCATATCTTTATTTAAATTTAAAAATAAATCTTTCATTAATTCTTAATACTTCACTTATTATTTAAGCCATTGGTCCACAACACCCGGGCCACGGACCGGTCCCGGTCCTCAGATCATATAGTACCGGGCTTCCAAGGAACATTAAATTCTTTGGATTTTATTTACTTTGGTGTATTTCTCTCGGTTTTTTGCGACTTTGTCGTGTTTGTGTTTATTTATACCTTTGCAACAGAAGAAATATTGTAATTCTTTTAGCATTTCTCTTTTCTTTTTGCTGTTTATTAAAGATTTCAAGAACATGAATTAAAATTGCAGTCATAAAATAGAGAATAAATGTTCTTACCTTAAAACTATTCCAGACAACTCTGCCGGTTGAAATGCTGCATCACTTTATATTCTTTCTTTTTTTTTCTTTTTGTGTGTGTGTGTGTAACTATATTTTATTTTGGAGACATGTTTAAATACAATTAAAGTTATTAAATCAAACCAGTCTAAATTAGAAACATTGAACGTCCTCGCCCTCCCACCCTCAGCGGGCCGCTGTAAAATTATCAAACGTTGACCGGTTCGTGACGATAAAAAGGTTGGAGTGCACAGATTTAAGCTACCCATCACTATATTATAGCTGCCAACCGTTCCGATTTTATCAAATCATTTTCCACCGCTATTTATGAACAATTTTATTTTAAATTAAAAATATGGACTTGGTTTAAGATGCAACTGCCACCGAAAAGTAGTGGTGGTCAAGAGCCGAAAGGGAGATGTGAAGTGATGCCTGAAGGATGAACGATTTAAAGTTATACATTTTGAAACAAGAACTCTTAACAAATACTGGTGTCAGAATGTAAAATTGACAAAAATTTTGTATAGTAACACACGCATATAATAGCACATTTAAAAATGAAAAACCAAATCTAAATTTAGAACTCATGATAAAGGCACATGAAAAAATTAACATGATGATTTCTTTCTAAATTAAATACATTGGAGCTCTTAATGTCCATATTTTTATGGTAAGAGTATAAAATAATCAGCTGTTAATTTATAATGAGTTTTAGCTAAATTTAGTAGCTTTGTTTTCTTGTTCAAAATTTATAAAGACTTAAAAACAAAGTTCTGCAACTAAATCTTTTGACCTTTCTAAGTGGAGAAATTATTTTATGTATATATATTTCATTTTTTTAATAAAGGTGGAGAGGGCTTGAATTGAAAACAAACTATTTTTAAAATAGAGTGATTAGTTGTTTCAGATTTTTTTAAACGATCTAGAGAAGGAAAACATATGAAACATCCATAAATGGTAGTTATCAATTTTACATTCTAACACCAGTATTTATTAAGAGTTCTTGTTATTAAACTTATTAATTTAAATTAGCCATATTTTCGGTCGCTACTAATTTTCAAAACAACATTGGCCTCGCCAATAATAGTGCTTTAAACACTCTACCAGATTATGACGTTCATGAAAATTTCACAAGCATAAGGCCAAAACAAATAACGCTCCTATGTAATCGATTTGATTACTAGATCTTTTGTTCCACAAAATAGTTAGGGAAAAAAAAAAAAAAAAAAAAAAAAAAAAAAAATACGCTGCTGTAGTCTCACGACGGTAGATTAACAACCTCATGCTCTCTTCGCATTTCTCACCCCCCCGTTCTAATCCCCTTAGGGACTAGACGGGAACCCTAAGAGAGCCACGTTCCTTCTCCATCGGAGAAGAGAAAAAGAGAGGGGCTGCTTGCAGCCATCCATCACTGTCAGTTAGTTCATTCACCTCCGAAAAATGGAACTTTGAAATCTCTCCCCCTCTTTGAGGGTTTAAGTTAATTTTTTCTCTTTTATTTTACTTTGTCTCACACACAACTCTAAACTCAAGCACCCCAGGTCTCTAGAATTAATTATTCCGTCTAGGAACTTTTCTTTACAATACCCACACTGTTTAATTAAGCCCCCTTGGTTTTCTTTAGTTTAACTCACTTAAACTTAAAATTTTTATCTCTCCCACTCCCTGTAATCGCCGTCACCTGTTATTAAATGGGAGATGTGGGACGCGATCCCAGGGGCTCCCCAGTCAACACGTTCTTATCCGAGCCATATTTTCGGAAAGGTAGGCAACGTAAATGGCACCACCTATCGTTTAATCTCTCTTATTGCATTATTCCAAAGATGACAGGCAAGAAGGCGGAGGTAACACAAAAAATTCAGATGCCCTTAGGACAGCCAAGAAAAAACAACTATTCCCATTTTCATTCCTTAGCTTGAAAATGCAGTTTCCTATTCCTATTTTAATTCTGAACTTATTTCTATTTTCATTTCCGAATAGTAATGGCAATTTTATGAATAAATGTTTGTCAACTCATTTTCATTGTAACGGTCGCATGTTCTTTAAAAAAATTGTGTAGAGAAGATTTTATAGGCAAGAAACTTCATTTGCAGGCAACCAAAATAATTTCAGTGATTGCCCAATGGACAACCGAAAGAAATCACAAGATTCTATCCCTGGTGGTGAGAAATGTTCCGATAAAAACAGAGCGTTTGGCAGCTATGCTAATTCCATTTTTGAAAACAATGTAAAAGTTTGTCCTCCCATTTAAATGACTAATATCCTTTAATTAATGCATTAGAAGGCAAAATATGCAGAAAACGAATTCAAAATATGGCTGGATCTGAATTCGGTCTGTAGAAGGTTAACACTAGTAAGTAGTACACTCTCATAACACTAGATACCATTTAAAATTTTTGAATCAGTGGCGTAATTTGATTGCTTAAAAAACCGCTTAAAAGTAAATGCATCAATTGTACACTAACAGCTAAATGTATCGTGAATGTGCTATAAGAGCAATATAAGACTATGCGAGTTTGATAAAATCTATTGTTTCTTTTGCAGTAAGAATGTTTTAAAAGTGCACCGAAACGGAAGGCTCATACTCTGGAGTCCAACCACTGGCCGAGCGCACAGTGCTCTGAAATGTGAGACGAAAGGAGCCTGGTTCAAACTCTGGTCCAATCCGCTGACGTAACTGTTCGGAGTTTTCCGTCGTTTCCTCCGAAATGCTTGTTAGTACCCCTTAGAAAGACCCCCACAGAGAACACTCCACACCTCGTCCTAGAGCTCACATATAGCTAATTGGCCGTAATCCCACAGCAACAGAAACTCATACTCAAGACTAGTTTTCATAGTCTTAAAAAATCTTTTAACGTCAGTTAATACATAGGTGTGTGTATGTTCGTACGCATACGCCCATTTTCATTATGCTCTTTTTCAATAATTTTTCATGCCGCGGCGCGCCGCCGCGAATTTTTGTGTGGCGCAGACCTCTATAGTGCCACTAATGAACAACAGAATGCAGTAGAAACCTCAACATTGATGAAAAGTGGACTCTCATTGTTCTTCCCGTGGACCCTTCATATGTTAAAACACCTTCAAATATTTATTTTTCATGGTCTTGAAAAACTTGCTCTCAAGTAGCTTATGCAAATGGTTCCTAACCTCTATTTGTGAACCATCTTCAAAAATTGAAAAGAAATTGGCAAACCCCTTACGTAATAATATATTATTTATGCAAGCTCCCAGGGGTTTGCAAAAAACCAATCCATTGTTGGAAACCAATGAGTTATACCAAACTTTTCAGGGTTCTCTGGCCTTTCTGGCTGGGTGCATTGCTTGACAAGTTTTTACATACTGCTTATCAGAATATCATTTCAAATGCTGTAATAGAATTGTGCATTACAGCTTCATCATACACCCAGCTGATAAAAATTTGGTGAGAGCACCGATTTTTTTTTTTTTTTTTTTTTTTTTTCAATGAGCCAGTTATTTCGCTAACTATAGGGTCATTCCATGTCAAATCAAACACAAAATTGGAAAAAGCTCACCACACCATTTCAGATTTCCCCCAAATTTTGTGTAAATGTTATAGAATAGAATAACTCAAATCTCAATTTTGAAGGTCAATTTTGAAGTAAAATTTGGCTTGGAAGTTTTGGAGCACCCAATGTATAGCCCCTTCAGACTATCATTATGCAGATTTTTAAGTGTTCTGCAAGATACACCATTATTTCTCTGAATTTCTTAAATGACTCCTTACCTGTAGAAGTTACTGAAATGAAAATTTGTTTTTAAGGGTAACTTTTTAAGCTGATTCGTAAAATGTTATTAAAATTTGCATATCTTCAATAGTTTATACATGAGCATTGAATTTGCTAAAAAACATCATGAATTTTTTTCGGCAAGTTTAAGCAGAAACACATGTTTTAAATTTTTATATATTTATTAAGATGGTATGCCACTACATCATCAAAAAATTTCCTCTTCTCTTTCTGCTCAGGAGCTGAGCAAAAAAAATTCTTTTAATTTCATGTGACTTTTCGTATATTTCGTCTAGCAATGTTTTAAAGAGCATGTTAAAGAAATAGACCATGGGACGCTCGCCCAATAAACACATGGAATTTAAATTCCGTTTGCCATAACTTGGGACTGCACAAATTTGTTATTAAAACCTTCTATTTGGTGCAATTTATTATTAATTGCAATGTTCCCACACTTAATCTTGCACATTGTTTTAAAATAAGTCAAATATACCTGGAACTATATTTCTGTCCTATTTGCAACTAATCTTAGAAATCACCACGAGATGGCGCATCGATAATCTCATTAATTTTTTTTTAAATGCTGCTAACTAATAATATACTTCTTTTTATTTCATATTATGTCAAAAAAAAGCATTAATATGCCAATAAATACAGTTCGTATTTTCATTTCGGTTTTATTTCATCAATAAATGGCCATTGTAACCTTCCGCTGTTTGTTTACATTTCGACCGGCGGTTGAGCAGACGAACGTAAACAGACATCTTACGAAGTCCTACGTCCTACGTTTTAATTTTGAAAATTTCCAATTTTTTTTTTTTTTTTTTTAGAATATTGATCTTGAAATATACATATTAATATTTTTATATTTTCACTAGTATAAATTTTTTTAGGAAGTTGAAAAAATTAATAATATTTAATTTACTTACAAAAATATTACTAGATTTATTAAGGATTCATATCTGAATCTAAGTGACAAATATTTTGATTAGTACTAGTTGCCCAACAGGGATTCTACGGCATACCGAATATTTAATTAGTAATTTTTTTATTTTACATGCACTTCTTCATTTTTCATATTTATTTGCATTAAAAAAATAAAAAGAAACTTTTCTAAAGATTTTTAAACTATGAATTAAATTCAAACACCTAAAAATAAATTTTACACTCTAGGTAGAGTTTTTTTTTTTTTTTTTTCAAATAATTGTTGCACATAATGTTTTAGTTACTTATAAAATTCATATGCTGTATTTATATATTTTTCTTTATTAAATCATATTCGTCCTGTCTTGTTGGAAGTACTCCACCACAAGTTCAGTATAGGCACATGGTGTGTACATAAAAAAAAAAAAAAAAAAACTACTTTTTTTCCCCACAACTTTGCTTCTACAAAAATATATATAATGTACACTTTCAACCAGCTATTTTCTTCATTTAAATTAATCTTCATAGCATTTATTTTCAATAGAAAATGACAGAAGGTAAACACCTGACAGTGTTTCATTTTACCCCACATATCAGGAAAACAATAACACTCTAGGAACAAATAATATGGGACAGAAAGCAAATTTCAGCAAATGTGTTTTATTTACATTAATAACGAACACCAATGTCAGAGAAATATGAAATGTAAATTGGAAAAAGTAATTTAAATAAAAAAAATACTACTACATAAGCAATACTAGCTACAAGTTGTCATAAATCAATAAAAATACTACACTAGGGGCATACCTAAAAGTATAATAGTACTTTTTTTTTCTATTTCTAATGGCACAGATAAAAAGACAAATACAGCAAAGAATAGATATGAAAAAATACAGAGAACAGCTGTATCAAATAGTCTATGTATCCAGAAGACCCCCTAGCCTCCCATATATGTCCACAAGAGAACGTTTGGATAAAGCTTGGCAGTGAGCGAGGTGGTAACCCGTCCAAGATCAGAGACTGCAGACATAGCACTTTAAAGGGCATATTTTTTCAATTAAAATGCTATACTACAAACTCTAAATCGATACATATAGTTGATCGATATAAAGAGTAATATTAGTATACGAAAAAGTATTACTTACATTAGGGAATGCAATCCCGCTTTTGCGGGATTACAATATCATGGCTATAATTTTCATATTTATGTAAGGTATTGTTTTAGTTATGAATTAAGATAAAGTATTAAACCTGACTGTGCTTATAAACTTACTTTTTCCCACTTTTCTCTATTAAAATTAAGTTTTATTTGAATGAAATGTCAATCCCGCGGGATCCCGCAATCTCGTGCGGGATTGACATTTTATTCAAATAAAAATTAATTTTAATAGAGAAAAGTACGAAAAAGTAAGTTTATAAGCACTATCAGGATTAATACTTTATCTTAATTCATAATTAAAACAATACCTTACATAAATATGAAACTTATAGCCATGACATTCTAATCCCGCAAAAGCGGGATTGCATTCCGTAACTTACATTAATTTATTCTGAACATTCGCTTAAATCATCAATACAATCTAAAACGCATCTTTCATTGTTAGAGTTTTAACAGTTACTCTCATAAGAGCAAAACTCTAAACATGCTGAATTATTCAACTTGCAAGTACATTTCTTTGACATACATGCAGTTTTAAGGCATGCACATGAGATGTGTTTCAGTAAGAAATCTGCTGCAATAGGCAAGTTACCCCACTGAACAGAAATGCAGTCATTTATAATCCATCCATGTTCAGGTGGGCTTGGAGCATTAATACAATTTTCCAAACACCTACGATAAATATTACATTGATAATTACATCGTTTCAGCCCATTTTCCGAAGTTCTAATCGTCCTTGAAACCTTTTAAAGCGTTTAAATGCTCAGATATTTCTTTTTCTTTGCCATCAAGAAACAACCCCCACTGTCTTAATTTTTCAAAGCTTTTGTCCGATAAAAGAATTAGATCATCATTTATATCTTCGAAAAGATGAATGCAGCAAAATGGGGCGGCAGTAGCACCCATTTCAACGAGCGTTACTATTATAGCGTAAGAACGATGGGATGTCAACAAACGAATGTACACAAACAAACGGCGGAGTGATACGCAGAAAGAAATGCGGTATAAATAAAATAAAGATGTGTAATTTTACTATATTTACCTAGTATTAATTATTTTAATGACATCAAATGAAATAAAAACTAGCATTTTGAGTTTACAATGTTATTTATTTAATTTAGTAAAAAAATTTGCACACGCCATCTGGTGGCTATTCCATGTATGGCTGCAAACAAGACAAAAATATAGTTCGCGATGGAGTTGTTATTTTATATAAAACGTGCACCTTTAAGCGTGGGAACATTAAGATTTAAGATAAAATTTAACATTTAGAATAGTTTAATCATGCGTTGGCGTAGTCCCAAAGCATGGTAAACGAACTTGAAGAATATTAATGTTCGTCCCATAGTCTAAAATGAATATTCAATTTAGAACTTACAGTAATATCATTATTCATCAAAGTAATCTCCATTATTTTCCAGCACCTGCCGCCAACGGTCTGGTAGCGCATGGATGCTAGCAGCATAGGATTCATCTTTTGATGCAATAAAGTCATCAATAGATTTTCGTACACTGTGGGGAAGTGTGCAGAAGACAAGGCATTGTTCATCAACCGAAGTAGATGATAATCCGACAGGGCTATATGTCAGATGTCCCAAAACTTCCCATCCAAACTTTACTTGACCGTTTTTCTCAACATGAGGCTTGCATTGTCATAGTGCAAACTGAAGGGCTGCAAGCTTTTGCCAGTAAATGGATGTTTACGATCTATTTCCTGCTTCAGTCACAGCAATTGTTGTTTATAGCATTCAGCAGTTACACTCTCACTGGGCTACCATAGTTTGTAGTACAGTACATCCTTTATATCCCTCCCGACAATGCAAAGCCTCATGTTGCAAAACCAGTTAAGGACAGATTAGTAAAATTTGGCTTGGAAGTTTTGGAGCACCCAGCGTATAGCCCCTTCAGACTATCATCTATTTCAGTCAATGAACAACACCTAGTCTCTGTATACTTTCCTGTCTGTATACCTCCTGCATACTTTACTGTCTTCTGTATACTTACCCACAGTGGACGATGCACGAAAATCCATTGATTACTTCATCGCATCAAAAGATGAATCCTATGCTACTGGGCATCACCATGGCACAGTGGTTATGTCACTGAAAATGGTAGATGGCCGAAGTGTGAAGGTCCCGGGTTCGGGTCCCATCGCGCGGCTGTCGATCTAACGGTCTGGAGTTTTGGTAGGTTTTCTCCAGATGTAACGTGAATCCGCATTAGAACCCCTTAGAAAGTCCTCTTTTCAAGGCACCCCCCCCTTGGCAGATCGCCCTAGTGTAGCGTTGCCGTAATCACACACAATCACCTATGTTACTGGTGTGCACTATTTGATCTTTGGCGGTAGGTGCTGGAAAATAATGGAGATTAATTTGATGAATTAAATTGTTATTATAAGTTCTAAATTGCATATTGATTTCCTTGACATGCTCTTTAAAACTTATTACTAGACATATACGTAAAGTCACATAAAAGTTTAATAATTTTTTTGCTCAGCTCCTGAGCAGAAAGCCAAGATGAAATTGTTTTGAGCTGTAGTGGTATACCATCTTAAAAACATAAATTTAAAACATGTGTCTCTGATTAAACATGCCAAAAAAAATTCATGATGTTTTTTTAGCAAATGCAGTGCTCATGCATAAACTATAGAAGATACATAAAATTTGATAACATTTTTGGAATCAGCTTAAAGAGTTACTCCTGGAACCAAATTTTCGTTTCAGTAACCTCTACAGATAAGGAGTTATTTAAGCAATACAGAAAAAAAAAAAATGTTGCATCTTGAAGAAAACTTTAAAAATTGCATAATTAATTTCTGGGTAATTAATTATCATAGAACCTAGAAAATTGAGATTTAGTTATCTTAGCTTATGAATCATCTACATAAAATTTGAGAAAAATCTAAGTTGATGTTTGGTGAACTCACTGTTTGATCTGATGTGGAATGACCCTATAGCTTTTTAGAATGAAATTCTAAAAAGCTTTCCCCGCAAACCCATCCATAAATATCTCTAAGTACAAATACAGGAACTTTAGCTTATGATTTATATGAAACAGATTTATTTATATATTTTATCTGTATAGTTAAAGTAGTTTTTGCAAGATTTTACAAAATTAAATTGTTTTTTAGTTCAGGCCCCCTCACCCCCCCTTAACAACTTTGTCTCAGAATTTTTTCTTACCCCATTTATGCCTAGTGTCCCTTTTTTGGGACGGCATTTTCGCTATTAGTTGAAAACGTTATTTATTTTTCCTAGCCTTTATTCATGAGTATTGAGCCTCAACTCTACAAAATATTTTAACATGACCAAGCAGGATGTTGATATTTCGATTTTTATGCATAGTGATTTTAAAAGAAATCTTTCCTTGTTCAAGAATTTGACATCAGAAATTTATCTATTATTTCTGTTATCAGTAAAAATCGAAGAAAGTCGCAAAAATATGCAGTCACAAATGGGTTAAAAGCAACTTCCCTGTTCCACTCCTGAATTCGATATGTGCCTTCCCCAAAGCAGTTATATGGATGGTGGCCATAGTCTCCTCTGAACTTTTTCTAGAACTTTTAATTCATATACTTTATGATTACACACATTCAATGTACATTTTGAACAATTTATAGACTATCTGAAAAGTTCAATGGCCCCCTCCAAATATTCAGTCTGGAGCCACCCTCCACCCAAATATTTCAGTTTGGCTACACCAATGTTCCAGTTGTGAAAAAATGTGACCTTTTACTATAAACAAATCTTGCTAAATTTCCAAAATTCTCAATAACATGTAGATCAGAATTTCCTCTGGCTATTCCAAATTACAATATTAGTGAAACATCTAACTCTGGGTACTACACCTCGTGCACTGTGTGGATAGGCACACTATCTTGTTTTTAAATCAATGAATCTATTGGCTCCTAAATGCCTGAAGATGAAAAATGATCTGTGTGAATCATTATGTAGGGTTATATGGGGCAATTATGGGTCAAAAAAATCTTAATATTTTCTAAAGCATAAAGACGAAATGATTTAATTTGGCGTGAAGTAAGCTTAAAAAATTTAGAAATTATTCAAATAATCACTTTACCTGAAATTGAATTATTATTAATTTTATTTCAATTATTGATTGGGCAGATATGAGGTAAATATGAGCCATCCCTTTTTTATAGTAATACATCAAAAGTAGATAATATTCTAAATTACCATTATTTAGCACACAGACAAATTTTTTATTAATCCAATACGTTGTATTTAAGGAAAAAATAGAATTTAAATAATAAGATTATTTTTGAAGAAAGACAATCAGCTTTGTGTCCCCAATTTTTGCTTCAAAATTGGGGACATTTTATACACCCTCCAAAAAGAGTATTCGAGCAAGAGAGAAATTTCCTACGTTGGTTTCGTATATTAAAAATTATTTATCATACACTCATGTCCATAAATTAAGGATAATTCAGAATCACACAGAAATTGATCTCTAAAATAAAAATTTCACCTGTGGAATGATCACACACATCTTGAAGAAGAATATGCAAATTACAGGAAACCACCAGATGGCGTGGATGGTACGTCACAATGACGAGAGTGTAAGAGAGGGGTATATAAGGAATCGTGGCAAAGAAGTAAAATTGTTCACAAGCGCTGTGAAAGCCTTTCAGTGCAAAAACCGCATAGTTATGGCACAAAGGAGGCATTTGGATGATGTTTTACGTGGCAGAATTATCGGACGACTGGAATGTGGACGTACCCAGCTGGAAGTATCCGAGGAACTTGGAATCGCCCAGAGTGTCATCTCCAGGCTTTGGCAACGATTCCAAGATGATGGTAATGTGAGTAGACGTTACAGCACAGGTCGCCCCCGAGTTACAACGCCGAATGAGGACCGCTATTTGGCAGTTACTGCCAAAAGAAACAGACGGAGTACAGCATCAGACCTGTCTCGTCAGCTCTCTTCAGCTACCGGTACGACAGTTTCAAGGCAGACCGTGTACAGACGCTTAGGGCACATTGGTCTATATGCTCGTAGGCCTGTCAGATGTGTTCCACTTACCGCAACTCACTGTCGCCTGCGATTAACCTGGAGTAGAGAGCATGCATTGTGGACACCGCAACAGTAGTCTTGTGTGATGTTTTCCGACGAGTCCAGGTTTAGTTTGGAGTCTGATTCTCGCCGGACATTCATCTGGAGAGCGCCAGGTACCCGTTACCACCAAGAGAACGCAATTGAAAGACACCGTTACGGTGGTGCAGGATGGCTCGTTTGGGGAGGAATTATTCTTGGTTCCAGAACTCACCTGCTTGTCCAGAGTGTAACGATGACAGGCCACATCTATCGGGATGTCATTCTGGAACAACATGTACGTTTGTTTCGGGGCGCCATGGGTGCTGAATTTGTGTTTATGGATGACAACGCCCGTCCTCACCGTGCAAACATTGTAGACGAATGCCTTCAATCGGAGGATATCACCCGTATGCATTGGCCAGCATACTCACCGGACTTGAATCCAATAGAGCATGTGTGGGATATGCTTGGCCGACGAATTGCAGCCCGTCAACCCCCTCCCACCTGTCTACCGGAACTTCGGAGTGCATTGCTTGATGAGTGGTGTAATATTCCCCAAGATCAGACTGATCATTTGACACTCAGCATGCCTAGGCGTTGTCAGGCCTGTATTGCATCGTCCGGGAGACATACTCCGTATTAACCATCCTACTAACCATGTTATACTGTTTTTTGTAAATTGGTTCTTTTTTGAAATTTGGTCAAGGGAGTAAAACTTGCAATTTTTATTAATTATGTCAAACATATAGCATCTTTTTTGCTCTTTACTTTTTGTTTAATAAATAGACTTTACAAATAAGTCAAATTTGTTTTGCTTCTTTCTCTTTCTTTGCCTGAACTTCATTATCCTTAATTTATGGGCATGAGTGTAGAATATGAATTAGGATATGTATAAATATGACTTTCCATATTTCTATCAAGTTGTGCGTTTTTCAAAAACTCAATTATTATTCGCAAATCGAAAATAGGAAATTTCTCTCTTGCTTGAATACTTTTTTTGGAGGGTGTATATTTAGTGCTCCTTTTAGCTTCTATTTATTCAACTAGAGCATTATTAACATTCATAAAATAAAGGAAACATGATTGATTTCTTTTTAAATTGGGAATAAATAACTGTTTTAATTAAAATTTCATCTCCAATTGTTGTTTTACATTTTGGCATAGGCGCCTATAGGAATTTTTCTAGGGAGGGGGTGGCAAACTCCAAAAATTTTTTCTAGAGGGGGGCAAATTTCAAACTTTTAACAAATTTAGTTATTTTTTGCCGTTTGTATACATCATGAAACATTAACCTAAAACTCTAGGGGGGGGGGCAAGTGCCCTACCTTGCCCCCCCCCCTTATGGGCGCCCATGCATTTTGGGAACAAACTGAAAAAAAGTTCTGAAATTGGGGACGTTTGGTCACCTTAACCCTCCGTTAGGCGCGTGGACTGCGATCATAGCATAAGTCAAATTTCCTATGTCAATATTCGAGCATGAGTCAAATTTCCTATGTCAATTTCATATTTAAAATGTAGTTCCCCGTAAAAATGAATGATGTCTCATACAATGATAGCTTTCTCATATTTCTTTCTAATTTTGCGTTTTTTCAAAAACTACTCAGTTGTTGACAAAACTAAAATAAGAAATTTAGCCATTACTCCAATACTCTTTTACCTGGTGTGTGTACCTGGTCTACGATCGTAGTCCACGCGACTAAGGAAGGGTTAATCATAATACAGAGCAAAGTATTTTTGCTCTTCACGTACAGTATGGATTTTTTTTATCACCTTCTTAGAATCTTCTAAGGAGGGATTTTTTTTAACTTCCTATATCTCCCAGTTAAAGTATAATATAATATTTAGCCCCAGGGTCCCCTACTTTAGAATCCCCCTACCCATTCCAGATGAGGGACCAACCATCTGAAATTGGCACCCCCAGAGGTAACGTTAAACATGGAGGACATTGGAGCCGCAACGGATTTTACGTGCACCAGCTTCAATAGCGTACACAGTCTCACAGCAGCCCAACCGCGAGAGGGAGGGAATGTTTCTTTATTACACTTATCTATGCTCCCCGCTTGCCCCCCCTCCCCTTAGGTACGGCCCTGATCAATGTTTCAAATGATATGGCATGGATCTTTCGTCAGCCGTGAAAGTACAAATAATACTCACAATGATTTCCACGGAGAAGGAAATAAAAACAAAATTTTATTTTAAAGTACATGTATTAAGAAAATGTATTATCTTCTTTTTTAAACATTTTAGACTATGCACATGTTTAAAAAATAAGTATAGTAGCCATCAATTATTTTAATTGATTTTTTCCAGTCTGAATTGACTGAAATAGCTCAAATTTAGTTGCGATTTCAGTTCTGATTTTCCTTTGTCATGCAGTTTTGTTTAAATCATAAGGGACATTAGCAATGTGTTTAAAATCTAAGGAGTGGGAGGCAAGGGACGTGCCTTCTCCTCCGTATGGTTGCCCATGATAATAGCTTATCATAACTGAAGTTTATTTTGTTTTCCATCATCATTATTATTACTATTATTATTTTAATTATTAATATTATTATTCTGTTTCATTTTTTAGACAAATCAAAATGTGATAATTATCCGAAAACAGTAAATGAAAACAATTAAAAACATAAAATATTTCAGGCAAGAACATACCGAAATAATCATCAAAAACTAAGTTTTGCATAGATGCCAACTACTACGGAATATAATTAACCGCTTTGTGTGAACAGTATATTTTTTTAGTATTTTTTCAGAATAGTAATCAGCTCCCGCGAGCAGTACAAAATATTCGCTATATTTTAAGCCGAAAATTATTGTTTAAAAAAAAATGGTAATATATTCCTTAGTAGTTGGCAGTTATGGTTTTGTTTTAACTTCTGCGTCTAAATCGTAGCATATACAAGAAATAACCAAACTAAATGTAAAATTAACACCTGCCACTCCCTCATTCTTTTCATTTCCGCTACTAATCCAGGAACGGTATTGTTCGAGGGCAGCGTTGCCAATTAAGCCACTTCGTGGCTAGATCTTGGCCAACTGGCAATACCGAAGTATTTTCTAAATAGGAAATGAATTTCCAAATGACTCAAAAGACACTTGCAAACAAGCGTATTTAAGCAGCACAAGCACTTAGAAGGAAACGCCAATGAATATTCCCCACCCCCCTCAATTTGAAAACATTTTTAGCCATTTCTGGCCACTTTGATTTCAGCTTCTTCTTCTCCAGCAAAGTTCGCAACACTGTTCGAGGATTAAGAAAGCGAGTTGACGGCGTATTATTAGATAATGACCCATGCAACGATTAGTAAAACTAACCTCTTGGTTAGTAAATATGAAAAATAAAAGGACAAAAACAGAACCCCTGCTTCCAAGGGTAAAATTATCATACAGAAATGCATCGTGTTTTTTCAAGTCGGTTGGTCAGTTGGCTCATGGGAGGTGTTTGAACCCCCAAACCCCACCCGTGTGTACGCCACTGTCCCCGATCATCTTTCTTTAAAGATATCTCTGCGACGTTGCATGATGAAAGGCTCACATTCGGTACATCACCTCATTAGTGTATGGGGGCACATTTTACTAATTGTGAATGTTTTTGTACGGGAGTCGTATACAAATTACAAAAGTATAACTTTTTGAAAATTAACGAGAGGATTTTTTTCTTAACAGAGTCTTATTTCTGAACTTATTTTGAACATTTTTTAAATTTACACTGCCCACTTATCTCTAATAGATTAAGAATTAAAGCACGTTAGTACCTTTTTGGGACACCCTGTATATACCTATACCAGTGAGTTCAGCTATAAATGAGAAAGTGAAAACTATTTATGAATTATACTAAATCATTTCAATTATCAAGTAGAAACGTATATCAACTTTGTTTTATTGGAATCAGTATGGTTTGGAAACTTCCTAAAATAAATATGATTGAAGGAATTTTTTCTTAGCGGAACTTTTATTTCAGACCTCCTATTGAACATTTTTTCAATTTACACTGCCCACTTATCAAATAGATAAAGAATTAAAACCCGTTACCATTTTTTAGGACATCCTGTATTTTTAATATTTTATGCTACTAAAAATACGTAAATTGGTAAAATTTGAAAGTGTCATGATTTTTTTTTATGAAAGCATCAAAAATGCTGTATTTGTGCTATTTAGTAAAAATTATTTAAAATGTTTTATGCACACTATTTTTGGCAAAAAACATCAAAAATGTAGTTCTCGCGTTATTTTACATCTTGTGAATTTCAAAAGTTTTCAAGAATGAGATCATATTTATAATGTACACTTATTGCCATGAAAATTAGCACACCAAGAAACATTTGTTAGAATGAAATGAAATTTTACATATGTAAGTAGAGCGTCTATACAACTAAGTAATTACAAAATCACAGCAAACTGATCATTTATTGCAGGAAAAACTACAAATGAATGGGCTTTTAGTACCCAGTTTTACCATCTCTAATGTGAATTCATGATGTGATATGGGTGGGTACTGAGGCATGCAAGTCCCCTATGATGCCCTGTGGCATTTCGTTTCACAGTTGTCGTAAACGCGCCTCTAATTCGACCAAACTCGCAGGTTGTCCAACTTGTCTTCTTAAGTGATCCCAGATGTGCTCGATCGGTGACAAATCTGGGGATCGAGCAAGCCAGGGAAGGGTGGTAATATGGCGGAGGCAATCCTGTGACACTTTTGCTGTGTGTGGCCGAGCATTGTCCTGTAAAAAATAGCTCCTGGAAGCCCTGCCATGAGTGGCAGTACATCGCGTAGTTGCAAGATGTCACGAACGCACCGTTGTGCTCTCATAATTTCGTGGATCAATACTAGGGCGTGACCTTGAGTCTTATGTGATGGCACCCCATGCCATCACATCAGCTGTGGGTGTTGTGTGCCGTTGCAAAGCAAAGGCAGGATTGAGGTGTTCACCACAGGGCATCTACATACGTTCATGATTGTCATCACTGCCCAAATTGAATCTGGATTCGTTGCTGAAGACGACTTGGTTCCATTTGGTTGCTGTCCAATCCCGTAGAGCATGACAACACTCCAAACGGAGACGACGGTGTCTGGGTGTCATTGGCAGCACATGCAATCAGTGCTTCGATAGCATATGTTCTTCAGTCAGGCACCTTGCAATGGTACGGACTGACACAGGTTACGCAGTGAAGTTGCTGCCTGTGTCCGGATGGCAGCCAATGAGACAGTTGGTACTATGCGGGGATGTCGTATGATGCATGGAGACAACTGGAGAGAGCAGCCTATCTTTTCGTAATGCACCGGAGTGAGGACGAAATGTGTTCCTCCGCGCCACATCACACATAAGGTCAAACGCGTAATACGTACGCGCACCACGCATATGACCGAAAAAAATGCATCGTGCGCATGCGTTTTGGTCACATCCGCGGAAGCATACTCGGCACACCTTTTTAGCCGCTTTTCTATCTCCAGTTGCCTCCATGGTATGATGTGACGGTCTTCTCGACTACTCATCTGTCAAGGGCGTCTTGAGACGGGTCTTCTTGTAAGTGACTTCTCCCTTGTTCACAGGTCCCAACACCTCCTCACAGTAGAATTAAAGCGGCGTAGGTGGCGGGCTACTCACCTAGCGGACCACCTGGCTTCCATCATTCCGATGATTCTTCCCCTCTCGGACTCTGACAGCCTCTCTTATTGTCTTAAATGTCGGCTTAACGGCATCTCTATTTAAAAAATGTTCCTCAGCAACAAATTAATTACATGGAAACAATGTCCATCTGTTTTATACTCCAAGGAGAACGAAGTTCAACATCCTCTGGTGGCATTACCCAATGCGCAATAACGCTTCATTTTTAATCAGTTGCATATCTGCCTGACACTTATCTTCATGCTAAGTTTCGTTACGATTTTACGATTACTTCTTGGTGCGCCAATCTTTATGGCAATGAGTGCATATAAAAATTACAATTTTTATTGAATTAGTCATGCTAAATTAAAATTCTTATTTTTCCGCTGGCTTTAAAGATTTTACATGCACTGTACACCCTCCAAAAAAAGTATTCGAGCAAGAGATAAATTTCCTACGTGGGTTTCGTATATTCAAATTTATTTATCATAGAATATGTATTAGGCTATGTATAAATATGATTTTCCATCCTTTTGTCAAGCTGTGCGTTTTTCAAAAACTCAATTATTATTCACAAATCTAAAATAGGAAATTTATCTATTGCTCGAATACTTTTTTTGGAGGGTGTACAACCGAGGTACTCTAAATTCATGGAACTGAGAAATACTGTTGCAGAACACTCTGCTTGTTTCCTGGGTTCTTCGATCTAAAGTCCAGTAGGTGTAGACAGTTCTAGAAAAGAGTCCCCTTGTCAGGATGGAACACAAACTTTATTGCTTCTAGAATTTCGTCGAACAATCAGCTGTACAAAATTCGCAAGCACAATAAGCCAGTAATGTGCTTTTAACAATCCGCTTAGTACAGAAGCTTTCAAAAATGCTGTAATTCTCACACAAAATAAAACACTTTCACAGGTAAAAATTCAGTAGAAATATACGAGGGATAACACTAACAGTCCCTCTAGACCAGTGATTCCCAAAGTGGTCCAGGTGGACCCCCTGGGGTTCACGGGAGACTCGACAGGGTTCTACGCTGGCGTGAAAAATGGCGTGAATATGGTAGAAATGTAGCAACAGGGGGTCCACCGAAACCAGTAAAATTTTGAAAGTGGTCTACGAGGGAAAAAAGTTTGGGAACTCCTGCTCTAGACTCAGCAATGAATAATTTACACAATGCACTTAAAATCAAAGCTTCATAAACAAGCGATTACATTGTTTCTATAGCGTCAATATAAAACCTTCAGCTTTCACGGAGATCTATAAGCAGAGGCAAGACTAAGACTTAAACTTGGGGAACCCGCTTTTATAGGCTGCGACGAACAGCGTGGATGGCTCCAGAGAGAGAACCATCCGTGGAATGTACTAGAACTGACTCGATTATGATTGCGTAATAGAAGAGTAATATTAGGCTATTATGATTGTTAATGCAGAAAAACTAACTTTACAGCCCCCATTGGGGAAATCGCGCCAAATGACCAAATGTCGCCAAGCTTGGTGACTTTTGGCGAAATATCTCCAAATTTGACGCTAAAATAAGTCCCCAAAAGTGAAGTTACCGAAGGCCTATGACCAAAAGTGAAGTTACTGAAGGCCTAGGAATATTTCTCGAGATTTCTAGAAACACCATACAAATCAATGGGAAAACCCAAACCTCCGTATCTCCGGTTCTAGTTGACCGATTTTGATGCTACAAAAAGCAAAATTTAACTATTTGACTCGTAGAATACGAATTTTGAAGTATTTTAAACCCCAGAACAGCGGGTTGCCCCGAAAATTTGTAACAATACCCCCAGTAGCACAAATAGTTCAAAAAACGTTCAAATTACGTTGGAAACAGGTTTTTTGACGTTAAAAAACGTGTTTTAAACGTCTTTTGGACTAATTGTGCTACTAGGGACGAGTATTTTTATTAAAAATAAATCTATTAAAAAAAAAGCGTTGTTAATCCTTAAATGTATAGCGATGCATATATACATCGTATTTTCAGCTCCGGATTAGCGTAGAAGTCAATTTTCTTACGTCAGTTTCACGTGTAAAATATAGTTTTTAACAATAAATGATTCATTTCGTGAATAATGAAAGTTTCACCTACTTTTTTCAAACTGCGTGTTTGGAAAAAGTAATTAGTTATTTACAAAACTAAAATGGAAAATTTAGCTTACATTCGTGGCTATCAAGCGAACGTCTTTAAAATTCATGAATTTAGGGGTTAATTCATGCAACTAAGAAATATTTCAAATTAAGATAAGCCTGTCTTTAATGAAGGGTTTGCGAAGACAATCTTTTCTATAAAAAAGGCAGAAATTTAATAGTGTGAAATGATTCAATAGTAATAAAATCCATAAATATTTATTTTTGAAAATGCGTACGAAAATTTTAAAAAAGAGTCGATAACTTGTTTTTGAATAATTCATTGAAGTTGTTAAAGTATAATTCCCATGTCAGCCAACATAGAAGATATTGAAAGTTGAACAAAATCAGGATTGACAGTAGAGGCCTGTTCGCAGAACTCTGATTAAAAAAAAAAAAAAAAAAAAAAAAATCTTACAACAGTCTAACTTGATTTTTCAAGGAGTAAATAATTATTTATAAGAAACAAAATTGTACACAAGACACCCAGTCTTCTAAAGGACTAAATAATCAATCTTTTGTCAATTAAAAACTTAGATATTTACAGCTAGATAAAGTGAATATTTATTCAAAATAACTTGTTTAAAAGGAGCAATTTTTTCTACGCCTTAAATAATTGAATATTTTTATACCTTTAGAGAGTGGATGCTGGCATGTTTATGAGGTACAATTTAAATTTTAAAAACTAGCGGCTACACGCGACTTTGTCCGCGTCGGCTTTAGAATTAGGTCACGAGAGAAACGAAGCAATTTGTGAATAACAAATATGTTTGCTACTAATGAAACTGCATTTAAATATTGTTTGTATTTTATTTATTTTAAATGAAGTATAATGCATGGTAGTATACTTCATTTAAAATAAGAGAGTATGCAGAATTACTAAATTTAGATTTTTTTCAGGCATTTGGCGAATAGAGACAGTTACGACAGTATTTGCGAACTGTTTTGAGTGTTCTTGTAAACGAAATATTTGTGCTATATGCATGAATTTTAGCCTATAATACTCAAGAATAGTGTAGCTTACAATCAGTGAAAAAAGTTTTGGAATCGGCTCAGTACTTACAGAGATACACATAGAGCGTAATGTAATTTTAAAGAGTATCCCTGTAAAAGAACTATTTGTGATATATGCATAAAAGGTAGCCTATAACATTCAGGGTCCCCGTAGTGTATAAGAGGTTCTGCTCTCAAAATTCGAAGGCGGGAGGTGCCAGGTTCAAACGCGGTCGCGCCTGTCGACCTAGCCGCTCGCAGTTTTCCGTGTTTTATTCAAAAACCTCGCGAAAATACGGGCTAGGATCCCTTAGAAAATTCCACACAGAGGAATTCCCCATATAGCTCTAGGACCGTATAGGCCCAGGACCATATAGTTCTAGGACTTTCAATCAGTGAAAAAAGTTTTAAAATCGGTTTAGTAGCTACAAAATTTCCATAGAGCGTAATGCATTAGAATTATTTTGAGTGTCTTCCTGATCAATGATATACATTTGTGATCCAAATCCACCTTCCTTGATAAAAACAGTATTAGCACTTACAGGCTGTGACCACATACTATTTATAAACCTGGTCCTCTGGTCAGGATCTAAAAATCCAAGAGGTATTTCATTCAAGAGGTTAATCCAAGAGGTGTAAAAGAATTATTTATGCTATATGCTTGAAAGGTTGCCTGTATGTTAATCCAGGGCATAAGCTATCTTCATTACAAATTTTTCCAACCATTTTTGTGCGATTCAGTCAAAAACATCCAAATACATAAACGTACACATTTATATTATTGGTAGGATTTGTAAATTTATGAACTTAAAGAAACACATCTGGACTTTTCTTGGTACTTACGTATTATCCCGGAGGTTATTCCCGCCAAACTGTTTTTTCGTCAAATGAGTTGCCAAACTGTTGCCAATCGTATTCAAAACCATTAATAATTTCATGTGCCCGGCATCTATCTCGGCAAAAAATCGCTCGTCTTGGCGGACCGCCGGTATAATACGTAGGTACAAAACTACTTTCTTTATTTATGCTTTTTAATTTGGCGTAAATCAACATAATTTCCATACTAATTTATGTTTTCCAAATGCATGTGATTTTTCAAATAGAATTTCTGTTTTATTTCAAAAGCATAAATCATTTTGTGCGGACGATAAAACGGTTTTTAATTAATAGTTAGAAAAGTAATTAAAATTTATGAGCCTCAGGTACACTTTACCGCAGTCATTGGCCCAGTCATGCTCAAATTTTCAGAGCTCTGCTTTCTGTAGATTTGTCTGGAGAACATTCATTTTTATTATTAGAGATAGATAGATTTGGCATAAAACTGGCATAATTTCCGTATTATTTAATGTTTTTCAGATGCACGTGCTTCTTCATTGAAGTAATAGCATTCTTGTTAGCTCAAAACATGAATCACTTGATACGGGCGAAACTCGCCAAGCATGGCAACGTAAAAACGGTTTTTAATTAATAAGTAAAGAAGTAATTAAAAATCTAAAATTCTAAGTAGCCTATAACCTTCTCCAGGTTCCCATCTATATATAAAACCAAAATTCATCATAATTCATTCAGCGGTTCAGGCGTGAAAGCGTCATAAACAAACAAACAAACTCACTTTCGCATTTATAATATTAGTTAGGATGCTTGAAAGGCTGCCTGTATGTTAATCCAGGGCATAAGCTATTTTCATTACAAATTTTTTCAAATCCGTTCAACCATTTTTGTGTGATTCAGTCAAAAACATCCAAACACACAAACGTACAAATTTATATTATTGGTAGGATTTGGAAATTTATGAACTTTAAGAAACACATCTGGATTTCTCTTGGTACTTACGTATTACCCCAGCGGTCATTCCCGCCAAACTGTTTTATCGTCAAATGGGTTGCCAAACTGTTGCCAATCGAATTCAAAACCATTAATAATTTCATGTGCCCGGCATTTATCTCGGCAAAAAATCGCTCGTCTTGGCGTACCGCCGGGATAATACGTAAATACACTTTTCTTTATTTATGCTTTTTAATTTGGCGTAAAATCAACATAATTTCCATACTTATTTATGTTTTTCAAACGCATGTGATTTTGCAAATAGAATTTCTGCTTTATTTCAAAAGCATAAATCATTTTGTGCGGGCGATAAAACGGCTTTTAATTAATAGTTTGAAAAGTAGTTAAAATTTCAAAATTTTGAGCCTCAGGTGCACTTTACCGAAGTTATGGCCTCAATCATGCTCAAATTTTCAAAGCTCTGCTTTCTGTAGATTTGTCTGGAGAACATTCATTTTTATTATTAGAGATAGATAGATTTGGCATAAAACTGGCATAATTTCCGTATTATTTAATGTTTTTCAGATGCACGTGCTTCTTCATTGAAGTAATAGCATTCTTGTTAGCTCAAAACATGAATCACTTGATACGGGCGAAACTCGCCAAGCATGGCAACGTAAAAACGGTTTTTAATTAATAAGTAAAGAAGTAATTAAAAATCTAAAATTCTAAGTAGCCTATAACCTTCTCCAGGTTCCCATCTATATATAAAACCAAAATTCATAATAATATCATAATCCTAATTCATAATAATATCATAATAATATCATAATAATAAAATCATAAATCCTAAATTCATAAATCATAAATCCTAAATTCCTAATCATAATCCTAAATTCATAATAATATCATAATAATATCATAATAATAAAATCATAATTCATTCAGCGGTTCAGGCGTGAAAGCGTCATAAACAAACAAACAAACTCACTTTCGCATTTATAATATTAGTTAGGATGCTTGAAAGGCTGCCTGTATGTTAATCCAGGGCATAAGCTATTTTCATTACAAATTTTTTCAAATCCGTTCAACCATTTTTGTGTGATTCAGTCAAAAACATCCAAACACACAAACGTACAAATTTATATTATTGGTAGGATTTGGAAATTTATGAACTTTAAGAAACACATCTGGATTTCTCTTGGTACTTACGTATTACCCCAGCGGTCATTCCCGCCAAACTGTTTTATCGTCAAATGGGTTGCCAAACTGTTGCCAATCGAATTCAAAACCATTAATAATTTCATGTGCCCGGCATTTATCTCGGCAAAAAATCGCTCGTCTTGGCGTACCGCCGGGATAATACGTAAATACACTTTTCTTTATTTATGCTTTTTAATTTGGCGTAAAATCAACATAATTTCCATACTTATTTATGTTTTTCAAACGCATGTGATTTTGCAAATAGAATTTCTGCTTTATTTCAAAAGCATAAATCATTTTGTGCGGGCGATAAAACGGCTTTTAATTAATAGTTTGAAAAGTAGTTAAAATTTCAAAATTTTGAGCCTCAGGTGCACTTTACCGAAGTTATGGGCTCAATCATGCTCAAATTTTCAAAGCTCTGCTTTCTGTAGATTTGTCTGGAGAACATTCATTTTTATTATTAGAGATAGATAGATTTGGCATAAAACTGGCATAATTTCCGTATTATTTAATGTTTTTCAGATGCACGTGCTTCTTCATTGAAGTAATAGCATTCTTGTTAGCTCAAAACATGAATCACTTGATACGGGCGAAACTCGCCAAGCATGGCAACGTAAAAACGGTTTTTAATTAATAATTAAAGAAGTAATTAAAAATCTAAAATTCTAAGTAGCCTATAACCTTCTCCAGGTTCCATCTATATATAAAACCAAAATTCATAATAATATCATAATCCTAATTCATAATAATATCATAATATATCATAATAATAAAATCATAAATCCTAAATTCATAAATCATAATCCTAAATTCCTAATCATAATCCTAAATTCATAATAATATCATAATAATATCATAATAATAAAATCATAATTCATTCAGCGGTTCAGGCGTGAAAGCGTCATAAACAAACAAACAAACTCACTTTCGCATTTATAATATTAGTTAGGATGCTTGAAAGGCTGCCTGTATGTTAATCCAGGGCATAAGCTATTTTCATTACAAATTTTTTCAAATCCGTTCAACCATTTTTGTGTGATTCAGTCAAAAACATCCAAACACACAAACGTACAAATTTATATTATTGGTAGGATTTGGAAATTTATGAACTTTAAGAAACACATCTGGATTTCTCTTGGTACTTACGTATTATCCCAGCGGTCATTCCCGCCAAACTGTTTTATCGTCAAATGGGTTGCCAAACTGTTGCCAATCGTATTCAAAACCATTAATAATTTCATGTGCCCGGCATTTATCTCGGCAAAAAATCGCTCGTCTTGGCGTACCGCCGGGATAATACGTAAATACACTTTTCTTTATTTATGCTTTTTAATTTGGCGTAAAATCAACATAATTTCCATACTTATTTATGTTTTTCAAACGCATGTGATTTTGCAAATAGAATTTCTGCTTTATTTCAAAAGCATAAATCATTTTGTGCGGGCGATAAAACGGCTTTTAATTAATAGTTTGAAAAGTAGTTAAAATTTCAAAATTTTGAGCCTCAGGTGCACTTTACCGAAGTTATGGCCTCAATCATGCTCAAATTTTCAAAGCTCTGCTTTCTGTAGATTTGTCTGGAGAACATTCATTTTTATTATTAGAGATAGATAGATTTGGCATAAAACTGGCATAATTTCCGTATTATTTAATGTTTTTCAGATGCACGCTGCTTCTTCATTGAAGTAATAGCATTCTTGTTAGCTCAAAACATGAATCACTTGATACGGGCGAAACTCGCCAAGCATGGCAACGTAAAAACGGTTTTTAATTAATAATTAAAAAAGTAATTAAAAATCTAAAATTCTAAGTAGCCTATAACCTTCTCCGGGTTCCCATCTATATCTAAACCAAAATGCATCCTCTTCGATTCAGCTGTTCAGGCGTGAAAGCGTCATAAACAAACAAACTCACTTTCGCATTTATAATATTAGTTAGGATGCTTGAAAGGCTGCCTGTATGTTAATTCAGGGCATAAGCTATTTTCATTACAAATTTTTTCAAATCCGTTCAACCATTTTTGTGTGATTCAGTCAAAAACATCCAAACACACAAACGTACACATTTATATTATTGGTAGGATTTGGAAATTTATGAACTTTAAGAAACACATCTGGATTTTTCTTGGTACTTACGTATTATCCCAGCGGTCATTCCCGCCAAACTGTTTTATCGTCAAATGGGTTGCCAAACTGTTGCCAATCGTATTCAAAACCATTAATAATTTCATGTGCCCGGCATTTATCTCGGCAAAAAATCGCTCGTCTTGGCGTACCGCCGGGATAATACGTAAATACACTTTTCTTTATTTATGCTTTTTAATTTGGCGTAAAATCAACATAATTTCCATACTTATTTATGTTTTTCAAACGCATGTGATTTTGCAAATAGAATTTCTGCTTTATTTCAAAAGCATAAATCATTTTGTGCGGGCGATAAAACGGCTTTTAATTAATAGTTTGAAAAGTAGTTAAAATTTCAAAATTTTGAGCCTCAGGTGCACTTTACCGAAGTTATGGCCTCAATCATGCTCAAATTTTCAAAGCTCTGCTTTCTGTAGATTTGTCTGGAGAACATTCGTTTTTATTATTAGAGATAGATAGATTTGGCATAAAACTGGCATAATTTCCGTATTATTTAATGTTTTTCAGATGCAAGCGCACGCGCTTCTTTGTTGAAGTAATAGCATTCTTGTTATATGAAAAATTATGTGGCATACTTTTATGTCGCATTTTTGGGACACGTTTTTCATACAATTTTCAATAAAGGGGGGGGGAGTGATAAAATGACATAGTCATTAATAGATGGAGAAAAGCTGCACAGAAAAATGCACAATTTCAACTGAATGAAAATTTCAAAAACTTATTCTCGGGTGTATTCAGCAGACGATAAATTACAATAAATTGCGCCAAGCATTAGAATCATCTCCTCAAAATCGCACAAAACCGTTTAATATTTCGCCAAATTAAAAAGTTGCACATTTTAGTCTCAGAAAATTTCTAAATATTTTTCTTTTGAGTATAAAACATTCCATTCCTGCTCTGATTTCCCATGAACACGATATTTTAATTTAAAAACAGCCTTACAAATAATCTAGACAAAAAAAAAAAAAAAAAAAAAAAAAAAATCGTTATTCTTTTATTTTTACTTCAGGAGTCTGAATCATGTAATACACTTGCCGAATGTGGCAACCTAGATAACTTTAAACGTCGCTTTTTACACTGTGGGGCTACAATTACGAAATGGCGGAAAGCAAAAATTATCCTTTTGCGATACGTTTTTTTATCGATACCTCCTAAAATAATTCGAATTTTGAAAAAATCGCTTCGAGGTGTGTCGGGAACTGTCATGGAAAATGTCCGTACAAAATGTGGTAGGTCTACGATCACCCGTCTGCGAGCTACGCCAGACAGGGACGTACCCAGGAAAAAATTTCGGGGAGGGTCCAAAAATTTCGGAGGGGGTCCAAACGGTGAAAGAGGCAGATTTTTTCACAAAAAGACTTCATCATTATTATTTTGTTAACAAAAACTCAAATTTCGGGGGGGGGGGGTCCGGACCCCTTGGACCACCGCCCTGGGTACGTCCTTGACGCGAGACACATTCAAACAAACTATAACTAACAGTTTACACATTGTTTTATTAATATAGAAGAAAGTTTTTATTTTGGCGTAAAATGGGCGTAATTCTAACTCATGTTTGTAAATGTTTGTTTGTTACCATTCAAAAGGTATATTAATTAGGAGCTAAAGCGTAATAAAATCAGAACATAACATATGTTTCAGCTGTATTTTTAATAATGTAAAACCTATTGGACACCTTGCGAATTTGCCACCCATGGCGATTTTTCATTATTTGGCGACTTGCGTACATGTAGAGTTAATAAAAGCTACGGAACAGATAAAATAGCCTGCCACCAATGGCGACTTTTCATTATTTGGCGATTTACACATGCTCACAACCTATATTTACTGTTCATTTAAGGTTACCGGAAAACCGTTATCCATATTTTCATTTACATAATCGTTTGCAGATTGGCGTACTTAACACCACGAATTATACCATCTCGTCGCTCTAGCAAATATCCAAAGTGTATATAACTGCTATAATGGCATAGTTAACGCCGCCAAATATTTCTACTGGTAGCAAATAATCCAGCTGGACGAGAACCGACTTTAAAATAATCTGCATTTTAATTATTTTTCATTTTCAAGATATTAATTATTCTGTTTTGGAAAAATGAATAATCGCTCATTCTAAACTCCTGTTGTCTAAGCGAACTTACTATTTGAAAATTGTCAACTTTCTGTAACACATTTTGAGTTACTTATTTCATATAGTTTTTATTTTGGCGTAAAATGGGCGTCATTCTAACTCATGTTTGTAAATTTCACGCGATTCTAGATACTTGGAAACGCTTTGTTGCAAAGGAATAAATGATTTTATGCCAAATCTGGCAACCATTCGGTTTATTTTTTCAGTTTTTTTATTAATAGCTTCTAAAATATTTCGATTTTCGAAATTTAAATCAGCTTAGCAGGTTCCTCGGAATTTTTCGAATCTGTGGACACCTTAGTCGAAACTCAAATCCCCACGGTTTAGGAGGAGATAAGCTGACAAGCTTTGACAGCGCCAGCGGCGGCGACAGCGGCCTTTACTTTTTTTTAGAATAGAGAGATACTTGAATAGTGACATACAAAAGGTTACTTACTGCGACCGTGACTTCGTACTTGGAAGCTCTCCTACATATTTTTTGAGTAAAAACCCCAAATATACAGGGTGAATTTAAACTCTTGGATAAAAACATTAAGAGATGGTAGGGCACATAATAAGGAATCAGAATCACATAGCAATATGGGGTCGGCAACATCGTCTTCACGTAGCTGTTAATAATCACTTTGGTAAAAGTGCTGAAACAACAGAGCACTTTCCGACCATTGTTCGTCAGAAACTAATGTATTTTTCTCCGAAAACAGAAGACTAAAATTCATAGTTTAAAAATTCTATTTTATTTCATGGATGAAATGTTTGGAGACAAGCCTATTTTTTATGAAACTTGGTTAAGAAATTAGACGAACACTTCAATACTTTTCACAAAGTTATTATTACCGGGTAAGTGAAAACTACGTTTTTGACCCCACATTGCTATGTGATTCTGACTCCTTATTATGTGCTCTATCACCCCTTAAAGTTTTGCCCAAGAGTTTAGATTCACCCTGTATTTCGGGCAGTCGAATAAAAACGGCACTGATGGAAAAAAAAGTAAATAAGCTAATGATTATTTCAAAAGTAATCGCTCTAACTGTTAATATATTTATCTCACTGTGACACAAAATGGTTAACCCATTAGCGGCCGACTTTCTTCATCACATTCTCCAACTTATGTTGATGCCGGAAGTGATAAAGAAATTTCCGACTTTTATGGGATATGAAGAATTATTTCTTTTTCTGAAAATGTGAATAAGGCAGTGAAAGATTCGCATTTTACTTTGTTATCGGTGAGTATTTTGTGGAAATCAGATTTATTATTGGAGAAATTGAAGTAGGAAAATAAATTAATGTTTATTTATTTTTGAAACTCACGAATTTTGCGACCGTCCTAAAAATAGGACGCTGGGCGTTAATGGGTTAATGCCTTCATTGAAAAAGTTAGCGTTTGCCTTTGGAATCAATTCCAAACGTGCATCTCTTCGTTTGAAGCAATTCTTCGTTTGCCTGGATACAATTATGGTTCCATAGGCAATCATAAACATTTTTCCTAGAAGACATTGACCATTTTATGTCAGAGTGGGATTAATGTTTTAACAGTTACAGCGATAACTCTTGAAATAATTAATAGACTGTTATTTGTTTTCCACCAGTCCCGCTTTCATTTGACTGCCTCTTATACAATTGTATTGCTAGTGCCTCAAATTTGTCACCTTGAACAATAGACTATTTGATAGAATGAAATGTATTTTTGTAACTAGGCAAATCATTACACAATATGTACATGAAATTTCAAAAAATTACTTTGTTTAAAGTAATGAGTGTCTATTATAACCATTATAAAGGTTGCCAAGTTTAAATGCAAACGTGATTTTTCAGTAGGTACATGTTTGCTTTATTTTTATTTATTTTCAAACATAACACAGTGAGGATACGCTATCAAATTTTGTTATGTAATATCGACGACCAAGAAATAAATATTTCACTCTTGTAGGGATGCCACTAAAACATTCAAATATCTGTAATATTATTACTCTAAATTATTAAATTGCATTTATATATGTAAGTTACATATTGCTGTATTTGTTTCTTGCTGTCCTATCTAGGTTAGATGCGAAACGAGTCGAGACTTCAGTTTTATGGCAGACGAGATGGACATTTTTATCGTTACTGTATAGGGAATCTGCGAGACGAGAAAGTTCCTTTTTGTCTCTCGTTCATCCCTAGGCCTATCAATGTTGTCATCCAGCTGCATTGTACCCATGAGTGTCTGTACGGCTCTGAAACTAAATATCTAAAATTTCATTTTCAAAATCAGCTTTTTGACGTTTCCTATCTACTAAATAAGTAAGGAAAATCTTAAATTTTAGAGCATTTATAAAAGTGACACGCTACCTTCAGCTGAAGGTCACATTTGTTTTGGTTCAAATAGCGCGGTGGTATGAGGTATGCATATTTTTTTGTGTTTCTCACAATTCATTTTAGCTACAACTTTTATCGTATAAAAAATTGTTATCACAGGCATCCACGTGACAGTGTGGAAATATCAAAGCATTTTTTCACTCTTTTCACCACCCCATCTGAAAAGGGGAGGGGCGATATTCAACTGAGTATTGCATCTTTTCTCTATCTACGGCCACATTCGCTCTCACACATTTAATATGCAAGGCCATTGCATGAAAATGATGGTTTTCAGTTGCTGTTATGGCTATAGCTGAGCCTTTTTTAGTTTCTTCTAATGCAGCGGCGGAAACGTAATTCAAAAGTCATTATGCCACAGCCATGTTTTTTTTTTTTTTTTTCTTCCCCACGGCGCAGACCTCTACCTGGCAGTTTTGACTAGATTACTCTTGGTGTTTGTCAAAAAAACACATGGAACTAATTGAAGACGACTGCCACGAGTTTGAAGTTGAATAGAAAGACAGTGTAGACTTTGATATTTTCATACAATAGTGTGGAAAAGTTTTGATTGAGGTACAGAAATTCATTTCAAGACTGCAAAAAATATACGTGGCTTCAAATATAAATTTGCATATTTTGTGGCAAGTTATTTTAAAACTTGCAGATTAAACAGTTTAAAAGAAAAATGATAACGGTTTCAGGTTTGGAAGCGAATAAATAATAAAATCCAAATAATATATATCCAGTTATATTTGTATAAAATGTTCAAGTGGACATTGAGTATAAAATTAGAAAATATCTATAAAGTTCCACAGAAACACATATTCCTTCAGATTTTTATTATTGCATAATTATAGGATGAATGATTTGCAAATACAGAAATTGTCGGTATGGGATATCTTACACAATGTAAAATATTGATGGTCAAATTCGGATCCTCACGTGCCCTCCAAGGACTGATCCAGAAAGTATTTGAGCCAGCCCATAATTGGGGGGAGTGGGGGACAAGGTAGGGACCTTGCCCCCCCCCCCTCGTAGAGGTTTATTATATTGTGTTATAGCGCAAACACAAGTGCATCACAAAGCAAAATCGGAACTCAAATTGTTACAAGTGTATGATTGCCCCCTCTAGAAAAATTTTCTGAAATTTCTCCTCCCTAAAAAAGTTCCTATGAGCGCCCATGCCAGGAAGCAGGAAGGGGGTACTCTCCCCGAGAGAAATATACAATTTACACTAGATACAATGTGCTTTCTGATAGTAATGACATATTTTATGCAATCCTGAATTGGTTTTCAAGGTTTCCACCCTCCCCAATAAGAATTTTTAGATCTATCACTGGTGTCCCCAACGGGGAGCATTGCAGTTATATCACTATAAAAGTGCTAGTGCTATAATTAATATAATTCTCAGCGTTTTAACGAAAGGAAAATAAATGTGATGATTAGATGTAGACAAATTGAGGGAAGAGGATGGATATTTACCTTTGTCCAGGAGTTTTGTTGGACTTCTATTACCTGAAAAAGCATTTGGCGAACTTAATATAACTTGAGAAATGCATAAATCTCATAACAGACAAAACACTGACACTGATTTTCTATCTCGAACTCCTTCCTATTTCTAAATATGTATATTTGCCTTAAAAATAATTTTATCACTTAGTCAGCTCTGTTTGAACTGTGAGTAATTAGTTCTGTGTTTTTCTGTACTAATTATCATTTTGCATAAATTAAGAAGAAAGACCTGTTGTTGGAAGTATGGAAGCTTGGAACTTAGAGGACGGGCGGGAAGTTTCTTCGACAAACTGTATAAAAAATACACCAAAACTTGATTTCAGTCATCAGGCAGGGCAAGTTTAGGTCATCAACAGATCTTGGAGATGAAATTTTCCAGTTTCACAAAGTAACATTTTCTAACCTTCCTTAGTGATCCAAAGTGCTGTTTTCAATGAATGAAATATCTGAATCATTAAATAGCATATGGATGTTTTTCTTTGTGCGTGTTTTATAAATGTAAGAACACTCATTGCCTATAGGGCACATACAGGTAAGAATAAAACGTATCTCCATTTCCCGTAGGCATATTGGATATCCCATCATTCCTTCTTGTTGGGGGCATTCTGACATAGCGTGGAGCTTCAGCCGGAAATCTTGTTGGCATTCGAGCATAGAACGGTCTTTTCCATGGATCCAGACCAACATAATCATACTCAGGGTTGAGGAAGGCTCTGTTGAAAGGCAATCCCAGTAAAGCTGTGCCTGTCCTACCCCAATGACGAACCATTTGAAAAGACAGATTTAAGCCTTCAAACAGTCTTATAAGACTTTCTGGTTCAGTCACGAGTTGCACAATTAGCCTGGTTGGACGAAGCGATGATGCGTCTTGTTCAGTTATAACTGGTTCAAAGCCTTCAGTTTCAATGAATTGCAGAGCAATGAGTAGAAATTCCACTGTTATCAAATTAAACAGCATTTTTCCTGGAAGAAACAAGTTGAACTGATCATTTTTATGTAAAAATTATTCATGCACACTCACACTCACATGCACTGACGCTGAACTAACTAAAAACTAGTGTGTGTGTGTGGAAGGGGGGGGGTGCTCGAACGAGTCGGTTGGGGGGGGAGTTAAAAAAAACTTCCCAGTACCCAGAAGCACAGCAAACTTGCATCAAACATGCAGCAAGGTTGATTTATCAAGTCAATAAACTTGAATTAAGCTTGAAAATTTCAAGCGTGTAAGCTTAATGCAAGCTTGAATCAAGTGTTCAAGTTTACACTTGCCCAGCTTGCATTAAGCTTGACATAGCAAGCTTGAAAAATTTAAAAAAAAAAAATTCTTAAATACACGGGGCGCCCGTCGGCGAACTGGCCCCACATATTTTATTTTTCCACGCATTTTCCCCTCTACGCTGAAATCTCAAGTTAATTTAATCTGTTTCCATCAAGCGTCCGCGGCTGGGATAGAACTCGGGACCTAATGGTTGGGAGGCCAGCGTCCTAACCGTTCCGCAAATCTGCCTCGCACTGCTGGCACGACTAAAGTTTGAAGTGACTGTCATGGCTGTCACGCCGTTTTCTGGCGAGATCGATCTGTGTCCGATGCCGATTTCTTTCTTTTTTTTTGCATATGATGAATCAAAATTAAAACAATGTTATGTGTGATTTATAGACTCTACTAATAGGGAAATAAGCATAATATAAACTTAAAAGCAGCATACGTTTTAAAACTTTCAATATCGTGACACTCATGTTGGGCAATACTGGCCAAAATCGAGACAAACGACTGATTTTGAAATCAATTTCGTAGTATAATTGTATTTTATTTTGAAGAATTTCAATATTTGGAAATATAAAATCTTTTTTTTTTTAATTCTATGTTCAAGTACATTTATGACTGATGATAAATTATTTGTTATGTGGATGCGGCTTTCCAAATCAAGCAGTAATCAAGTTGTATTCAAGCTTGACAGTTCAAATGACTGCTCCAAGCTTGCTGCAAGCTTAAAATGAATTGAAATGTCAAGCTTGTATTAATACGTCAAATTCAAAGAAATGTCATGCTTGATTTAAGCTTATGTACTGTCTGGGTAGTTTCCAAGGAATCAGGAATTTTGTAATTACGTTTCAAAATCAGTATTTTTCATTATACTCTTTATATTAGAAAATTACTTTTACATTTTAGAAAATCTGTATAAACGTTTCAAGTATCCTATCTTAATTTCAAATTAAATAAGGTTAAATAGAGCGCGTCAAAATTGTATAATTACATACATGTGACTTCTTTTATGTCTATTAAATTATTAATGGACATAAAAGAAGTCGTTATTATTCGCATCTCTTTTTTTTTTTTTTTTTTTTTTAATTGTGGTAGTGTTGGGGGTGGTTACAGTCGATCAACTCGAGGGATCTAGTCCGAGGGGAGTGCTCTCCGTGGGGTCTTTTTAAGGGTTCCTAACCTGTATTTGCGCAAAGTTTCGGAGAAAGCCATGGGAAAAACCGAACGGCTAGTTAGGTGGATGTGACTTCGATTTGAACCCGGCGTCTTCCGTCTCCTAGTTGATAATGCTATGCGCTCGGCCAGTGGTGGGGCACATCAATTTTATTAACTGACTTTTAAAAAAAGGAAGAGGTTCTATGTTCAACGCGTATGATTTTTTAAATAACTTTCACTCTCTTTGGTATAGTTTTTGATCAATATACACTGCTCAAAACAATTAAAGGATATTGTAAGTTTTATATAGAATAAAGATATAAGCGAATTTTTTTTTTTTTTTTTGCCGAAAATGGAAGAAGAGAATCACAGATGCAAATTTTTCTGATTTTCAAACTGTGGAGTATGCAAATTTTGAGTTCGACGTCAAAAACGTTGCTTCACCGGCAGCGAATGAAATTGGACTTTCAACTGAATAAAAGACAATGAAGACAAGGATAATCGGAATTCAGTGACTGCTTTGTTTCGATGAGTACGATGTCTCAGCGAAGTTATTTAATCGATTCAGAAGCTTGGAGAGTTGTCGGTAGGTTAGAAGGGGGCCAAACTCAAGCCGAATTAGCGCAAGCCATTGGAGTGTCACAAAGTGGGATTTCCAGGATCTGGAACCGGGTTTTGGCGACTGGAAGTGCAGGCCGAAGACCAGGGCAAGGTCGAAGACGGGCAACAACACCCAATGAAGATCGTTATTTATTGTTAACGGCTCGGAGACCCCGGAATATGAACGCTACTCTTCTCCAACAACGCCTTCACTCGGCTACTGGCACCACGATTTCAACTCAGACTGTCCGAAACCGGCTCCATGGTGTAGGTCTGTATGCTCGCCGACCGATGGTATGTGTTAGACTAACATCAAGGCATCGTCGCGACCGCAGGGAGTGGGCAACAGAGAATGTGAACTGGAGGAGAAATGAATGGAGCAATGTTCTTTTTTCTGACGAGTCCCGTTTTTCAGTTCATCCTGATAATAGGCGTATTTTCATCTGGAGGGACCGTGGCAGTAGGAATAATCCTGCGTTCGTGCACGAAAGTGTCAGCTTTGGCGGTGGGGGAGTGTTGGTGTATGGTGGCATCTCCATTGACGGGCGCACAGACCTCTACATCATTCGAGATGGACCTCTGACTGGTCGCCGATATAAGGATGAGATCCTCAGACCTATTGTAGTCCCTTACGCTGCAGCAATCGAAGATGACTTCATTTTAATGGACGATAACTGCAGGCCACATTGTGCTAACCTGGTGGAGGATTTCCTTTTCGAGGAAGGATTCATAGGAATGGAATAACCAGCGTGTTCTCCAGACATGAATCCAATAGAGCATGTTTGGGACGCTCTAGGAAGACGAGTTGCTGGCCGCCAACCACCCCCACAAACTCTCAAAGAACTGGAAAGAGCTCTTCTGGAAGAGTGGGACAGAACACCCCAACTCGTGATTAATAGCCTCATTGACTCCATGCCTCAAAGGTGTTCAACGTTGCTGGCCGTCCGTGGAAACCATACCCCCCTACTGAAAATGATTTCCTTTGAAGAAAACACCTTTTCTTATTCTTTTTTTCTCATATGCACAAATTGTGTTTTTTTTCCTTTTCTACACAAATGCGCGATAAAATGCATTTTTTTCTGCCAAACATGTGTAATTTAATCTCATATAACCTACTACGTCTGTCGACCACGTATCAATCAGCCAGAAAGTTTCCCAGCCACAAGATCCACCTAAAACTGCAATATCCTTTAATTGTTTTGAGCAGTGTATTTACAAAAAAGGGTCAATTATCTTTCATTTCGCATTAGAAACTTTCACGAATGCAAACCTATAAAGTAACGAATCAAGTATCGGGAGATAATTTTTAAATGTTCTTTTACCCACCAAAAACTAATAACATTTTCTAAAGGGCCGGCCATTCCTGCCAAATCAACTCTGTTTAGACAAAAAGTTTCGAAATAAAATTTGAAAAAACTAAATTTGTGCTTTGAACTTAAATTTATCAAAAAATATATTGTGATTTAAAATGTATAAGTTTAAAAAGAGCCTTTTATACAAGTGCCGTATTCGGTTTATTTGTTGAATACGTTTATATCATGAATAATACCACTTTCATAACGAAAAAGAGATCTCTTAAAAGTTATGAATGAATTATGGAAGTGTTATTCCAAGTGAGGCTATAGGAAGTTGTATGAGAAAAAGGGAGAAACCGTGAGGGAAAATTCATTCCTCACAAATTTTTAGCTGCTTTTTCAACGGAGATGCATTCGACAATTTGTAATAGATGTCTGTGCTTCTGCCTGTCCTCTGTAAGGTTTAGAAGTTAAGCTCTAATATTCTGCTGTTTCTTTAAAAGACGAAAGTAAAATTAAAATCAGAAAATATTTAAACTGATTTAAAAAAACAATTCTTTGTGTGTGGGGAGCCTCTTCGCCCTCCCGCCCCCGCACTTCGGGGGGTTGCGATATACCACTGCTAGGGGCGTAACCCTTGTGGGGAGCACTTTCCAAACATTGTGTTGAGGGGGTGCAAAATTCAAATCCTGCCACGAGCAATCATGACCCTAGCTACAACGCTCTAGCTCTTTCTTGTGAACTGAAAGTTGTCGACCACCCCAAGTTTGCGGTTCTCGTGACCCTTCTAGGAACAACCCTCTGCCAGAAAGTCGCCCCCTCAGTCCTAAGTCATCCTTTTGTGGCTATTTTATCTACTAATCACGTGAAAATTTTATTTAAAATGTGAGACATTATTTTATTTTTGGTTCAAACTTGATTTTTTAACATATTTTTTAAAATGTGAGATATAGTATTAAAAAAAAACTACTTAAAGAAAAACTTGAAGAACAAGGGCATTTAAGGGGCAAATATCTACATAAGGATTGGGGGTTTTCGAATCTTGAGACTTATACTTCAATGATAGAGGAAGTTATCCATAAATAGAGATTTTTTTTCTCTTTTTTCAGAGCTTCATTAGAAGAAATGACGATTTGTGCGAGCCCGCAGTGACCCAGTCGATTGAAACTTGGTTCCCATAAGAATACCGGAAGTCAAGCAGCCTTGATCTTGGTGGTGCTTGGTAAGGTGGAAACTTCTCTAGACTGGACTGCTTTGGGCAGGCACGTATCCAAAACAACATTTTGGGGGCGTCCGAAAATTTCGGAGGGGGTCCAAACAGTAAAAAAGGCAGAATTCCACACAAGAATACTATATCATTACCATTTTAGTAACAAAAATCCAAATTTCGGGGGAGGGTCCGGACCCCTGGGCCTCCCCCCCCTAAATACGTCCTTGGCTCTGGGAACGTGTACACTAAAAAGAAGTTGGTGCATGTAAAATCTGCCGTGGCTCTTGTGTCTCAATGCTGAAACGATAACCTCTGGGTGCCAATCCAGGTATAGGTCTCTCATCTGGAATTAGTACGTAATTAGGAATGGGAGACTCCGTAAGGGGATAATGTTATTTTTCGTATTGGGTGCTCCCAATAATAAAGATGCCAACACTTCCGGCCTTTGCAGTGGCCATGTATATGGTAAAGCGAACTAGGCACATGTTACTATTATCACTTATCATAGGATTATGTACAGAAGTGTGAGTCTCTCAGATATTGTATCCGTAAAAACACTAAACACGTGAACTAATACGTACGCACATATATATAGACAGGTTAAGAAGTACCTGGAATGGTTCAGGTAAATATATTGCATGAACTGAATGCTGAATTTATGAAATTTTTTCCACTGCAATGTAAGGCAATGGCCTTGTATGGCCAACTCGTTTTTATCTTTCTGATATTTGTCTACTCAAGCGTCAAATTTGCGATTTTTTTTTCTCTTCAAGATTAACATTACTTTTTTGTCGGTTACAAAATATATCTGAGGTTACAAACGTTACCGAAAGTTGCGTATACCCATGCGTCTACTTGTCAGTCTTTTCGTAGTAATATATATTTTTCACGTATCACGATTCCTTTGTGTTTTCATTTTGACAAGGATTTGAAAGAAATTGCATTTTCATTTTTTTTTCCTTCTCTCTCTCTCTCTCTCTCTCTCTCTCTGTGTGTGTGTGTGTGTGTGTAGGTTCTCAGTTACACTTCAGGTTTTGACCCGACCAAATAGTGTGCCACCCACCATGCACAGAGAAGGGGGGGGGGGTTGATGAATCGAAGAATGGTCCCCTCAATGGCTTATTACCATTATTATCATTATTTTATTTTCAATCGACGAAATATTTCTACTGTTTTCACTGATCACCAGAGCCATTGCTAAGGCTTTTTTTAGGGGGGGGGGGGAGATGTCGATAAATTGCCAAGTCAAATATCGGTTTTTACCAACTTTATTTTTTTTATCAACTATATTACCAACTTTTTACTTGTGCCAACTGTGTTTGCGTCACTTCGCCAAGTGTACCAGAAATAGAAAGTAAATTATAGTTTTTGCTAAAATTTTTAACCCAGTTTGCCAACTGGGTATCTAATTTTGCCATGCATGATAGAGTTTTACGAGTTTTAGGGGGGGGAGAGAATCCCCCCTTTAGCAAGGGTCCTGCTGATCACTTGTTTAAAAATAAGCTAAAAGTAAGTTAGCTTTTAAAAATCTAGAATTTTGAAAAAACTATATACATCCCATTTTACGACGTCACTGTCTCTCCCCTCTCCCTAAGAGCGCTCCTGATGATAAGTGTATAGCATTGGGGGGGGGGGGGAGGGGGTATGTTCCTTCCTAATTTTGTCTCAAGATCTTTGGATTTTCAACATCTGTTCCGAAATTCAAAAGAAACTTCTCTTTTCTAATCTTGAATTCGATATGTGCACCAGTCCCTCTCAAATTTTCCGTAACGCAACTCCTGTGTTCCTGATTAACATTCAGGAAATCTGGTCACTCTCACGGTCGGATTAAAAGGGGGAGGGGGAGGGGCAGAGACTGCGCCCCCCTCCCTCCCGAAAAAGTAAAGAAATAAAAAATGTAGAAGATCCTATTTTACTTCCATTAAATGGATATAAATTCCAAGTAGGCGCCTTCGCACACAAAATTGCATTAATTCGTCGTTGGTCACTCTATCACTTGGATACGTACAGAGCCCTGACATATAGCCTCATCTGGACAATGCCAGGAAAACGCGACTGACGAATGCACTAAGCCAGAGAGAACAATGAAAAAATACAAACAAGAAGAAGCTACAGAAGTGAAAGCGCTCTTGTACTCACCTCTGTTTCCCTGTAGCCGAAGACGCATGATCCAGCTGAAACAAAAACCAGGTCCTCCGAAATTTTCCAGCTACCAACTCTCTCGGTATCCTACTAACCCAATGAAAAATTCCACTTACATAACTAGAGGGAATCTCTCGAATCGACCGAAGTAGGGGGAAAAATGCTCTGTGGCATTGACCGAGAAAACTGATTACCTTGACATTGGTAGAAGAAAGTCAGTTCGCTTACAGTTCACCTGCAATAATTAAGGGAGTGACGGCGGCCTCCTACAGTTTCCTGGTTACGCTGAAAATCTGTAACAAAGCAATGATCTCTAGAAGGAAATTGAATTAAGCCTCTGATCCACAAGTTTAAATGACAAGAATTAAAATTTTGCGATAATGTAATTATGCATAACTATATATTAAAATTCTTAAGTGTTACATATTGCTTAACTTGTCTGGAGGAGCACACAAGGAATCGTTTCTCCTTACATAAATGTTCTAACTTACCAGTATAGTGTGTTTTGTTGATTTTGGTTTATTTATATGTTTTAGGGGGAGGTTAATTCATACACACCAACCAAATTGTTTTAATGTTAATTTCTCTTTCTCGTAAAATAGAACTCGAGTCCATTCGTGTTTTCTAAATTGTGAGACTTTCCAAAAGAAGGGAAAATTTTCGCGAAATAATAAAGTTTACATATATTTATCTTTTTTATATCCAGGTTATAGTTGAAATAATTCACCATAACCAGCTTGAATATTTAGGAAACCTATAACTGGCTCTTCTGAAGTACCTCTTAACACGTGCAAGTAAAGCATATATGTTTCTTAGCAAATCGAAAATTCTATGAAAAAAGTGAAAGTGTTTTGTATTTAACAAACTCCTTGACGCAGAATTAATATTTTTTATGAAAACCCTCCTAAGAAAAAAGGAAAAACTTTAAAAACATTTCAAAAATGTAAAATTAATTTCATCTTTAAATTCCGAAAAGTTACCTATGAAAAACAGACAAAAGGTGTAAATGAAAGAGGTTTTTTTTTTTCAGTTCCGATCATTAGGATTTAAGAAAGAATGTACTAATATGACACATTTTGCCGACCAGCTTATATGTTGGATAAAGCACCGTACTACGGTTTCCTGTTCAACTCCCGGTGGTCGGGGTTCGATCCCCGACTGAGCGTGGATGTCATTGTACCCACCCCTTCATGGGGGCAACGTTGGTCCACCTAGTAGGTGCCCCCATAATAAAGTGACTAACAACTCCACCCTTAGCAGTGGCAATGCCTCCAATGCATTGTTAAGGCCTGCCATATGACCAAAAAAAAAAAAGACACATTTTTGAAGGTCCTGGGAGAATTTATGAAAGAAAATAATGATATTATTAATCGAATATCAGGGGCGTTCATAACTATCGATTTTTACCAAATAAGGATGTATAAAACTACCATCCGCTAACATGGGTAAGCAAAGAGGGTTATTGAACTTCCACTGTACAAACAACTACCCAGACGCGCATAAGGTACTTACTCCCTGAACAGAGCGATAGTTTTCATCAGGACAGCGCCCCTGCGTTCCGGAGAGAGAAAAAAAATAAATGTATGAGAAATCTTATTAATTCAAATATAAAGATAAAATACATTGAATAGTTTGATAGTGAACATTTTACACTATTTCCATTGTATATGTTTCATTTCTGCATGTTGTCAGTTAGTTTCAGATGTTATTGATTCTTTCTGATTAAACGGGTTGCACAGGAATAATAATAATAATAATAATAAAAGCATAGAGTAGTAACACACATCCAAGACATGTGCATAAACATTTTATTATTCGATCTAAGTAAATGAAACTATTTTAATTATTAAGAAACTGATCAACCTTAACTCTTAAAAATGCTTCGTGGTTAATGTCGCGGAAACAATAGAAGAGAAAGCTCCGTTATGATCAATTACTCTTCTTCTTCCCTGTCTTAAGCTTACGGCCCAGACTTGGACCCTCACCTACAAAATAATTCTGAGTGCGCCCAGAATTTAGCAGGCTGAAGTCTGAAGCTTACCTGGATTATCTTTTTTCTTCCTTTTCTTTCATCGGGGAGCTATTTTTCTGAAAGTGTGATTGAAAGTGCCATGGCGATTAACGTATAACTTTTTAAGAATCATGTTGATACTTAATAAAAGAAAAAAAAAATGAAATAAATAATTAAATACTCTGGCCTTTACATATTTGAAAAACGGAGCAAAAATATCTTATGATAGAATAGAATGGAGCAGAAATTATAGTTGAAACTTTTCTCTCGGCACTAGCAAAATTTAAAATTAAGTCTAGACTTTAAAGTTGTTTTTGTTCGCCATTTATTTTAAAAATAATCGCAATGTCCGAAATATTTGGTTCGCAAATATTTTAAATACGATCACTTTTATACTGCATAATACAGGGTGTGCCAACAAGACCGGATAAACTTTGCGCAATCAGATTCCTTGCTTGGCGTCCATAAAAAAATGTTCAAAGAACTACACCTCTATGGCCCATAGTTTTCGAGAAAAATGCAAAAGAAAAGTATGACGTCACATCACATCCGATGCAAGAAAAAAGTATTGAAAACGTGAACATTGGCCGCTGTATGAGACATGGGTGGGGGGGGGGGGTTACCCTCTTCAATCACCAGATCTGAAAATTTTGGATTTTTCCGCTGAGGACGCCTGAAGAAATAGGTCTTTCGAGATCTGGCTGCTTCAAAATCTGACTTCGTCCCTCCCCTTCATGCTGCAAGTTTTTTTAATGGTCACCTGGTTAATGCAACTTTAGCAGTTGGCCCTTACTGAGACCAGGTATGCATGCCTCGATATGAACGGTGAAGATTTTGAGCATTATTTTATGTAAACAGGCAAAAACTTTTGTTTATGCTTCCAATAATTTTTTTTTTCAATACACCGTAAATGGCGTCGTTAATTTTTTCTCGAAAACTCTGCGTCATAGAGGTATAGTTCTTTAAGATTTATGTACTCCAAGCGAGGAATGCGATCATGCAAAGTGTACCCAGTCTTGTTGGGATAACCTGTTTATTAAAACTAAAATTAAAAATGTAACTAAAATCGGTATAAAACTAGAATTTTTTAAAATAAACAATTTTTCACAAAATTGCAAAAATAGTTTCATTGTAAAATATATGAGGAAAATGAATTCATTTATGAGAAGTTAAAATCTTTTTAGTTTGAGAAGTTTGAATAAAGAAATTTTGACTCGAAAGGTCATTAATTCCTGCAAAGCATTATCAAGGGAATAATCTACAGAATTTGAAGAGACATATAAGATCTTGGATTAATTGGTTCAAAGTTACAGTTGTTTTCTATTTACTGAACCGTAAATGTTAGTTCTACTCGTTTTCTTTTATTGAATATATATAGACGTTCAGAAAATGCAACTCAACCATGACTGCTCAAATCTACCTATAACATGCAATGGGTATTTAGAAGTTTTAAGTGATAGAGGATAACTTTTATATATATATATATATATATATATATATATATATATATATATATCATTTGTGATTCTAGTGTCTCTTTTTTAAAACATCAGAAAGAGAGATCTTACTCTATTGTATGATACTTTCTTTTTTCAGTCCCTCTTATTTTTAGATTATGTTGCTTTCGATATACAATCGTGAATCCCAATACCAGTAAGACAGAGGCTTAAATTAAAAAAAAAATACATCTGTTACCATTCTTTTGCAACACTTCACTTAGTTGTGCTCCAGTAATTGATCTTTTTTTTTTCATGAACAAGGTCGACTTATTTTTTTATGTCCGTCCTAATATTCAATTTGTTACGTGGACGCAACTTGCGCAAACTTCTACCTCATAAAAGCAATAAGATCATGTCGGAAAACGGTGAATTTTTTTTAAGGTCCTAAAACCAAGCTGCTAAATTTATATTATTTAAACTATTGATGTATATTACGTACATTTAACTTATATGGATTGAAAATATATAGCGTTACTTCTGAATGTTATCAAATTACTTTTCTACGGTATCATTTTTAATTAGCTAAGTATTGATTCCCCCATTTTCCCCAATGGTGGGGAAAAATGGGCGTAGTACAAAGTGTACAAAGGCACCTGCATATTTTAAATAAAAATCATGTTAATGCTATGAATGAAATAAAGAAGCATTCAGTTTAAATTTACTCTTAATATACTGAAAGAAAATGTGCGCAGAAAGGGATTATTTCCCAAAATATTTAGCTACAGAAATAATGTCCACGTTTATCAAATTCAGGTTCACTCAATATGTGGCAAATGTTAATTGGTATCCCACAAGGGCATAGGCAGGGTATGGCTGATGGGGCTGCCGCCAGCCTCGAAATGAGTAAACATAAGATAAGTACAAAATCACGCATAAATTTCAAAGTCTCCCTTGAAAAATTTGAGGTTCAGCTACAGATCTAAGATAAATTTAATACTTCATCTAATGCATGTTTTTCTAATTGCAAAGATTTCAAATTCGGTTAATGATTTTTTCGCTTTCTTTATTTCATTTTTATATGCGAACACTTGTAGGCAAAATAATGGGGTTCCACCCCACCCCCCTTTAAAAAAAGGTCTAGTTTTTAGAGTTCTCCGTCTCCGCCGAAACAAATCCTTGGCTGCACTACTTGTTTCCCGAAATTAATTTCTGACAATAAACAGTAAATTAAAATGTCAATTAAAATGTCCATTTCGGTGATTCTAACTATTGTTTCAGAAATATTTACTAAAGGAAAAATGGAAATGTATCATATGGAACTTCGATACGTCTAACCATACCATAACTTTGACCCAGCTCGGGAGGGGGTAGAAATTATAATTTTACTCTTGCTTTTTATATAATCCAGTTCTCTGGGGAGAGAGAGAGAGAGAAAGAAGTCTCTCTACTAAAATATTTATCAAAATATAAATGTTTTCTCTAATTATAAGGAATCCGGAAAAAAGTGTTTCAATACCACGTGTTAACAGGCAGTATGTTTAGAGCAAAAACAAAAAGCTTTGCATACATTAATGTTGTTGAAAAATTTTGAAACTTCAAGAAAAACATTTGTGTTCCTAAAATACATTCCATAGAAAAGAATAATGAAAAATCTAAGCATTTATTGTCACAAAAGATATTTTTCAATATACCCTCATTTCCCCCCACCTGACCCTATTCTTGGCCTGCAAAAAGCGGTGATATTTTCTCTAGTTTATTATCAGAGCAATGCGATATAGTATCTTATGAAGCGTTAGTTATCGTTAAATAGCACCTCATCTGTTTTTAATCCTAAAATGCATGATTCTTTAAAATGTGCTGAAAATAAAATTACAACTTTGTTGAGGCTTACTTATGCTAAGAAAAATATTTAAAAAAAAATTTCAGCAAGTAGTTTCCCAGAAAAATCACGAAAAATGTTCAAATTAAAAAAAAAAAATTGTTTACCCTATGCTTTCATAAAGCAAAAGAAAGTAATATAGCCTAGTCCTGATTGTACAATTTTTTAAATAATTTTGTATTTATTTTCATTTAGCAATAAAAATTAGACGCAATCAAAAATTTGCACGAAAATTTATTCAGCGAACCGGATGCACACGCTATGAATTCATGCTTATTTGCTCAAAAAATAGTGTTGCCACAAATTTTTAAAAACTAAAAATTATTTTAATAATGTTCTTACATTTATTTTAAATGTATGTTTTAGACGAAAACTGCAAATTTTTCCTTTTATTACGGAAAAATGAGCGTGTAGAAAATTGGCTATAATGTGCACCGTATAGTTAAACAAATATTGTTTTCATAAGGATTAGTACACCAGCTAATTATAAAATAGGAATCCAGTTCGATCCTATCCCCGTAAAGTCCCACACATAAAGAGAGTTACTACTAGTTATAATCCTACTTCCAAACTCTTTTCAGGCAGTTTCAGGCGCAGAAAAATTAAATTTTTCAACAGTTTTCAAATATTTTTTAAAATTATTATTTATTTCTTCATATGCGATGCTCTGTACTTTTAACGTACAGCGTATGGTATATGATAAGCGTAAAATTTAAATTTTGCCTAAGATAAGGTGAAAGTTTTTCTTTTCTCCAATCTACAAACACAATTGAACCTAATAATTTGTGGAGTTGTTAGAAAGTTTGATGGACCATTGAAAAGACGCAGCGGAGAATTCTTTTCGGAGACCAGTGTTGGTTCCTAGCTTGGGTCTTTAAATGCTCTGCCAGAGCCTTGCGAATGCGCTGGGTTCAAGAAAAAAGCAGAGTTGCCAACTGCTCCTGAATATAACTAACCCCCTTATTTTTAAACAGCAATTTTTACTTAATTATACCAAAATTTCCAAATTAAACGTGTGGGCCGATTACCATTCCGAAAAAATATTTTTAAACAGTTAAAGTTTACAAAAAGTGATTAATTATATTCCGGAACAGTTGACAACTCTGCAAAAGATAAATAGTCCCCCCCCCCCAAATTCATTTTTCGGGAAAGGGAAAAAAAAAAGAGAAAAGAATGACCCATTTCTGGTAAAATAATTCTGCATACTTCTCGCCCCCTCCATCTTGTTGCTTTCTCACTGGGAACTAAAGAAGGATTTTTTCCACTGCATATCTTTGGAACAATGAACGCGAGCAGGTTTTAACGGTGTGCTCGAAGGTATCTTGCCTGACCGTGTTATCCCATCAAGCGTGTTCTGAGGTACAAATATGCTTTTCACACTTGCGTCGTTCGCGTCGGTTTGACGACGCTCGCGCCAGTTTTGCCTAGTGTGAAAGCAATGTGACACCGGTTTCGCGACGGATCGCTCGAACTACTTAGGGAAGTGGTCTGACGACGCTCAAATCGACTTAGCCATCCCAGAATTCTGTGCGATAATCTACTGGCTACTTGGCGAACCTTTAAAAGTCGCCAGGTGATTGTTGTTGATGTTGACTGCTTGTTTTTGTTTACTTTCGATTTTCAGCCCATGTTTCGGATATTTTAAAATCCTTATAATTTCTTAAAATTTATTTACTTTACACTCGTCATGACTGTCTTAAAAAGTTTATCATTAAATGCGATCTTATATTAGTATTTATTTAAAATGTTTCATTTTTTATTAGTTAAAATGATACTCTGTTTGCATTTGAAAAATACAGATTTTTCAGACACATTATCCAATTTTTTTTATTGTAGTTGAGTTATTTATATGTGGATAATGTTTATCGCAAAAATATCCTTTGCGTGAATTTTTTTTTGCTTGCTGTCTTTAGAAATTGATGTATGAGTATAGTTGAATTCTTACTACTTAATGTCATACAGATTCATTCCATTTATTATCTTTAAATTATGTATATTTTTGGGATTTTAAAAACAAAATCTTCATCCATCAATTATGGATATATTTCTGTTTTATTTTAGATAATCGTAATATCGTTAATATAAGTCTGTTTAATAAAATAATTTTTACTTATATTGCAGTGTTTTTGTTATGAAAATGTGTAATAAATTTAGAAAAATAAAGAGCATTTAACTCTTGCCTCTTTTTAAACATAATTTTACATTGTTAACTACTAATGGTTTCTTTTTTATATCTGTTTCAGATGAAATATTGCACATCTACAATGAAGTTAAACTAGTAAGATTTGAGACATTGGAGCAGAAAATTAAATAATACTGCTTCATGTCTTAAGTCTCACTGGTAAAAGTGTAATTCAACTGTCTAGAATAGGAGCATCTTTTGTTGTAAGTAAATACCGAGCTGCGGATTCGTTATCTTACAAAGTTTGTGTATCTAAAGTATGGTTTAATATTTTATTTTATTTGTTTTTTTTTTTTAATTATTGACCTTTAATTTTTTTTCATTCCTTTATTTAACGTTCTAATGCCATTAGATTAAATCTTGACCTTTTATTTTACATTTATTTCTTACTGGTTGGAATAGATTTTTAAAGTCAAATTTACTTGAAAGATCTGGATGAGACATGTTTGAAGTATTTACTAGCAATAACTAATCTAGATCATAGTATACTATTTCTCGGATTTATAATGGCAAAATTTGTTATAATAATTTTCATATTATTGATCAAAATTGATAAAAAATACTTTAATTATGGCAAGAATCTTTCCAAAGTAATCCTTAAATTATTTTTTATAATTTAAGGATTACTTTGGAAAAGTAGAATATAGTAAATGTGTATAGTAAATATAAGAATATAGTAAATGTGTAATTACTAAGGTATTTATATAATATATGTTATCATCCAATTGTCCATAATTTTTTCTTCCCAATCTGTGCGATTATGCCCCAGTAATGTTTTAAACAATTACACAAATCTCAGTTACTGGTGTTGATAACCCTATATATAGATCATATGATAAGATACATAAATACTATTTTAATGAGATTATCTGGGGTGTAGCCTAGGGGAGTCATAACCCCCCCCCCCATGAGGAATTTTTTGCCATACAAAATGTATATTCTTCACTCCCTTATCACACACATGTATGCATATATGTGAGTTGCAGTAGTCGTAACCCCCTCCCCATGAAAAATTTCTGGCTACGCCCCTGCCAGCAAGGTTAATTAAAACATTTTTTTAGGTTCTTGCGTATTATCCTGGCAGTCATTTCTGCCAAACTATTTTTTCGTCAAATGTGCTGGCAAACTATTGCCAGTGATATTCCAAACCAACAATTATTTCATGTGTCTGACATTTATCTTGGCAAAAAATCATTCATCTTGGTGGACTGCTTGGATAATATATAAGTATCAGGTTGTAACGAAAGTTTTCTGCCAAATCTGCTTGAAAAACGAACTTCTAACTCCTTAGATAACTGTCGAGTGGTTAATTACTGATCTTCTTCCACAAGATCTCGCAGGCTGGCCTCATCAACATCAATAGACCAGCCAGAGCTCTCTGCTTCTTGAATGTCATAGTTCTTGTTTTTGAACTTTCGGTACCAAACCTGCAGAGTGTCACATGATATAACAACAGTACTTAAAGCAGTACACATAATTCATTGATATTCTGTAGCTGACTTCTTGCAACAGAACTGGAAGTAAATGATGGTTCTAATCCGTAGAGTGATAGTTCCATTTGAGACATCTTGTACTTAATGATAACAATATTTTTTTACGGATTTCACAACATAGTGTTATAAAGTAAGTCCCTTTCTTTCAAATGCCAAGAATCGTTTGACAAAATAAGAGCAAATACGCCAACGCGAACTGCGTGCTGACGATGTTTGCGGTGGCGGGAAACTTTCGTTACAACCTAATACATTTTTTTATCTCTTTCATAATTGTTTACAAGAAAAATCCCTGTATTTTCTTATTATAAATTGCTAAAAATTCAAAATGTTGGCACACCATGGAAATTACTCGATTTCCCCCAATAATGTAGGCAGGTATAAAACTATCACTAAATTTAGATTAAACTTTTTGAAAGATGAGCTTTCCTTTCATTTTATCATGTTTTTATTAATTCACTTTCTTTACAGTTCAGTTATTACTGTACGAACATGTATCATGTAAGGAAAGTATTGTAATCATGAAAAAATTCAACTTAGAGGTTTTTAAATATTTACACGTTTTGTCATAGCTACCAAGTGTTCCGTTTATACAGATTCGTTCCGTTTTTTGAGCTTTCTCCCGTAAATACGTTTTTAAGCCAAAATGTTCCATTTTTCAGCTTCTGTGTAAGGATTTTTAAAAGTTAAAAGAAAAAAGGAAGAACATGTACATTTTTAGCTTTTGGTAAATCATTTATCCTTGTAAATAAGGCAATAAATTTAATTGAATGATATTTATCTTATTCTTTCAAGTATTTCTTACATTAAGCATTTAAGTCTTGTAGAAATAAGTTAAGAATAATTTATTTTTATAAATTAATGATTATATAGGCACATCATCTCTCTACACATGATAATTTAATTCTGTTAATGTAAGATTTTTAATTGTATATTTAATCATACATTTAATGACCACGCACTGTGTTCCTTATTTCTGATTTTATGACCACGTGTTGTGTTCCTTAATCTTTTCCTGGAAGGTTGGCAGCTATGCGTTTTGTGGTCTTCTGAATTCATTTATACTATTTTTATGAGGTTTATGTGTGCGTGTATGCGAGTGAACACAATAGCTCCTAAATGGTGCATTCGATTGAGCTGAAATTTGGTATACACAGTCAACTCGGCATATAGTGAACTTTCAAATACAGTGAACACATTTCCTTAGTCCTGATTCACATACATTAGAAATGTACATAGCATTTTTTGGTTTTAGTGAACTATGACTTCGGTTATAGTGAACTTAAAAAAATTTTGGATGGTAGAGGCAAATATTGTTCAATTCCCATTAACAGTGTCTCTTTTGTGTTTGAGTAGAGTGTCGAGTTTTACACTATCAGGTTGTATAAATGTTTATAATTGCAGGATATGGGGAACGAGCAACCAATACGCTAAACGTGAAAACCCCAACTCCAAGTGGTCCCAAACGCTGTAGTGTTACAGGGACTAGCTACGGTGCGATGTTGAGAGAACAATTGATTCCAGCATTGCAAGAGAGACATTGTTTAGAAACCACGGTATGTATGCAGGATGAAGCACCCCCTCACATTGCTAACATTGTTAAAAAATTGCTGCATGATACCTTTGGTGCGGACAGAGTCATAAACAGAGGTTTCGACAACTCTTGGCCCCCACATTCACCGGAACTTAATCCTTGTGATTTTTATCTGTGGGGACATCTGAAAGATATGGTTTATAGAGAACGACATGCCTCTTTTGCTCAATTGAAATCTAGCAGAACGAGACGTGAGGTGTGTTACACCAGAGATTTTAAATTTCAGTGGACCATGCTGTTTCACATTTTCAGCATGTGGTTACATCAGGTGGATCGCATATTGAGCATATCATGTGATAATTTCATTGAATAAATAATGGTTTGTTTTCCAAACCGTCTTAATGGATTGTTTAATTTGTGATCTTAATTTACGTTAATTTTTGATTACATGATACTGTAAAAATATAATTACTGAAGCGAATTGCATGGAATTTTGATAAACTGTAAATAATGTTTTATATTGTCTGTATGCCTCTAATTCCGACATTGTTCTTTCGTTCTGTAAATAAGCTCTCATCTATCTCAACTACTTTTTCAAGACCACTGATTTTTTTTTTACTCATATTTCTGTTAATAGTGATACACAAACTTCTCTCAAGTAGTTGTTCCAATCTACAACTGTATTATGATTCATATCCAGTTGTTTTTCACACCATTTGACTGATGTCTTGGGTCTCGCAAAGGGCAAGTGTTAGCTTATTTTCCAGGTGGCCACTAAAGTGATGGCCGCACCCACTGATGTTTCTTTTGTGTCTCGCAAATGACCAGCATTAGCATATTTTTAAGGGGGCTGCATAAAGTGATGACCGGACCCACTGATGTTTTTTTGGGTCTCGCAAAGGGCAAGTGTTAGCTTATATTCCAGGAGGCCCCTAAAGTGATAGCCGGAAACACTGATGTTTTTTTGGGTCTCGCAAATGACCAGCATTAGCATATTTTCGAGGGGCTCTTCCATTTTTGTTTTTAATAGTTTGTTATTTTTTCTTTAAATAGTTGTTCCATTAAAAAAAATATTTCGTTTTCCTAAATCACCATTTTGTTTATGTTTCTGCATCTTGGGAAAATAATCACAAAAATCAAGTGTGCTTCCTCTGTAGCTGAATCTCACAGCCTTTAGTGTCCCATACGTGTTGCCAAACAAGAAAAGCCAAAATTATGGAACCCAGAGATTATGAACCAAGCAGAGCAGAAGAGGTTGCAATCCCAGAGACGTTCCACAGAAAAGTGCCAACTCACCAGTTTGTTGACAATCGCCAAGTGGTAGGCTAAAGCACATTTTCACTGTTCGTTCAAAATAAAAATATAGTAGTAAAGGACTATATTCTGTATACGGTGCATTGTTTACATATCAATGTTTTTATTTACAAATCATTGGCGAACAATCTGACGGCAGAGTGAGCGATGCACCGCCAAAGTGAAGTTACCTGCCGGTGGTAGTTGTGACTGGCAACCATAAAGAATACGTGTTTCGTCAGGTTTGGGAATTTGAAATTGTTTCTGTTATTGATGAAAGGGAATAAAATGTGTTATGTTAATATATGAAAAGAATTTGTGTGTGTTTGTTACGTTATAAGCCAGTGGGTGTTAGGGACATTATTGAGCGGTTATTTAAAAAAGAAATAAAGGTAAGTGCTCTTTTTTAACGAATCTTTGCAATGTTTAAGGTTTTTAATGTAAATTTTAAATTGATATTGGATGTGTTTATGTTTTCGTAAGTGCTATTTACGTGCTATTCTAATCATACCGACTTTATAAGAGGTGTACAACTAGGTTGTTTAATCCACTGATGTTTTTTTGAGTTGAAAACGGACCAGTGTTTACCCAGTTTACATTAGCTGTACAACTAGCTTGCTGAATCCACTGAGGTTTTTTTAGTTAAAAACAGTCCGCTGGTTGCATAGTTTACATAGCTGTACAACTAGTTTGCTGAATCCACTGAGGTTTTTTTAGTTAAAAACGGTCCACTGGTTGCATAGTTTACATAACTCTACAACTAGGTTGCTTAATCTACTGTATTTTTTTTAGTTAAAAATGGTCCACAGTTTGCTCATTTTAAATTGCCCGTTATTCAATTTGCAGACGTTCTTTTGGTTAAATACGGACATTTTGTTTTGTTTTAATGTTTTTGTAAGTGGAATATATGTGCAATTTTAATATGGTAAAATACTTTGACTTTGCTGGTCGTGCAAAATGGTTGGCGACAGTCGCTGGAGCTTGGCGGTTGCCATGGGGTGCACACCGGCTTGTATGATTTTACCGTAGAAAAGATTTTTAACGACTAAAACATTAGTCTCATTTAAATCTTATAACCAGAAATAGTCACAGAAATCTTCAGAGTAAATAGAATTTTACAGTGGTGTATGCAGACTTCCTTCAAGGGAGGGTTATAGTCATAACTTTGCGTTAAAATGCATAGTATTTAAGCTAAAGAATGAAAATTTATGGACATTTTGTTAAAAAATTTTTGACAAGGGGGGGGGGGTTGAACCCCCCAACCCCCCCCCCTTGCATACGCCACTGGAATCATAATTGTTGAAAGAGAAAATGGGGGGAAGGTGGTGATAACGATGGTAATATTGCTTATAGCATTCCACATTTTAATTTTTAAGTGAATTACCAAATGAGTGCAGTTATCTAAAATTAAAGAGTAAGGATAAATGATTAATAACTATTCAAATGGTAATGATTAATGAACTTCATTTAATATTATAAAGCTATCTAGATATTATAATGAATAATTTTATCTCTTAGAAACAAAAGAGTAAATTTTAATATTTATCCTCCCAAAAAAAAATCCAGTAAATCGTAATCCACACATTATTGACAAAATCGATGTTTATTTAATGAATGCATTGTGGATATACATTGTTTATTTACATTCGCCACCTGCCACCTCAAGAGTCAAGCAATCTGAACATGGTCTGAAATTACAAAATACTTTTATCCGATTCTAAAAATATTTGTTTAACAATTAAAATAATAAGAAACCATTCGTGAAACAAAAAATTAAATAAGGAAAATTTTTAATATGTTTTTTATATTCTTAAAAATTTGGTTTCTATTAAGATAAATATGCAATGTCTTCTTGAACTGAAGTGAATTATTTAATAATATCCTTCTTATCAGCCAAAAGAGATAGCAAGCCAAATCGAGCAACCCACTAAAATCTAGTAACCCAGGACAAATCGTTTCAAGTGTGAACACAACTGGCGCGAGGGAAAGACCCAACTGGCGCGAGCGTCGTCAAACCGGCGCGAACGACGCAAGTGTGAAAAGCATAAAAGAAGGAATATTCAGAGATTCAACTTGACTTTAGCGCCGTTCTTCGAAAACTACTGAACAATTTCGATGCATGCTTTGGAAACAGCAAGTATAGAGCTGATCGCTCTTCGTTTTCTCCATTTGGCATTGTCCAGAACGTTGGCTGGAATTTGGCGGTGGTCCAGAGATAAGGAGGGAATTAGCATTAGATAGTGTTTGAGTTTGCTTATTTATGAGATAAAGTAGACCTATAGAGTTTATAGAGTTTATTTAAACGTGAGATAGGTTTGGAGGAAAAACGCGTGCGACAGTCACGTTAGTTTTTCCTCCTGGCAATTTTAAGATTTAAGTCTATTTCGTGCCGCCGCGACATTATCGAAAAGTCCAAAGATTGATTTTTTCAGAAATACGCTGGATGAATCTAATTAAAACCGTCGGGGTCCCTAGGTCTATTTTTTCTTTCAGGGAACCCCTATGTCGAACTTCTATTGCATGGACATATCCTGATTGCATGGACATACACCTGGAACTAATGTTTCTTGATGCCGAGTTAAAAGTAGTTATGCAATAATTTATGTTTAAAAGATAATGATCTCCGTCCAAAATATTGTATAGATTAGCTCTCAGAGCGCCTTTAAAGGGTGTAGTTAAAAATATACGTTCAGTGTCTAGATTGTTTCGAAAGGTTGTTCTAGGTCTCCCCTCTTTGCGGGAGCGCTGCAGCATCATCATCGCTATAACCCAGACAGCACATAAGCTTAAATCAAGTTTGACATTTCTTTGAATTTGACGTATTAATGCAAGTTTGACATTTCAATTCATTTTAAGCTTGCAGAAGTCATTTGAACTGTCAAACTTGAATACAGCTTGATTATTGCTATTGCGGTGATGGCGTGATCTGCCTCTGTAGGCGAGAAGGAGAATGGACATTGAAATGTCTAGCGTTTTCTCAAATTGGTCATATTAAATAAAGAAAAGTTCGTAAAAGTTGTGTTTTATTTTATTATCGCACAAATCCTGGACATTAGAACACGCAAGGGGAAGGAATGAATGGGATAAGCCCCTCTGAAGTGTAACACGAGGGGAGTTTTAGTTTTATTTACATCTAATTAACATTAGTAATTCCATTAACTAATTAACTAGCCCTAAAAATAAATTTTGATATAATTACCACAATTTAGTTAGTTAATATACTTCACTTTATGGGTGGTAGAATGAGGCGCAATCCGGCCGCTACAAAATAATTTATCATCAGTCATAAATGTACTTGACCATATAATTAAAAAAAAGATTCTATATTTCCAAATATGGAAATTCTTCAAAATAAAATACAATTATACTACGAAATTGATCTCAAAATCAGTCGTTTGTCTCGATTTTGGCCAGTATTGCTCAACATGAGTGTCGCGATAGTGAAAGTTTTAAAACGTGTGCTTCTGTTAAGTTTGTATTATGTTTATTTCCCTATTAGTAGAGTCTCTAAATCACACATAACATTATTTTAATTTTGATGCATCCCATGGAAAACTAAAAGAAACAGATCAACACATCGGCCACTTATCGATCTGGCCAGAAAACGGCGTAATAACCTTAACAGTCACTTCAAACTTTAGTCATATCAGCCCGACTCAGATTGGCGGAACGGTTAGGACGCTGGCCTACCAACCCAAAGGTCCCGGGTTCTATTCTAGCCGCGGACGCTTTATGGAAACAGATTAAATTAAATTGAAAGTTCAGCGTAGAGTTGAAAATGCGTGGCAAAATAAAATATGTGGGGCGAGTTTGCTGACCGGCGCCTCATGTATTTAGTAATTTTTTTTTTTGGAAAATTTTTTAAGTTTGAAATTAAGCTTGCTATGTCAAGCTTGATTGAAGCTTGAAATGTCAAGATTAATGCAAGCTGGGCAAGTGTAAACTAGAACACGTGATTCAAGCTTGCATTAAGCTTACACACTTGAAATTTTCAAGCTTAATTCAAGTTTATTGACTTGATAAATCAAGCTTGCTGCAATTTTGATGCAGGTTTGCTGTGCTGTCTGGGAATAGAAGTGAAGAGATTAACTCTTCGTTAAATTGTAATAAAAACGCTGACTGAGTTGGAAAAAGTTTCATAATTGATGTGTTCAACCGATCTTTTGTCTTTGACCGACAAGCTTTTTCCTTAAACATTTTTACTACCCGATATTAGCGAGAATAATGTACAGTAATCATCCCCTGTATGCTAAAACATTGTACCTGAATTATTTTTAACGAATTTTTAAAGCGTCATAAAAGACGCGATTTTGCGGGAAGTTTCACATTTTAAAATCGTAGATAAATTATGTATTTACGGATTTTTTAAAAAAAGTTCATAATCGTATAAATCAGACATTAAGCTAAATATTCATTAATTTATTTTTTGAAAAATAAAGATATTTAATAGATACGTATATATTTTATTTTTAAAATGTCTATCTATATTTTGCGTTCTCCGTTCATTCAAACCGGGAAAGACTTGCTACCAGGGCCCATGCTAAAGGAGAGGGGGAGGAGTTTCCACTTTAACGGTAGCAAAATTCTATTAAACTTGGCAAAATTGGTGAAAAAATTTTAACGAAAACGATGATTTACTTTCTGTTACTGATACACTTGGCAAAATTACGCAAATCCAGTGGGCAAAAGTAAAAAGTTAGTAATATAGCTGATAAAAAAAATAAGTAAGTACGTAAAAGCCGATATTTGACTTGGCAATTTATCAATATCCCCCCCCCCTCCCCTAAAAATAGTCTTAGGAATGGCTCTGCCTGCTATGACGCATAGGTGGCTAGTCCTCCAAAAAAGTAGAGGTCAAAATCTATGCAAGTGTGTAGCTGGGGGTAGGGCTAAAGCTGATTTTTTTAATTGTAAAATTGGGCTAAATTATAGATTTTAACGCCATTATTGATTAAATGACCTTCAAAGGCGAACTCTTGCTAGTTCGTACACCTTTTCTTCTCTCGGTTCTTGTATTGGGTTTCCCGCCATCATTTTTCGATGAATCGTTACTTTCGAACTTTAAAAAGTGAAGGGACAAGGTCCCCTTTACTTTTGGGAGAGGGACAATTGCTCCTTGGAGGGGCTTACCCCCCCTCCAACTTTTGGAAGCTGTGCAGGTCTGCCCACACAGCACAAATATATCCATTGGTTATCTATAAGGAATCAGAATTGGATAATGGATATATCTATTAGAAGTCCAAGATCCTCCAGATAACATAAAATGGACCTCTATAAGAGATTTCGGTTGTGATCTCTCTAAGGACTAGACAACATCTATAACATCCATGATGTCTGTAAGAGATCTATATCCAAGTAGCATAGATATTGATTGGACAGCCAAAATATCCAAGATTTCTTACGGGAAAAGTGAATTGCGACGTCATATCTACGACTTTTTTTGCCCACTAAGAATTCTTCCGTTCTGTGAATTTTGGTGCTACCATCTGTTGTCTAGTATCATACATAAGAACTTCCAAGTTTCTTTTAAAGTGAAACCTATTTTCTTCGGCTGGTTTGAACCATGGATCCAAGGCGTGAAAGGCGAGCGTTTTAACCACCAGGCAGACTCGACTCGCGGTAAGAAGACTTGAAGTGATTGTTGCTTCAATTTCGGAATGAAAACACTTTTATGTATCTAAATAAATAAAATTAGAATTTGCCGTACACTACTTGGTATCACAAAATTTTGCGTGTTCTATCCGTTTTAAGCATTTGGGACCCCAGTACAACCGTAAAAAAAAGAAGTTTGTATGCACATCACGTAAAACTGACGAAGTGAATGAAATAAAACTTGGTGACAATATAGGTGGTCACTCAACTTAAACTATAGGCGTCGAATTTTTAAAAAATTCATTAGATTTTGAGATTTTCTGAAAATTCTTTCAAATTCCGCAATTTTTTTTTTTCGCGCATCACGTAAAAACGACTAAATGAAATTTGGTGACATGATAGATGATCACTGAACTCAAGCTATAAGCATCGGATTTTTAAAAAAATTCTTACTAGATTTTGTGATTTTTCTGAAAATCCTTTCAAACTGAGTAAATTTTTGTTTCACTAGCAATCCAATCTTTTACGTAAATAAGATGTCTACAAATGCATCTCTTATGGATGTTATATACGCACATCCAATAGATTTGTAGCTTTGGATGGCAATTAAATATCTATGAGACATCTATTTCATTAGCTACATAAGAAGTCTACTGATGGATTTCTTATGGATGTCATAAATACATTTCCAATAGATATCCTTTTTCGGATGACTATTAGATATCTATAAGCCCTCGAAGGATATCTTATACAGGTAGCAATTTAGATGTCCTATAGATATATATTTTTCTCCCCATATAAATGTCCTTTAAATGTCCTGGATGATATAGATCAGTTTGGATATCTATTAGACCTGATTTGGACATAGTGTGCTGTGTGGGTGTATATCCCACAAGAAATTAGATGCAAATAAGTTATTCAGAAACAGTTTAATATTCCAATAAGAAGTTGCTGTATTTGGATGTTGAAGTAAATTAGCACCTCTCTTTTGCAAGGATGTCCAACTGTTCATTGCCCCAAAGGCCATACTGTCGAGTCACGCACTGAAGAATCATTTATTTTCCTTCCAAGGCAAGAGTTTGCAACATTTCTTGGCACTGATGAACCTTAGGAGACAATGGGAGCTCTACAGAGCCAATTAACTGAACGGATGTCCGAGAATTCAACAGGACTGCTTTCTAAAACTTGCTATGGATAGCTGTTAATTGTTTAAAAGCTATACACAGTAGCGTAGCTAGGATTTCATTTCGGGAGGGGTGGGGGGTTGGACATGAAATTGTAAGCTAAAGTTCAATTGTAAACTAAATAAGCTAAGTAAAGGGTCCCATTTGGGGGGGGAGGGTTGCAGCCCCTCTGGCTACACCCCTGGCTATACACATGTCCACCACTTCACCAACAAAAGCAGTATCGATATAGTCTGCAGGACAGTAAAACAGGTCAGAAAAGACACCAGTTCCTACATTAAAATGGAATCAAACTGTAAGCCATCTGTAAAAATATGCAGTCAGTCAGATGATGGATGTTTCCAAAATAAGACTTTTTAAAATACTTGGGGCAACATCTATTTTCTTATGGATGGCTTCCACTAGATCTAGTTTAACCTCAATACTAATTGTCATCAAAGGGTTTCTAGGTTTTAAGAGAAGTTGTACATCTCCTGGGATTTCAAAGGTCAGTTGATGTCTATTAAGCATTTCATATGTAAGGTTTGCAATCGATAGTGAAGTTTCATTTTGTAACACTAGTAAATCAAATGTTTTTATTTTTATCCAATTTCTGATCCAGTTAAAATATTGAATCAATATAGGAAACAGTTTGCACTATGGTTTCTCGTGTCTGCAGCAACAAAAAAACATTAAATGTTTGTCGAAGTTCCTGTGACAGTCGAAATGGGATGTGGAACAACTTGATTAATGATAGCTCTGGTATTATATTTACCACAGTGAAGATTTTATGCTGTTTAAGAATCAGCAAGCATTTTTCTTGTTAGTTTCACTGTACAATCCTCTATAGAATTTTATGACTGATAATATAAAAGTGTTTCTGTTGTAACATGGGCATTTTTAGGTCATTGAAGAAATTGGTTGAAAATTGTTTCTTTGGAAGATGCACAGTTACTACTTGTATCATATTCTTGTGCTTATTTATAGCTATGTGCCTTTCTAATGGAAATTGTTGCTTACATCCACACAAGTTGAAAACTGACAATTTGACACCAGTCCTCTTTCTTTGGCAAAAAGCACAGATTTTTTACTCTTAATCTACAGGGTGAAACATACGTTCTCTCCTCTTTACTCTGGTGTTACAAAGCCACTGGAAAACAATATTTTGTTTTATATGAGATTTACTCTGATAGAAATTACTGATACCAAATATCTGTGGAGGAATGCTCATATGATTAAGTAGGAACGTACTTCAAATATGATTATTTTCTGGGACAGCAGCTTTAACCCTCTTGTACAGTTAATAATATTAGCCAGAATGGTACCTCACTTGAGCATCAAAATGGAAAAGGTTTTCAAATAAAAAATGGTATAATCACTCTCAAGAAGTAGATTGAAAATAAGCTATGATTAAAAAGTTAAAAATGGACATACATATGATTCAAGTAGTCTGCACCAGCTCCACCTGTTTACAGTAAAATTTCATTTTTCATGGTGTAAATTAATGTACTTCCGGGGGTGGGAATTGGGTAAGGCTGATTTGGAGCAGTTTTTTGGAGCAACAGTGCTGTCGAAGATTTGGAGCACTGAAGTAACAAATTACAGCAAATTACATTCTTAATCTATCGATAGAAAAATACCACTACAGTTAAGCTTTTAGTAAATTTGAGAGTATTGAATATTACTCAGATGAAAGAAGCCCACTTTAATAAATAATAAGCATTTAAAAATGAAAAATTTAAACTTTAACCTAATATATTATTAGATGCTACATTCAAAGATGCAGGTAATTTTTAGCACCAGAATAATAATAAGAAGAAAGACTATAGATTAAAAATTATATGAAAAATGAATAACTTTTGCAAAATTTTTTTATTTGACTTTTCTCTTTTTATCTCCATTACAGTAGCGTAGCCAAGGGGGGGAGGGATAGGGGGATCACACGCTCCCCCCATGAGGAACCCTATCTTGAGCGCAGTGCTAGCGATAAAATAATGATCAATGACATTTTTTTCTTTTTTCTCCGCTCTTCTGATTGGCTTGTTCTGGACCAATTACGTTCTTTTAGTGACGTAATAGTGGCGTAATTTATGGAAGAAACGCTGCGGCGTTTACGAGAATAAAAGTTAAAAATTAGTAAGTGCGGCGTTTACGATATTTTTAAGTTTTTCAGCCGATCTTCAACGAAAAATCATAAAAATTATTTAGTAATAATTGTCTCAAAAGATGGCGCCACCACCGATCACGTACTTTTTAGAGGTGCACGGAGAAAAGGGTAAACAAATCAGGATGCGAGCCTACCCCGTTGAAGAGCGGTTTGATCCAACGCTGTGGATGGGTACATAAACCAACCGATGTCTCCTCAATAAGTAAAAAAAAAAAAAGCGTTTTACGTCTACATTTTAGAACTATAATTAAATTTTAATGAAGGTTTTAATATATATTTTTTGATGGGCTAAAGTTCCTTAAAATACAGCAAGAACGCACTACCCTCGATTAACCACACCCGTGTCTTCCAGTGAGCGTCCATTATTCTCAGGCCCGGACTGGCCAGGTCGGCGATCGTCGAGGGCCCCCAGCGACGTCTCCCGTAAATGGATATACTACTTTATTATTAAAGTAATTTGATATACATCAGAGTAATGTACCAAAGTAGTTCGATTACTTATTTCTTTGTAATCCTATCGTTTAACACAGTGGCTTTGCAAAGGACCCCAGAGACCACGCGAGGGATCCCCCGAAGAATCAGGAACCCCCCCCCCCATAGCTTTAAAATAGTTAAATATGGTTTTTAGGCAAGTAAACCTAATTTTTAAATATTACATATCCTAATATTCTATTCCCTTCAAATTCACCAGTAAGAAGCCCTTTTCAATAACTGAGGGCCCCCATAGGAGCCAGTCCGGGCCTGATTGTTCTTAAAATAATGAATCTCAACCAAAGTAGTCTGTTGCACCCGGTGCGAGTTTCACCTTACTACTCCCACCCCCAAAAAAAGTTCATCTATAAGCTATTTGTTTTTTCGCCGTGCGGCTTTGCGCTCTGTAACGAATAAACACTGCCTTGCGCTATTATTACGGCAAAAAGTCAACTACGAGTAATTGGCAAGCTCAGAAAACGCTGAGTTCTTTTTAAATAAATCTCAATGTTATAAATATCAAAATTAATAAATGAATAGAAGCATCAAGAGGTTATCACACAACATTCAAAGTTTAAAACAGACAATTTGCGGAAGCACACTCATTAAGTAATCAACAGCTGGCGGTCAGCGAAAAAAAAAATTGTTTACTTTTGACTGGAACCTTCTCATCCGCGCGCTCTTTCGACAAAATGTGCTATACTGTCTTTTCGCGAAAAAACTTTTTGCGAATGCAAGAAGTTTTTTACAAGTTATTTATTTATTTCTATAAATTCGCCTTTGTGAATATATAAATTGATATATTTTATATGAAATCGGACACTGGTTATTTGAAAATGGAAATCGGAAGCTTCCTGAAATATCGGTAAATACTTTAAAACATTATATGAAAAAGGGGAAAAAAGGAGATATTTTTACCGTTTATCCACCCCCCTCCAAAAATATATCCCAGTGCGATGTTTCTTTTTTTACCGGAAGGGGGGGGGGATCGTGACTGCGGCGTTTCTTCCATAAATTACGGTAGGCAGTGTGCGAGCTCGGAAACATAACGTACGGCGAGTTGGCACTTTTTTATAAGGCAGTTTGTAATGAGCAGAACAGCTGTTTTTTTCTTTTGGCGCAGAATCGTACGATAAAGCGCTTTTGTAGCAGCATAGCGCAGGTTTTAAGTTTTGGCGCGGTATGGCGCAGACTTCCCACCCCTGTACTTCTACTAATTATTATAATCAAGATAAAAAATTCATATCATTTCAATGCTCCTTAAATGTAACACTGTTGTATTTGGGTACTTTTCTATAACATTCTTAATTAGGAATTAACATACACTCACTTCCGAAAGTTAAGCACGAAGATGTAAAATGCAAAAAATAAAAAAAAAATAAAAATAAATTCAACAAATACTGCTTTGATTGACACAAATTCGGAAGGAAAGTAGCATATATATTTATGCATACAACAAAATGAATAATTATATACAGAAATGAAAACATTATTAAATTTTTGAGAGTTATCAGATAATGATATACTGGAGACTTAAACAGAATTATGCATAAAGTGAAAATAAACAGCATAAAACGAAAAAAAGGACATTAATAGGGTATGTGATCCTCCCTCATCTGTATACAAAGTTTAAACCTTGTGACCATGCTTTCAATTAGGTGGTCAACCACTGCAGAATTAAGCAATCACTATTCTTTCTGTAGAGCAGTTTCCAGCTCAATAAGAGTGGCTGTCGGTGGGAAACGTGAAGATACAGCACGGCCGAGAGCACCCTGAAGATTTTCCATGAGATTAAGGTCGGGAGAATATGCTGGCCACGCCATACACGCAATCCCTTCACTCTCCTGGTAGTCATCGACGATGTCAGCTCTACAGGGACATGCGTTATCGTCCATTAAAACAAAAGTAGGGCCAACTGCTGGAGCGTACAATCTCACAATGGGTTCTAGGACTTCATCTCGATACCGGACAGCCGTCACAGAACCCCGTTTAAAGATGTGCAGGTCGGTGCGATATCCTAATGAAATCCCTGCCCACACCATAATGCTTTCGCCTTGGAATGCGTGATGTTCGGTGATGTTTTGGGGCTGATTGCGTGTTCCTTGTTCACGCCATATCCTTATACGCTTGTCATCTGGCTCCAGAGCAAATCTTGACTCATCAGTAAACATGACATTGCCTCAGTCAGACACAGTCCAATTGACATGTTTCCGGCACCACTTTAATCGTGCCCCTCTTAATTAGACGGATAGAAAAACACAAACTCGAGGTACCCGGGTGTACAGTCCACTCATATATAATCTTCGGCGTCAGGGGCGGCCCTAGGGCCGGACAAACCGGACTTTTGTCCGGGGCGGCATTTTGGCTCGAATTAGAAAAATACATTTTGTATTAGCAAAAGAATTATTAAAAATATTCCGAAGAATATCATTCTTTATAACTTTACTAGATGATGTACCCATCCGTTATTGATGGGCTTTTACTAACCGCGCGAAATTTCGTTTGCATTGTAGGAGTACAAAAAATGAAATTAGCATACTGGCAGAAATATAAAAAGCAAAATTATAACTCTTGTGTATTGTTCAAAGATTACAGGTTAGAGAGTAACAAATTACTGAGACAAACTGTGAATAGAGAAAATATTTTACATTTAAAATTAGCATTTTCTTTTAGTGGCTGATCTATCTTAATACATCAAGAAATCATTTAAAGTTGCGAAAGAAGATGCTAGTAATGAATATTAACCTGAAAGAGGAAATCTGGAAAATGCTTTGTAATAGCAAGTAGCTTATATTTAACACTGCAACGTCTGATTGAATTATATTTTGATGATTTTACTTGATGCGCGAAAAACTTTATCAAAGTTGACGTCATACCTCAAAAATAATTCAAATTTGTAGAAAATTAAAATCCTGTAATTTTAATTTACTAGCCGCCTACTATTTAACAAAATTTCATTTCATTCCCTTTTGTCTGACCATTAGTTGTTTTCACGAAGTGGTCACACAAAATTTTCTCATAATATATATATATATATATATATATATATTTATTTATTTACTTAGGAAGAATTCAAACAATGTTTATTTAACTCAATCTCCTCGATAGTAACTGAATTTTGTTCTATTAACTTTAGAAATTTTAATATTATGCCTGTAAAATTTTTGCACAATTTTCTCAAAATTAAAATAATAATTTAAAAAAGAAATCGACGTAATTAAGTCGAACAGCCACCCATTGTATTACCTCCAGAGGCCTTAAAGTGACACCCTACCCCTAAAAAAGAAAAGAAAAAATACAATGCAACTATTACAAACCCTTTCAATTTATTAAAATCTTTTAAAATTTTCGATGATGCATTGTTACCCATCATATGACCTAATTTCATTCTGTTCTCTTAATCCGTTTTTGATGGATGTCAGAAGAAACTTTTTAAGCGATTTTTACAAAATCTCAAAGTCTATGAATTATTTAAAACAATTTTGGTATCTATTGATTCAATTAACTTGCCATTCAACATAATTCCAAATTTCATTCTATTTCACTGAGCCATTTTTTAACAAAGGGCGAACATACATTTACACACAGTTTTCAAACAACAGTTCGAAATCTCAAAACTTTTAAACGAATTAGAAATATTTTAGCACCTGCAGTTTAAATTAAGTTGCCACTTTTGGTGTTGCTATAGTTGTTTATATGTGATGTGCAAACAAATATTTACACATTTTGCATAGATTTTTCACAAGGTTTCCAATTGGATTCAAATTACACTTTGTTAATGAAATTCAACAAGCCAAATACTATCCCATATTTCGAGATTGCGTTCCTGATGCCAAAGAAACCGAACAAATCGCATTCTTGATAAGGTAAAAGGTATTGACAAATCTAATTCCAATGAGGCTACCGTTAAAATTGATGAAAGGATTTTTATGTTTTTGTTCCAGTGATTTGGCTTCAGGATTATTTAACTCTCTCAAACAGTTCATGTTTCTATGCTCTATTATTAGTATTTGGTACAAAATCTTCAATTGAGTGTATCCTTTAACAAAGCTATTGCAGTCAAAAGGCAACGATTTACCACCTGCTCTAGAACTCTAAAGAAACTGTAAAGATTTTTTCAAAGGATCTTCGATTGAATGTGATTTTAAATGAAATGTTCTGTTATGCAAGAGAACTGACCGACGAGATAGTATTCTGGTTAACACTGAATTTACGCAGCCACGTAACATATTAATTTTGATTGCGAATCCCGAGATGATCTGGTGAAAGATCCTAAATTAAAATTTAAGATAGTTTCATTTTTTTACAGTAAACAAAGCGATTAATATCCTAGAGAACAGATTTAATTTAATAAGTATCCAATGTAATTATTTTAAATTTTTGCACGGCATAAATGAGTTAAAAGATACTTCCAAAAAGTGCTAATTAAACATTGTAATACAGCGTAACAGTGTTAACACTGTTTATAGTGTAAACAATTGGAGTTAATGCTGACCGATGGAGAATCAGGGAATATAAACGCGCTTGATCTAGTAAATGAAGTAGTGTCAGTTATGCCCTTATTAGGCAAAAAGGAAAGCCCATTTGAAATTTTAAAGCTAATTTCAACTCTAGATTTTACACGACAGCTATTGGTTCGAGAATTTCGCTTTTTTGCCAATAATTGTGACAAGAGCAGATAAGAGTTCTCAAAAATAAAGTTAACTAAAAATTTCTTATGTTCCACAACTCTTCCAGATAGGTTAAATAATTTAACTACATTGGCTATCGAACATGAATTGGTTGAAAAATTGATTTAAGAGAAAAAGTCAGGAATTTTGTGAAATTAAGTCAGAAAAAAACTCTTGATTTTTCTCTATTTCTTTTGGTTTTTAGCTTAATGTGTGTTTTTTAATATGTATGTTTTTTCTTATGCTGTGTTATGTTTAAAGAGTTATTCCAGTTTTATAGGCATGAAAACAGTATCTGTGAACAGTTTATTTCTTTTAACAGTATTTTTACTGTTGGGGGGGCGGCATTTTATATTTTTGTCCGGGGCGGCAAAACTGTTAGGGCCGGCCCTGTTGGCATACAGTAGCTGCAGATATCACCTTACCAATGGATACTGTAACCATAGATGTCACACGTGTGGAGGTCGCTCTGTGATTCCGCTTGGCTAAAATAGCAATATATCGATCTTCCGCAAGGGTTGTAACCCTTGTGCACGGGCTACGGGCCTTCGGACAACTGTCTGTGTGGTTTGGAATTGTTTCCATAAACCTGAAATTACAGAATGATGAACGCCGAAGAAAAGAGCAACATCTGTGATCGACTATCCTGCTTCAATGCACCCCACAGCACGTCAGCGCTCAGAATTTTCCATTCGTCTTCTGGAAGTCATAGAAACACGTATGTCTTGAAAACAAGTTGTACGAAAGCTTTAAACACCTTCTATCCGCACTTACAATCAACTTCTGTAACCCTTCATAAAGCTGACATCTTATAAGACTGCCCTTTTTCCATATTTCTTGACATGAAAGCGCGATTGGCTATTACCTAACATATTTGCACACTTCCATCTACCTCTGCAGCGAATTGCATCCTCTTCAATTGTGATTGGCTTCCGGAAATTAGCATTTTCCTCTCCCTGCTTAACTTTTGCAAGTGAGTATAGATTTATCCATTTCATGTGTAGTAAGAATGTATCATGCATAAGCTTCTAGAGTTAGAATAAACATCATAATCAATATCTTTAGAATATTTTACCTTTATAGTTATAACTAGTCTGTTACAAAATTATAAAACCACTCAAAATGTAACCTTTTTTCAACAAAGAAAATATTAGTTTGAATTTAAAAGTAGATGTATGAAAAAAAAATAACTATAATGTTTATTTAGCTCAGGGAAAAAAATGTTAGAATAATTTTTTCTTTCATGATAAACAATCATACCCAAACCCGCTGTTTCATAAATATAAGAACACTGTTATATTACCAATAAAGCAGATGATTTATTTTGAACTCGAGTTTAAATGTATACTAAAAAATCTGTAGTTTTAAAAAGAAGGATAAAATGCAGAAATTCTGAATTGTACCTGATTCTTTGAATTTATTAGTAAAATGCCTCGTCGAAGTGAGCTGTTTGAAATACAAGTGAGAAAAATGTGGTCCAAGAAGGGAAAAGGAAATTCTGAGCGTAAAATAAGTAAGATTCTTACACAGAGTTCATACTCATTTTTTAAAAACAAATTTAAGGAGTTCTTAAGGACCCCCCCAAAAAAACTTTTTAAGGAGTCCACTTTTTTCTGGAGTACCAATGCAATCTTAGGTTAGCAGGAGACTGTACAAAACTATCATTGAGCATTACAAATATGTTTTAACAAAAATTTTAATACAAATTGAATATCAAAAAATTTAGTTTTTTCAAGGCATGTTCAAAAATGAAAGACAAAAATTAAAATTCCCACCATTTTTATTCTGTTATTACAGAGTTTTCTGTAAGTAACTCTAAATTGGTTAAAGAATTATAAATTCTTCTTCCATCACAAAAAGGTCGTGGTCACCAATATCCGGAAGGTTGCAGAGGCTGCGCACTTCATTAATAGCGATTGTTACTGTAAATGCAAAATTAAGGAGTTTCTAAGGAGTCCACATAAATTTAAGGAGTTTTAAGGGCCCTAAATTGAGTAAAATGAATTTTAAGGAGTGTATGAATGCCCTGTTAAATCTTCTAAAACTGTAATTAATAATGTTTTAAGTAAAAAAGAATTATATTGAATGCATAAGCAATTTGGTTGTAAAAAGAAGTCATGAAATGATAATAGACATATTGTCATACTGGCAACAAAAAAAAAATACCAGTTGATTAGTAAAATATCACAACAGATAACTAAAAAGGTATCTCATACAACCATGTGGCGAAGTTTAAAATCTAATGCTAATGTTATTTTTCACAAATTAAAAGGAAAACCACAGTTACTGAAATGTCACAAATAAGCTCATCTCAAGGGCAAAGAATGCCATGTTCTGGAACTCTGCATGGAGAAATATATTGTTTTCAGATAAGAAAAATCTTTAGATGGACTTATATGTTAGGTGTTCCAGACACCAATCATTACTACAGTCATGATTTAAAGCTAAAATCTCACAAGCTCTGTTATGATATGGAGCATTTTTTCATATGTAGGAAAATGCGATCCCAAAGAGTTGATGAGAAAATGAACTCTTACAGTTACCAATGGATGCTATTTTGAAGTCTAATACCCCCTTTGGACCACTTTTAGGAGGTGCAAAATGGAAGTTTCAACAAGATAATGCTTCCTGAAACACATCTAAATAAACCAAAAAGTGGCTTAAATAGGAAAGATTGGTGTTCTACCTAGGCTGAGAGAATCGAAGCCCTGACCTAAATCTCATAGGAAAATTGTGGGGTTATTTGTGTCCCCAAGTGTATAAAAAATAACAAGCAATATCATTTCAACATATGAATAAGAAATGGCCATTATGGAGAAATGAGACAATATTCTCAAATCGTTCCTTAAAAAATTAATTAACTCTATGCCAAATTGTGTGTTTCAAGTTACTTAGAGAAATGGTGGTGCAACTTCTTACTAAATTTGAGAAAACTGTCTTTTCTCACATGTAGTCATAATTTTGTAACACTTCTGTTTGATATTTTTTTTGTTATATTGATGTTTTATTTCTTCTGAATTAATTTAATTTGTGAAAGTTGCTGCATTTTACTAAAAACTTGATGTACTAACATAAAATATTTTTTTATTATGATTGAAACATATCTTTAATTACCTAAATAGCAAAATATGTTGTGCTCTTATACTTTGGCAACAGACTGCAGATATGTAAATTTATTTTTGAAAAGTTCATTTAAAATTTTAGGAACTTTTTAGAAATTTAGAAAAAGTTTCAAATGAACTTAGTGATTTTTGCTAAAGAACATTTGGCAACACAAATTGTGATTCTTAATTTTATTTGTTACACACAAAGGCATACAGAAAAAATGAACACTGATAAAAAACTAAATATATTTATTTTAAATAAATATACACATTACACATTTTTTTGAAGGATATAATTGTAATAAAACATAAGATAAATAGCAAAATAAATACTCAAATGCAGGCAAATACAATATTAAAAATAGAAAAATTATACACACAATAATAATTATAATAACAACAGATTTTAATACTTAATTAAAAACAGAAACTTCATAAAATCAAATACTGAAATGTTTTAAAAATTTATAAAATAATGTGAATTTCTGAGATTTTTGGATTAAGTTAAAACTATGCTCTAACTTTGAACAGTTCGAACATTACATTTAAAAAAATTATGTTTGATACAACAAACAAGTATGTTAAAATCAGTAAAAATATTCTGATATTGAGGTAGCCTGGAAAGAAGACAAGAAGCATTGACAAAAATGTATAATATAACAAAGTTAAAAAAAATAGCTGAATATAATTTACGGTCTAAGAATATTTCATATTCATTCATTATTTCATATCAATAAAACAGAACTTAAGACAGAAAATCTGCATAACAAATAATAAAATAGATTGTTGTTATGGATTTCAATTTAAAAACAAAAATTATAATGATATGTGAAATATGTTAGATCTGAGACTTAATATTACCCAACACAAAATCATATATGCATCATCAAATATGTGTGAACACACTTCACGTCATTCATTTATAATCACATTAAAAAAGTGAAATTTATTGTCACTATTTAGAAAAAATATTCAAAAAACCTGCTGTTAACAAAAAAAGTGGTTAATTATATCCCATAAAGGTTAGCACACATCTCACAAACATACGGATATTTTTTCTGTTAAGAAATACTAAATGTTAATTGATTTTTCTTATAAAGCAATGTTTCATAGTGAACTGTAATAATAATATTAAACCAATAATACCTCTTACTTGACTGCAGGTAATTTTACTGCCAATTTAACATTTATAAATTAACAATATAAAGTAATTTTATCAAAACAAACAAATTTGAATTAACAAACAAATTTGAATTTGAATATTATTATTTAAAAAGGATAAATAAAAATGGTGATTTGAATAGCATAATAAATAAATACAAAGCAAATTTATAAAATATTCATAGCTTCTTTCAAACGTCGTACACAAAGGTTTGAGCCATCGTGAGCTTCTTGGCTAAATGGCAGAAAATTCAGGAAACCATGAGGAAGACCATCTAGAACATCTAACACAACACGTTGGTTCAAAGAAGCCAGTCGTTTTGCAAATGTGATAGAATCATCTAGACAAGGATCAAAAGTGGGAGACTAGAAAAGAATGAAAAAATACATTAATAAGCAGTTATTTAACTATAATTTCTATATACTGTCCTGTAATATACATTCAATAGCATTGAATAATTATTCAACTGTTTTTAGATTTTCACAAGAATATTCTTTTGAAGATTGAATCCAAATGTATCATCATATAACATATTTTAAGATTTTTTTCAAAACTGAAAAATATTTTCTATGACAATAATTAAACTTTAATTTTGCTTCCTATTGTATTTTGATAGCTAAACTATACAAAATCTATTTTTTTGGAATTCTCAAAAAACGTGATAAATGTACTGTTCCTAAACTAAATATGCACTCTGTTTTTAACTTTTTACAATAAATTTTTTGAATGATTAGTGCAAGTGAAAAAACACTTTTCCTCAGGAAGCATAAGATTCTTAAACACAAACTTATAATTGGGTGTCTACTTTAGCAGAATTGAAGGGAACAAGCAATTTCGGTACTATGCTGCTATTCTAAAAATCTGAGAGAAATCTCAGTACTAACTATAAGCACACATTAAATTATAACATAAGAAACCAAAGTGACAGTTTTAGTCTCTCTTCTTTTAATAAGATAGCACCACTATACATCAATACACATACAGCTTTATAAACAAATTCAAGCACTACAATGTTAAGTAACCTTTGAGATATTTTAATTATGAGTTTATTTTTATATTAGTGCATAGCAGAATCTAGTAAGAAATGCTTTCTGACTTTGATAATCTTGAAAGTTTTAAATAAATTTATTAGGGTTTAGACAAGACATTAACAGGTTGAATAACTTAGGGGGAAAATCAAGTATGGAGGGGGAGAGGTCTCAATCATAAAATGAACCAAAATGCAGAAAAAAAGACAAATTATTACTGTTTTAAAGCATATACAAGTAGATGAAACTCACCACAAAGTAGACTGGAGGCATTTGCTTTAAACATTCATCAGGAGCTAATAATGGTGACATGAAAGGATTTTTGGAAATTATCTTTAGCTTCTTTATTTTCTGTAGAACAGACACTGTATTTGATTTGGCAAAAGGACTATGGAGTGATTGATTGTTATAAGTATTTAATGGCACAAATGGATGTATATACTTCTGGTAGAGTGTTGAAGAAATAAGAGTTTGGGTTAATTTATTCATGCCAGTACTTGCAAAATTTATACATTTTGATTTAATATCAAATAGAAAATCTTTATGAAAATCACACAACATTTGTTCAGTATCGACATTGGAATTAAAAGTTAATGGAGTTTCATTCTTTATCATACATTTTTCAAGAACATTATTTACATAATCAACAGAACATTTTTCAGACAAATCTTTGTAATTTTCTTTATCAGAATGCCTTTTATTAAAAACAAAATCACTTGCAAAAGGCTCATTTGCCTCAACTTCGGCCCATTCACATTCTTTTAAAAACGTCATACTTGAATCAAATATTTCACTGATTGATGATATCTTTCTTGATCTAGGAGCAGAAGAATCACAAAGTGGCTTTTCATCATATTCATCACCATCAGTCTGCATATCTCCAGCATATGCTAAATAAAAATAAATATTTTATATTTAAATGTAATTTGAATAGTTAATTATATAACAATTTTGAAAGTATGAGCTTATTGAAACAATTATCTATTCAAGAAACTTAATTATTTTTATTAACTTATTTCAGTAGGGTAGAGATATTTTTAACGTCTCTACAAGCATGTTTCACACATTAAAAGTAAAAAATACCCCTTAAAATTTTAATTACACATAATTTCATGCTCTGGATCTTTAAGTAAGATTCAACATACTTCTTTTAATAGCACCACATTAGATGTAGCAGTGTAAGATGAGCTTTAAATAAATAAATAAAAAATAAACATTTAAAACTAGAATTAAACTGCATATTGTTTGCCACTTAACTTCAGTTCTTTTTTTTTTAATTGGTCACTTTTATATGCTTGCCTTTCTTTTCAATTCTTAAAACCACCTCCTCTTAAGTTATTCCTCTTAAACTACATTCACTCCTTCAAAATAGGTCAAGGAGTATTTTCACTCCTTGAAAAAATCCCTAGCAGTATCTCTGCAGTAGGGTAATGGCACCAATTATTTGCACTTTTATGCAAATTTTGCATTGTTTTCTAAATAACTTTTTATAAGTCCATTTTGGCACTTCATTTTTTTTTTTATTATGGACAAGGTCTGTGATACCAATTCTGCAGATTAATTCTGTCAAATTAATATATTTTCCCATTTCATGAGCACAAATTAAACAGCATTTTCACCCTCATATTACTGACACAAATGAACTAGTTGTTGACATGAATAAAAACCATTACTGATAAGCATATTCAATTATCGGAAGGGAATGTGCCCAAATTATTGAAAATATAAAATTTTCAATAATTTTATTTTGAAAGAAGAAAAAAAAAAAAAAAAAAAAAAAAAAAAAGGAATAACATTATAACTGAAATTTACAAGATAGGTAGGTATATTTTAAACTAATATAAAATTTTGAGATATTAACCCATTTATGCCTAGTGTCCCTTTTTTGGGACGGCATTTCTGATATGAGTTGAAAACATTATTTATTTTTTCCAGCATTTATTCACGAGCATTGAACCAGAACTCTACAAAATATTTTAACATGACCAAGTACGATGTTGACATTTCAATTTTTGTACATAATGATTTTAAAAGAAATCAGCCCTTGTTCAAGAAGTTGCCATCAGAAATTTATCTATTGTTGCTGGCATTAGCAAAAATCGAAGAAAGTCACAAAAATATTTGGGCACAAATGGGTTAATTTATTAACATTTAAGCAGTCAATAATTGGTTTGCAGCATTTCCAATTATTGACTCCTCCTCTTAAAAATTAGATCAAACATCATTTTTAAAAGGAAGAAGCACAGTTGTGTTTCAAATAAAAAACAATCATGAATTGAAAACTTTTTTCTTAAACTCACAGAAGTGTTGATAATAGGGTAAAGTGATGTTTTGGATTACTAACTGTTGGCACCCCTAAATATAGCTCTTTCCTTGAAAGTTTACATGTAGAAACTATTCTCATTAGGTAAAAGTAACAACAAAGCAGATAAATAAAGTTCAAGCAGAGAAATATGAAGTTGCATAGTTATTATAGGCGACTTAACCTCTTCAGTAAAACCACTGGTTAATATAAACAGTTATGACACTGATAAGAAACTATTCATTCTGTGGTGTCTCATCACTTAAAGTGACTTGATCAAGGTGCTAATCTGTTTCTGATTAGTTGGACTTTAGTCAGGGGCCAAGTATGAATGTTTTAAATGCAGCAAAAATGCTAATTTTTAAACATTGAAGGGACAACTGCCAGTAATTAAGGTAGTGTCAACAATTGGTGCCTTTCAGGGTTAGAAATAAGCGGTCGTTAGTCGTATTTTGCACCCAGAAATTTAAGTTTGACGACCATGAAATAATACCTGGTCGTCATATTTTACGCCTAACTTTAAAAAAAAATTCTTAGCAAAGCATACTGATCAACGGCAATCGCTATAACATACTTGACACATTCGGAATTTTAGGAAAGGTTTATCACCAATCACCCTTCAAACCATATTACCTATTCAGAATACGTCATTATTATCAGAAATCTCATTTATATAGGGTAATTTATCACATTTTGAGACCCCAGGCTAGTGCCTCGCTTACCCATGTGTTAGTCAGGCTCTGTTTTTGCCATAAATGTAATGAAATGTTCGATTTTTTTTTTTTAGTATGTTATTTTTTTCCCTGGGTTTCTTTTGTTTGCTTGTTTCCCCCCCCCCCACTTTAAGGCTAGAGCTCAGTGCCTTTTTAGCTTGGCGATGGCGCATGCCACATGACCTTGCACGTATGGATGGCACAGAGAGCCTGCATAGAATGTAGAATTTTATAAAAGAACAGTATTTTACAGCTCACACTTTCTTTTTTAATATTGCAGTAATTTTATCATTATTACTACGTTTGCAGTATTTTCCAGCATTTAACATTCTACTTATTTAATTTCCTATTTTCACATGTATATATTTAGTAAACAAACTTTAATTAGTATTCGTACTCGCTATGATTTGATATTTGAATGACTACACTACATAATTTCAAAATTACGCCTAAGTAGATCATTTTGGCAACTAAGATAAAATAGTTGGGTGCCATTGGCACCTCACTTTAATATCTTAATTTCTAACCCTGGTGCCTTTAATCTATAACTGGTGTTTTTTATTTTGTTGCTTGATAAAATATATAATTTAATACTACTAATAAAATATATACCGTATTTACACACATATAAGTCGAGAAATTTTGGACAAAAGAGGCTTTTGTCCGTCTTAAGTTGGTGGGTCGACTAATACGAGTGTCCTTAATTTTTAATAATTATTATTTTTTTTAATCAGACATCAAAAATGCCCTTTTATAAGACAAATGTTCTCTTCCTGCATTCCATAACACAATGACGCCTTTTCAGGTTGATTTTCATATCAGGAAGAATGTAGCGATACAAAGATTGAAAACTTGTATCATGTTGTTGTTCTTGTTGGATTACGGCCAATTAGCTACGCGTGGACTCTAGCCCGAAGGGTAGTGTCCCCCCTGCCCACTGTGGAGGTCTTTCTAAGGAATCCTAACCCAATAGGATTTTTTAAATTGTTTGATGAGTCCGATATTGAATCGGATCTTGAAATCAGTTTAACTTCATATATTAGTATTTTGCCATATCATACTATCAATAGTGTCATATTATTATTATTATTATTATTCATTATTATCAGTTTAATTTTGTATACTACTTTTGTATTGTTATTATTTTTATTATTCTATATTTTGTACTTTCTCCTTTTACAGATGATTGTGAATAAATGTATTTAAAAAAATTAAAGTTTCTTGATCAGGAAAGTGGTGAATCAACTTATATGTGGGATTTTAAAAAATTCAAATTTTTTTATTAAGAAAGTGCAGGGTCGACTTGTACATGGGATTGACGTATACGTGGGTAAATACGGCAATTTAATTTAAGAGAAAAAGTAGAAAATCATACCATCTAAACAGCTAATCATGAAGCCAAGAGGTAACAAAGGATCTATCCAACATAGTAGACGTGAAGGAGATGGAACAAGATCAAGTATCAAAGGAGTATAAGCACACAAAACAGCATCTGGTACTCGAACTTTTAAGGAAATTAACTTCAATATTATTCCCATTAAAATGTTACCTCCGGCACTGTCACCAGCAAAACAAATCACTTCACCAGTCCATCCTAATAGTATTAAATGAAATAAAATAAATTTATTATGATCATTAAACTAGGGCATAACTCTAGAATAACTTCACTGTTAGTCAAGCATTGATTCCAGCTACAATATTAAGCACTGACCAAAGCTTAAAGTAACTCCTATCAGTAGCTAGATTTTAGAGTGTATTAATGTGTATACTCATAAAAAAGTTACTGAAAATACAACTGTGTAATGAAGTTTATATAACACACAAACAGTGTAACAATTAAAAATTGATAAAGGCCAGTGGAGAATAAATTGTAAATTGACTGTACATTACCTCAGAAAATATTGCAGGTTGTTTAATAATCTGAAAAATGTTGCAGTTATGCAATTAAATAAGTTAATTGTTTTTAAATGTGGTTAATTTTAATGCTGTGATTTGTTTTTATACTATAATTCAGGTAATACGGCCACTGAGTATTTTTTTAAAAATAAATTTATACTATTTTTAAAGGGAATTTAGTACCACTTATATACTTATGCTATCTAAGGAATTAAATAAATATTTCTAACATGTCTGTAAACAGCAAACAAAACAGAATAAAGCCAAACAGAAAACATAGTTTATCTAACTAATGCTGCTGATAGAATATGTGTTAGTTCTTAAGAGGCCTTGCAAGAGTAAATCGGGGGGAAAAAAAGAAAAAAGTTTCCATCACCATCTCAGAATTTCATGAATTTTTTTTCTTGTGTTGTCTTACCCAAGGAAAGGAAAAATCTGAAATATTTTTGATTTACCTCTTTTAGTTTTGGAGTTATGGGGGGGAGTGGGCCAAAGTACCCCAGACGAGTGACGTAAAAATAATTTAGGGCCATTTAAAAGACATAGGACGGACAGAATTAAAATATTTAAAAGGTTAAAAACTCATTAAAAGCCGTCAGTAGCACTTTTGGTGGCGGCCACCACCTTCCTCAGCTCTGGTTTCAAAATGCCTTGCTCTCTTCCTCAGTGTTGGAATGCATGGAAGCTTTGCAGATTATAACCACAGATGGCGCTGTAAATGACATGACACACGCGCAAATAGATCCGAGAAGGAACGATATACTGAGGAAGAGAGCAAGGCATTTGAAACTGGGTTTTGAAAAACTTGCCTTCAAAAATGGATTATACGTTCTTTGAAATTGTAAAAATCAGCAAGTTTAGCATTTTTTTCTCACAATTTCGGAATTATTATAAGCTTATTATCAATGCCAGTTCATGGTGCAACTTGTAGACATTTTAAAATTTTCAGAGTCTCTCGCTCAATTAAATTTTTTAAAAAGTTGCATGCATTTCAAGCAAAACAGCCTTAATGTCACCTTGAAATTGTGAAAGTTACACAAAGTACCAGAGAAAAGGAGCCCTATCTCACTAACAGAGATTTTTTTATCTCTTAATTACACTAGATCAAATCGCACAATAGCTAGGTCCAATACATCTAGATATCACAACCAAAGGATGACTAATCAACCTAGTTGTCAAGAAATTCATAATAATGATTAATGACAGTAAATAATTGGTTTTAATTCAATCTCCTCTTTTCTCCATACCAAAGGGCACATTATCAATCAGATGTCAGCTTATCTAAAACACCATGTATGAACTCCAAATGGAAAGACATATTTTATGCATACCACAGGGAGAATAGCTGCCCTCTAGGAGGTATTAGAACAAACATAAAAACTCAAACAAGTAAATATTTACAAAGTGTTTAGACATTTAAAATGTTTTTAAATGTATTAGAACGCTATGGCCACCCTGCAGATGTTTCACTTGAGGGTGCTAGACGCGTTACAGATTACAAAGAAGTTAATGAATTCATCATTTCTCATCCAGTAACAAAATAACATCAATGTATTTAATGTTTGGAAATTAGCCATACAAACAACTATTAAATTCCATGATAAAAATAAACTAGATATGATAATATAATTTATAGAAGCTAATTTTAAGCAGGATATTTATATCATTTAAGAACAATTTAACTAGCCCAATACTTGAAAATTATCTTCTACCTTTTCGAGTCCTTTTCAATTGTAAACAAAAGCTCTAAAGTAACATTTAAGATTGACAAACCAAATTACCATGCCAAGAAGCCAACATAATGAGTTTATCTTCTAAATTAAGATATTATTTTGTTCCTCATAACTTATAGTTCTAAAAGATAATTAAATTAAATGAAAAGAAATTATGGAGTAATTGTATGTATAATTTGCATAATATTTATTTTTTAAGATGTTCACACTTAACCTAAATTTTTAACCAACATTTATCTTTCTTCTGTATGCTCTTACCAAACCCTTTTTCTGTCACCTGCTTCGAGTCCCAAAATCTGAGTGTGTGCAGTGTAAGCAAAACTGCACCTTTCCCCCTCATGTATCTAAATGCAACATTTTATAGAAATAAATAAGATAAGTAGACTTGGCTGGGACTTCTCCTTCACACCCTATTTTTAGCCAAGCTGCATACTGATTCTTTTCTTTTATCTTATAGAATCTTAAAGGCACTATTATGCTAGTTAACAGATTGAAGTAAATGAAAAATGTAAATTATTAAATGAATTAAGTTATAAAAATTTGTCTAAATGACCATGACGGCAATGAATTTTTATTGCTTTTGGCAGAATAAATATTGAAACAACAAATAAATACAATAATAATAATAAATACCCAATTTATCAGCATTGTTTAATGCCCAGGCATATGCAAAAAGTACTTCTTCCAAAGCTCTGGGAAATGGAGCACTAGGTGCTAGCGAGTAATCTACAGATAAAATGGGAACATTCAGATCATGAGCCCAATGCCTTAGATATATCTGAAATATGTAAAGTAAATATTATTACGAGAAATACTAAACTGATATACTAACTTAATTATAACACTGATTTAAAATTAGATGAACAATGTTTTACCAATGAATGCAATATTTTATAACTATATGCTCACAATTATCTTCCAAATATTGCAGAAAATAATAATAATTAAATTCAAACAAATTGGTCCAAATACAAATTTTAAAACCATTTTTATTTACCCAGATCATAATTGACATTTCCCTTTAAAATGGCTATAATATAATTTAAAGTATAGATAATTTCAAAATGAATTCAAAGATATAACAAAATATTTTTGATTTACATTCAACTTTAGTTAGTCAGGAAAAGGTACAAGGTACATACCAAAAAAAAAAAAAAAAAAAAAAAAAAACACAGTCAATAGTTTTTAAAAACACCAACTGTTTAATAGATAAAATAAAACACCTATATTTTAAATACTCATTTAAATAATTTACCAACTTTGTAATATTTTAAAAGATAATATATTCCAACTGCCATCCTTTCAATTTTCATTTGAAAATGCTAGTTTGTAATTTCATAATATTTTAGGCATATGAAGTAAAGAAAACCTCTAACAATAAGAAAAGTTAGTTTCTTCAATACTATTTTATTGTTTTATAAACAACTTTATTTTATAAAAATTTTAGAACTAACTACTTCACAAAAGACATTGATCAAACTTAAAAAATAGTAATGGAAGCTAAATATTTAACATAGTTTTTGAAAAAGTACCTCACTGTCACTGTGTACTTTTGATAAAAGTACCTCACTGTGTACAAAGGTAAACACACACAGCTGGATTATTTCCATTATATTTATCTAATCTAATGAAGAATCATACACAGGAGCATCTTGCAGCATGAAAAAGTTGAAACACACAGAAATTATTGTCATAAAAATTTTAATACAACAGAGTAGAATACTGAAGAAACAAATAAATAAATCAGATACATAAAAATTAAAGACTTTCCAAACTCTTGAATCACTACGTTATACATAACTACAAAACTTCAATTAATTAAACACCTAATTAAATATGATGCTTGAGGAAATCAAACATCAACTTCATTGAAAACACTTTCTTGAGATTTCAGCATAGAGAACTCTTTGATCAATCATTTTTACCTAGTTAAGTCTAACAGATTGCAGTTTTGAAGGGTCTTATACAGTTGTTAAAGTGATTGATTTGAATCTTAAAAGTCTGAGATTCCTTGTGCATGTATTTTCATTATAAAATGGACACATAATAAACATGAATGTAGTAGTTTTTTTTCTTTTCTTAAATGCTATGAATGACCTTATAAACTTAGCACTACCTCATTCTTTGAGTTGTACAATGTAAAGAAATTCAGTTTCAAAATATGAATGCATCAAAAGTTATAAAACATTAATAAAAATGTACAAGATAAACTTATCACATCTAAAAATTATACATCTCATAACACTAAAAACTGAATACCTAATTTCATATAAAAAACAATAACAAAACTTTTTATCTTATGCAACTTTAAAGTTCTAAGCAAAAAATGAGCCTAACACAATAAACATTCATTTATGTGATTTATTTATTTTTTTGAGTAACTTCAAATACAGTATTTCAAAATCAAATGAATTCAGGTTGTTGAGCCTGATAAACGAGAAAAAGAACAAAAACCCATAATTGTACTGTCAAACATGACACTGTTATGTTACTGTGTGCTATATTACATTTTAACATTAGCAATTAATGCTGTGTGAAGTATCGATTAATTTTTAAGAAACATTTAGGTAAACACTTTCATTTTTATACATCACAGGGGTCGAGCTAGGAATTTTTTTTTTAGGGTCCCATTTATGTGAAAACTGCTTATTTTTGTGAATTTTCATAGCAATTTTGAATTAGCATCGCTTTTTTAATTAAAATAATTGATAAAACAGATAAAAAAGCATGGTAAAATGCCAATGAAAGGCCGTTTTAATTGATTATATTTTTGTGATGCGGCTGTTTTATTCGATTTTAATTTTGTGAAGGGACTGCAAAACAGATCCACTTTTTGCCTGCATCAACCCCAGCATTAGTATAGGTAGATCAATTTAAAAACAACAGAAATTTTATTTGAGTAAAATGAATACTTCATGAGAGTCTGGATGCTGCGCAATAAAGCCTCCTCCATGACAATGAAATAACAAACAAGAGGACTTTTTTTCCATACGCTGTTTCTTTATTCCATCAAGAGCCTACAAAAATGAAATACAGTACATCTAACATTAATGAATATGAATTATAAAATATATTTAACTTTAATGCAAGAAAAACTTGATTCTCTTTAAAAATAAATCACACATTATTGAACTTACAACCTATTTATATGGGATTAATTATGGATGAGTAATGTTGATTATAAAAATATACATGTTGATTTTAGAATTAAACATGATACAATATTCAGAAATGATATCAATGGCACTATTTATTAAAAAAAACAACAACAGTAAATTGGGAAGGATATTTATTCACAATTCAACAGGCTTAACATAAGATCAGTTTTTGCAATTTAGTTCAGTTTAATCAAAGCAATTAAGTACATGACTTTGAGATACCTATTAAAATTATAAATGCCGAGGACAAAAGGCAAAGTCTATCACTGAGTTGCTTCAAATTACAGGTTACTTAAGTTTTAGGACTTTCATATATATAACCGAACATCCAATGCAAACTATACAGTGATTAAGTAAATTTATTTTAGGAGTTTGATTTCTATAAAAGCTGGATAAAGAAAATTATAAAAAATTCCAATCAACAAGTTAGCTTTACTGTCTCAAAGACAGTTTTTTGGTCTACCAGATTTTTAATAAGCACAGTTTTTTTTTCTTTTTAAGATGTAAAGCAAATCAAGTTTCAATTAATTTGATAAATTCTATGAATTGTGATCATAATTTATTTTTTAATGTAGTACTTTTTAAATTGATATTTCAAATTTATTTAGGTTATAGAAAAGAGTTTCAAAGCAGTAATTACTGCATTGTACATAGAATGGTACTTTCCATAGCTAAATCCAATTAGAGTAATTCACGAAGGAAGTACATTAACGATGAGAAAACAAAATAGCAACATGCAAAGGATACTGATCTGATATTAAAACAAATGATTATTAGCTTTAGTACAAGAAACAAAGCTATACAACATATATTTCAATATAATATCACAATTTGAATTTTACATGTTCACAATATCAAAATTTCTGATTTAAAAATACAAAATTACAATGGAAGTGTACCATGTCAGAAAAGCTTGAAGCTTACTTGTCTTTTTTCTATCAGTAACTTAGATAGAAAAAATATTTCCCTCTTCTTTACGATAAAAAAAGAAGGAGGCAGTTGCTTTCAAAATTAGATGATTGAATAGACTATTATTTTGTTTCACTGATGAAAAGTGATTCATGTTAATGTCATGCTGATAAAATGGCAAATGCAATAATAACAAAATTTAGAGACAATAATGAGAGAACGATATCAATATCAATGCTTATACTGCTGCAAGTGAACATGGTAATTTCAATTTAACCAATGCCAACTGAGTTCATAAATTATAACAAATAAAGCATAGATATCTTCACTCAATCTAAGTACATTTGGTACCAAAACATAAGTACTGTCGCTCAAATTTTGCACATATGATAACAGCCTACAGAAATAGTTTTTCCTCAGCTGTATTCTAGGAATATACCTTATTTAACTATTGATAGAAAGATAAATTTTTTCTATCATGTTAATTATGCTTTAATTATTTTTATATATTTTTTATTGAACATAATTTAATAATAGTTGATTCATCTATACAATATACACTTGATTAGTTATTTCTTTTAATGAAATTTTCAGGTAAAGGAAAATATGTATAAAAATTTTAAATTGAAAAAACAAAGAAAGAAAGAAAATGAAAGAAAAATAGTGTGCATATTTAATTCATGGATATTTTATACATTAATTCCAAAATTAAATAGTTGTATGCATATTTAAGCAGCAGCTATGGTTCTTTCGAGTAATATCATTTGGTAATACATTTAATGCAAAGCCAATTTTACAGATTAAATGACTAAGAGCAACACATATAACTTTATTCTTTCTGCAGAGCAAAGTGCAAGTAATGTTTCTCTTGAGTACAAAAATTTTACCCAGTAATTTTTGAAAATATAAAATAGCACTCTTAAAAGCTATGCATATTATATTACAGTCAAAACAATGGGTACAAAACTTTACACAAAATATTGTTGATGGTAAAATGAATAGAACACATAACTTGAATAAATTCTAATTTAAATATTTTTTATTCATTTCCTTTCATAGACCAATGACACAAAACAGCTTCATATTAAAAAAAATCAGAAAACTAACACACACTTTTACACTGGTAAAAGACGTTTTAAAGTCTGAATAAACATTCAATAAAAGTTGAATGTTGAATGAACACTACCATTTTTTTAAAAAAATAATTACACAATTCTCTTCATATATTTATGTCTATAAACACATTTTGTAAATTGAATCATATTCTTCGGTATTAAAACTTTCAAATTTCAGGCATTAAGATAAATAATATAAAGCTATTTCAGATGTGATGAATACTTTTACGGTTGGCTTGGAATAAATTACCATTTAAAGATTGAGTAAATATATGCATTTGAAAATAGTTCCATTCGAAACATGGGTATCTTCAAATTCTGGTTTATAGGTAAAGAATTTTTTTGGATAAAGAACACTTCAGGTTTTAATTTAACCAATCATGTAGTTAACTGTGAAGTTACAAGGAATCATTAGACTTTTAAAATTTGGTCAATAAATGGTATCTTTATTTAAGTGATATGCCAGTAGCTATCAAAGCCCCAAGTTCCTATTTTAAAAAAAATCTAAAACAGAAGGACCAAGCAAAGAGATATGAGAAAGGATGAAGCGGTTTGAGCAACCACATAGGGTGACAATTTAGCAAGCTGCCAAAGCAGGAGTGTAAAGGAGCAAAATTTAACAAACTTTTAGTTTTTACTTTTCAGCTAACACAATATCAAATTTCAAATGCAAATATTAGACTTTACTTGATAAATATATAATAACATTTTTAAACACAATTCTTAGTTAAAAAATATACTGACTTGTCCTTCACGATATTTTGATGATAGCAGAAGACATCTAACTGGTGCAGGAGGAATGTGAGAAGATGGAGCTTGGATTAACACAGAATCACTTCCATTGACTGTATTCAAGGACAGATCCACAGATGGGATATAAATAATTTGCTTTACACCCATATTAGGGCAGACCCATTCAGGTAATTTCTGTTAAAAAGTTTGAATAGCAATAATTGGGTTAATTCAAAATAATATATACATTTTAAGTGACACATCTAAATCTATAAAATATTCTTGTTTATTTTTGGTATATTTGTTTACTCTAAATGAACAGTTGCAAGAATATTTTTCTGCAGTCAATGGTAATAAGGTACTTTAGTTTTCATATTGCAAGCATTACAATGGCACCTTGTATGATTAAGTTATGCAATTACAAAAGTAAAAATTTATTCATTTATTTTTCTTAGTTCTATTGATTAATATGAATCAAAATGCATAAATGCTTCACATACTTATACATAAACTTACCTTCATAAGATGAATATCATTTAGACTCCAAAATGTCTTTAAAAATTCTACTGATGCATTTTGGGCAACATTTACAATCTGTTCAGATCGTAACTCTGGATTTAATATATACTTTATTCCATTCACAACTGTTAAGGCTGCCCGAAATACTGGACCTCCAGTATTTTGGTACAAATCACTAAATGTTGCTACAATAACTCCAACTCCTTGCAATATTCTTCTCATAGATGTGCAATACTGAAACCAAACAGTAATAATTTTAGTTAATTGTTATAAGTTGAGATATAATGTATACAGCAGGGATTCCCAAAGGGATTTACCTGGAACCTTCGGGGGTAGATGAAAGTTTATTAAGGGTTTAATGAGGGAAGAGGGGTTTATGATAAATATTTCTTTTAAGTTTTTTAAGGAATATAATTATTAGACACTCTTGGCTTTGCTACTAATAACATATATTTTAATTTTCAGTGGGGTCAAAATATTAAAAAAAGACGAGAATCCCTGATGTTTATTCTGAAAGGAAGATATACATTTATGATTTAAAATAAAATTTAAGAACAATTAAAATCTTAATCTATTTTTCGAAAAAAAAAAATGCACCACAGTAATGCAATAAGTACCTGCTGCTTCATAAACTCACATTTGTTCCAAGCAAAATTGATTTTATTAAGCGGATGAATTTTATATCTGGAAAACATTATTCGAACCCAAAGAGGGTGTGCCACCTGTTGTCACCTTCCAAAATTGGAGAGAGATTATAAAATAAGACAACTAATAGAAATGATAAATAAAATTAATTAATCCCTAATTGATTAATAGTTGATTATTCATTCAACATTTATAATATAAACTTATAAACACATACTACATTTAAAATGAATTTATTTATATATTACATAATAGGTTTGCTGAAAAAATCAGTGTTGCATTGTTTGAACATAGCAATTAAACGTTGAAAATGCATATTCTCACCGCATAATATGATTGACGATAATGCATGTGCTGAATTCAGTTTTCAGTTTTTCTGTCTAAAAAGTTTCTATCTGGTAAGCTACACTATAGCGACGGGTAGGGATAGCCAGCAGATGTGCTCAGAATGCCCTTTTTTCTTTTGATGGTAAAGTCGTCATCTAAACAAGTTGCTAGGACAAATGATGGGTAGGTATGTGTTTGTTGCAACTGAGGTTGTAATACTGTCTGAAGGTTTCAGGCTGGCTGGCTGATTTAAGTCACTACTGGATATATTAAGAAATGTTGAAATTTAAATGAAAGTAAAGATGCATTTAAAGATGAAAACAGGAAACATTGATAAAAAAATAAAAGAATGTTGCGAATTACAGAGAAATGAGACAATAAAAAAGAAATTACAGCTTGCCAATACATTTCCATTGTGTTTTTTGAAGCTAATTTTCTGAACTCATTTAGATTTTAAATAACTTCACTTTTTATTTATAGCAAGAAATATAGAAATCATGGTGAAATCAACCATGCAAGATCAGTTTTGCCATGTGTGCACCACACACAGGCAGGGTGCGAATTGACAGAGGGGGGGGATGCCGGGGGTTGTCCCTGGCTGAAGAATGTAATATCCCTGGCTAGAGAAATATTAATTGATCCCTGCCAGGGATACTATTTATCCCCTGTTGGAGAAATGTTAAAATTGGTCTCTGTCCTTCCAAATTCAATAGTACCAAACGATTTTAAGTATTGGAAATAGAAATTCTTTTATTTACTAGACAAAGGAGCAATTTATAAACATTCCTTTGAAATCGATATATACTTGCCTGATGCCACTTCTCATTCTGCAACAAATTAAGACTGTGAAATGAATGAAAAAGCGCTGTTCCACCGTGAGCTGAATTTGAGGGTAGACGTAGAATGGACATAGGCAGGAATATATGTGCACAGAAAATCGGGGGTCGACTTTTGTTTGAATTTAAATCCCTTCCCAGACATGTTGGCGACTGCATTTGTCATGTAATGCTTAATATATTATGTGAGTGGAGCATTTTACGGCTCCCCTTTTTTTTTTTCTTTTCAAATGTCCCCTCCAGAAGAATGTTTTCTTTCAAATGTCTCCCCTGGAGAAAACATTCAATTCGTACCCTGCACACAGGTGACCCCAAAAAAGCTAGCAGCCAAAATCTACTTGCTCCTTTTATTCTTTCGACTATACAGGTATGGGTAGCCCTTTGGAAAGTTGTGGGCCAAACTTCAGGATGTTATCCTCTACTGTCGCGGGTATATAACTGGGATTTATATGGAATTTTGAATGGTTTATCCGGGGTTTTGGGGGAAAAGTTCGTAAGCAGGATCAGGTCGCCAACACTAGCGATTGATAAATAACTTGTTAACATGGCAAATCGGGCGGGTGACATAATTCCAGACATGTGATTTGTTATTCACATGCTGGTATTGACTGTAATGAATTTGCCTTATTTTAAGATATGTTGTTTGTTAATCTTCGATAGAGCGGATTTTGGTGAAAATCCTTTAATGTTTGTTTTGAGCAATATTTAACGTGCTCGCTTTAGGCGTAAGTTCTTTTGTTTATTTGAATGCTCTTAGAAGGATTTATTCTGTAAAAAAGACATGTTGGTCATAAATAAAAGCAGAAGTCAAGGCCATCAAATAAGGAATTAAATGGAAAATTTCAGGTATGTGCTTTTGTTTATGTAAATGTTTATTGGTTGCTTTACTGTGTATTGGTTTACGGTTGAGAATTTGTATTGTTGTGTTCTATGGTCACGTATTTATAAAGGTTATCGTATGTTGTGTTATTTTAATTTTATGTGAACTGCTGAATAATGAATTGTGATGAGAAATTGAGATTTTTAAGGTTTTAAGAAAGATAGATAATTTTATTCGATATGTGGGTTTGCTTACATTGATTTGCAGAATTCACATACAATTTTTAGGTTTAATATGAATCAATAGATAAGGCTTTTTGAGTTGTTTGTGGTGAGCTTTGATTTGATTATGATTTTAGCAGTGTAAATTTTGAGTACTTTAAAGACATTAAAATTGCATTAAACTCTTGTGGGGAAGGAGATAGTCTGATTATTCTAGTATTTTTCTATTACTTTTAAGAAGTGTTTAGTGTAAAAAGTGGTTAAGGGAAATTTTGTTGTATATTTTTGTGCAAAAATATATTTTAACATTTTGCATCATTCGAAGATTTTTAAAAAAATTTTAGCGTATGCATAGCCCAGTGCTAGTGTTTCTTTGATATTCAAATTTCTTTTTATTGCATTCGAAAAATGTGTACAAATGTTTTAATGAGGTGTTTGGATAAGTGTATTTTAGTTTTGGGTTTATTTTTTCTTATATAACATTATGTTTGGCGAGAAAAAAAAAGTCACCAAGGTTAGATGTTGCCCCAGCTAATGAAATTTCTGCTTGGTTCTGATATGTTCTGCGGACCACATCCGGTTCATGGGCTGGACGTGGCCCTGTTAGAATGACATTCAGGCCCTCCCCTCATACCTCAAGTTGAGAAACCACTGGCTTAACACTAGAATGACGGATAGGGCCAATGTAGCCCCTGTCTGAGAATTTGTATTTCGTATTCTACTGAACTACATATATTGATATCCCATGACTTTTATTTATTTGACTTACTGCCACTATATTTGAAATTTTTTTTAACCAATTTTCATAAAATCATCAATTTCAAACAATATACCTAGAAAGACAGAATTTGACAGATTGGCCCTACCTAACACTCGACCCCTCTCGGATTCACATTACTGCGTTTCATTCTTGGAATGACCCTGTTTCAGCATTCTCAATTCATTCAGGTTGCATTCCACATCAAAGTCAAAACAGGCTGCAAAGGAAATCATACAAGGAAAGTTTTCCTTGAATGTAAAAAAAAAAAGGTTTGCAGAAAATGTGGATCTACAGAAATTTGAAATATTGCCAGATATAAGATTGTTCGTTATAAGGTCAGTATAAAATTTATCTGCTTTGTCTATAATTTTCTTTATTTTTGCATTATTACTTATAGCATTTATCTTGGTCAAGAGATCAAGAAATATTCAGGGGGCAATTTGGCCCCTTCTGTATTTCTAGTTGGAATGAAGGACATATTTAGGGGGGAGGTCCAGGGGGTCTGGACCAGGGTTGGGTTTTTGACATGACAAGCATCAAAAACTAGTTGAAACTGTCAAAAACTGGTTTAAAACGTCAAAAACTAATCCATAAAAGAAAGAGAACAATTTGTAAACTAATTGTGCAGTATATTTTCATTTTGCATTAAACTAAATACGTAATTAAAGTTAATTATATTGAAAAATAATTATTATATTAAAAAATGACAGTTATTTCTCAACAAATGACAATTATTGGGCTCATTAATAATTGCTTGTAGTGTGCATTTCTTTGTATAAATAAATAAATACCATTTAAAGGATAAAAATTTTAAAATTTAATTTCAGTAGTATATATACATATAATTTGGAGGGAAAGTTAATATATAAATAATGTTCAGCAGTCTTTCAAAATTTTCAAACTGAAGTAAGACTAAACAATTCCTGTAGAAGCAAATATTAAACTTATTTTGATTTAATCTAAATACCTAAATTGAAAGGGTTCTAAGCAAAAACAAATAACATAATAATTTCAGTCATTTAAATAAAATGAAATAAAGATAAACACCTTTAATTATCAGTATACTAAAGTTTCCCATTCAAAATAGAACCCCATTCCATATAGATTACCAATTTATTGAATGTAACCAATGTATTAAATGTAATGCAGCATTGAAATTTATCACAAAATGGTATTGGTATTTTACATGTGGGAACTTACAAGCCATTGAAGATTTTAAGGACTGTCCTAATTTTTGATGCAGATAGATAATTTAGAATTTTAATGTTATAACAGCAAGAATAATGTTTTGAACATATTAGATATGTAATAAAATTACTTTTCCCACTCTCTTTTCTGTTTCTCTAAATTACTTTTCTTGATAAAAAAATGTATAAATGATGTTTAAAATATTTCTTAAAAGTTGATATTATGTGTGCACTTTTGAAGAAATCAATTAGTATTTTTACTACAGTCAATATTTGTAGTAGATTAATATTAATAATCAATAAATATTTGTAATTGTATTAAAATAAATTATTATATGTAATTTGCATATATTTTAAAATGCAATATTTCAGGTTTTTGACATGACAGTTTAAACCATGTTAAAACCGTCAAAACCTTGCCAACCCTGGTCCGGACCCTCCCGAAATTTGGATTTTTGTTACTAAAATGGTAATGATATAGTATTTTGGTGTGAAATTCTGTCTTTTTTACTGTTTACCCCCCCAAATGTTTTTTTGGATACGTGCCTGGTTGGGTTTTCACCATCCTGGTCAATACCAGTTTTGACCAATGAAATTCATTATTCAGTTTATTCAATACTATTCAAATATGCTAAAATAAATAACCCAGTGCTTTATGAATGGGAAAAGGTCATTTTTTATTTATTCATGAATAAAAACATAGAATAAATTAAATGACAGGTAGAATTAAGAAGGAGTGAAAAGCAGGATCAAGGATGAATGAGAGATAAAAAAATATTTGTCTTATCTCGCATATAAGCTGTACATCTCTGTCTTGTCTCATCTTGCATCCATCACTACCCTTCACAGGATTCAAGAATTTAATTTTGCTGTCTTATAAGCATCAAGCTAAAAAATCTTCCCAATTTGAAACACTTTAGAATAAAACTAGGAAACAGTTAATAAAATTAGAAGTAAAAGATACAATATATCTATCGATACATACATACTTGCTATTCCAGTCTTCAACATTATTACTAAAAACATATATGTATTTTCCTGATTTGTTAAACGTAACAATGATTACCATTTTTATTTGTGTCCAATTACAAAGAAAAAATACACTTACATAAAAACCTTGGTGCCTCCCATAAAATCCGAGCTGTCGAATGGTGCCACATTCTTGAATTAATTCTTCTGCCGTTAGAAATGTATCTGCCATTAAACTCTGGTTTTCCCTATTTTCAGTTAGAATTTTGTTAATGTATTTCAGCCCTGGCCTTAAACCATCAAAAATACTCAAAAGACTTTCGGTCTCTTTTAGGTACGCATCATGTCTGAAGAAATATGATGAACGAGCACTACTTAACGATTTACAAAACTTGTAACATTCCGAAAAACATCGCTGAAATATCAGTATGAAACTTCTGAATCCATTTCCCTGGGCACCAGGGCTAAAATCATAAATGTGAGCTTCATTATGAAGATCTTTTAAATTGCTTTCATACCAGTGTAAATGCGAGAGCAATTCTCTTAGGAGGAAGACAAATTTGTTAGCATAGGAATATTTTTCTCGAACGAAATAAAAATAATCAATGTTATCAATAACGCTCATATAAAGTACTTCGAAATCACAGTCAAAATTGAAAGGCTCCGGGTAGCTCATTTTTTAACCCGATGGCATGAATATATTAAATATTAACAGAAATTTGTTAATAAATATACTCTCAAAACTAAAATCACTTTCCCAAGCCCAAGCCAAGCTTTCTGCTACATCAACTGTGTTGCCATTCTAGAGGAATGTCACAATCAAAACATTGATAACATCAGTGACATCATTATTTATCAACCTTCTAAAGAAAAATCTAACAAAATTTCGATTATGAAAAAGTAATTTCCAAAATTAAATCAAATCAAACATGACTATCATAAACTTGAAATAGGCCGCATTCATAAACGACAAACCAGTTACACTCGCGCAACGGGTTTCTATGTAAGTTGTTCGCAAACGAAACTGATTGCATTCAGTTTATAAAATAGAGCGTTTGTATACAAAACTGAGTGAGGTTAGTTTCAAACTTTTGGAAGTAAACTGGTGAGCACGGAGCAGGTTCATTCAGTTATTGAGAGGACACACTTGCTTAAGGTGACCATATACTCCAACGTAGAATTGAGGACATGTCCCCAATTCTGAAAAAAAATTGAGGACATTTTAAGCCGGATTCATACTGGCCGTACCGCACCGCTAAGACGCCGCAATGACGTCACGTGGCGGAGCAGCACGGCATCCGTGCGGCGAGCGCCGAGGGTTTGCGCATTATCTGGCGAGAACAGATATTCCGCAGCGACCGCAAAGCTACAGCCAATTACAGAAGAGCTTTTACAGCTACAGCCAATTACAGAAGAGCATTGGTGTGTTAACTTGCGGCACCGCAAGCTCGCCGCGAGGACAGCCAACGGTCCAAAACGGCCAAACAGTACGGCATGGTTGCGGTGCGGCGCGGCAGTATATGAATCCACCTTAATAATTAATGAAATAATTAACACTAATCTAATTAACCCTTTCAAAGGCCTTGGTAAGAATACTTACAATCTACGGTCTGTTGGCTACAGAATCAATGATCGTTAGTGATTTTTCTGCTTTTTGTTCAGAGATAATGGACAAGTATTTTTTTCATAGATATAGATTATAAATTATATTTGGCTTATAAACTTTAATTTAGTGCGTATTTTTAAAGAAAGCTCGCATACTTATTCAAAAAATGAGCACATGAATCATCGCTTTTAATTACCTAAATATTTTTTTCATTCAATTGCGTGTGCAAGTGTCAGTTAGTTTTCCGACTTTGATTTGTTAATAATACATTTATTCTCCTGCAAAGTTTGTATGCTTGTATAGCACTTGTTTCTTTGATTTTCATATCCAATATTAAAATAGAGGAAAAATATCTGAATTAATGCTAAAAAAAATAGGGCAGAAAACACTCAAGTACACCCTACAAAAAAAGTATTCGAGCAAGAGAGAAATTTCCTACGTTGGTTTCGTATATTAAAAATTATTTATCATAAAATATGAATTAGGCTATGTATAAATATGACTTTCCGTATTTCTATAAGGTTGTGCGATTTTCAAAAACTCAATTATTATTCGCAAATCTAAAATAGGAAATTTCTTTCTTGCTCGAATACTGTTTTTGGAGGGTGTACTTTCGATTCTCTGTAAATAAATACGCCCATGAAAGGGTTAAAAAACAATGTAATAATTAAAAATTGTCCTCAAATGCTTCTTTACTTTTCGAGGACATATCACAAAAAAACACAAAAATCGGGGATAGTCCTCAGTGCAGTGGCGTGCCAAGGGACTTTAGTACCTATTTTGTCACCCCCCCTCCCTCCAAAGCTAAATTGCATCGTTTAAAACAAATTTAAGAACTATGCAAAGTTTAAAATGCAGTTTTTATGAAATTAGTTTATTAAAAAGAATTAGTGCATAAATTTGTAAAACACATTCCTTAATTCTTTGGAACTAATTTGTTTACAATTAAAAAACGCCACAAAAATGGTGTAGTTTAGTTTAGTAATTAATATGTACTTTAAAAATAAAAATATTGGGGAAAAATAAATCGAATATTTTTATTACTTTTAAATTAGCGAATTGGGAAATAACATCATTTATATCCATGCTTTTAACTACCGTGTTTATTCGCGTAATTGTCGCCCTCGCATAATAGTCGCACCGCGTTTTGAAGCTGAAAAATCGTCGAAATATTTTCCCAGCATAAGTCGCAGTCTTGTATTAGACCTTAATTTATGCCTGTAAAAATATTACTATAAAGAGAAAAATGCTGTTTTGTGTACAATTGAATAAAATATTATTTAATCTACTGCAGATAAACTCTAAACATTTGGTAACTTTTATTTTAATACCCGTAATATTTTGTATAGGGTGTGTGAAATATTGTGTAGTAGATTTTCTCGTATAATACTCGCACCTAGACTTTCAGCATGAAAAATTGGCAAAACACGGTATTTTATGCTTTATTGAAAACAGAGCTAGATTCGACTGTTGTGACTGACTCATGGTGGAACAGAGGTAGTTTTTTGTCGGTCTAAGTTTCGAAAAACATCACTCAAAAATTAGACAGATAATATCCATAGTGTCAAAAAAAAATATCTTAGAGCCAAAGATCAGTTTGACACTGAATCGCAAAAAAAAAAAAAAAAAAAAATGAAATCTATAAAGAATTGTAATAATTTCAGCGCTGACCATTCTTGACAAACTTATTGGTTAATATTTGCTGCTTTTAGGAGTCTCCGAAGGCGCACGATTTCTGAAATTATGTTATCTTTGGAAATTTCGTCGGAAGTTTGTGTAAGATTTGTGACAAGTTCTTCCAGTTTTGCATCTGATGCACTAACCAAATTACTTGCTTGAACCACTCTGAATGTTAATAAAATGATTTCCGTTGATTTAAACGGGTTCTTATTTCTTCCTGGATACGATACACGTACTCAAACATAACTCTTTTCAGTTCTTGCTCCAGAGTCAAGCCTACAAATTTATCCTTCTCTCCTTGGATCGTTTCTTGAATTTCCTTTTGCTCTTTCTCTCTATAGGAATGTTCATTTCCCAATAGCGTACTGGATTGAGTGCTACACAACTGCGATCCTCCTGTAGGTAAAGTTTTAGGCATTGGAATTTCTGGTCACACTTATCTAATCTCACCCTGGATATTTGTAAATACTTTTGAGTAGTGTTTACTCCCTCTGTTACGTCAATTTCACACTATCCCTTGCCGCCCCCCCCCTGACTGCCTCACCACTAGAGGTAGCTGGTCAATCTTTTATTTTCTTTAACAGATTGAACATAGATGTAAACTAGAGATGACGTACCTGATGTTTCCTTTATGCTTAACTTGTGTGTAAAATTTTGTAAATACTATTATTAACCCTCCAAGCGGCTGAGACGTAAAATCCCGTTAACTTCATTCCAGTTTTCACTGCAATGCATCTATAATTTAAATTATTTATAACACCAAGGCATCATAAAATATATTTCGATATTAAAGCTTATGCGCATTTTAGGAGTTAACTTTTTAATAATTACAAATCTTCCTATCAAAATTTTATTTTTTAAATAATTTTAAAGCTGCATGAAAATTTTGCGGTGAAAACAACTTTACATTATTTGCCCATTTTCAAGACGCTCGGAGGGTTAAATGTGTGTAATTAAAATGTTGCAGTAACCTTGAATCACCATCTCTGCTGCCGGTCAACGACGCGTCTCGGGAATAAAAGGTAAGGTGAAGATTTTATATTTTTAACGAGTCCTTACCAATAGACATGCCGAAGTACGCGACACCCTCTAAAACTCACAGTGACAGATAAGCTAAGAAAGAAAGATAACAAATCGCAGATATCAAAATCTGAGCTAAACCAATTAAGTCAACGTTTTCTTTTGAATCAAAAAGTTCTTCGATCGCTTCAATAAACTTTGTCTTTTTTTTTCGGGTTTCTCAGCATCGTGTTGAGCACTCCATCTCGTTTCAGACAGTCTTTTGGGTGGGGCGGCTTTTGGGAAAGGTTAATAGGGATCTTGAAAACTACGCTTAAAAAGGTCTTAGGAAAATCTTGCGTACACTACGAAGAATTAAGCACAATTTTGTGCGATGCTGAAAGTTTAATTAACTCATGACCTTTAACCCATTAAACGCCGCTATGAGAATCAGATAGAAATTTTTTAATGTATATACATTTTTTACATACATTGCATGCCTCTATTATAGAACTGTTGAATTTTTTTTTTTTTTTTAACTCAAAGCATTTAGGAAATATAGCATGTTCCCGTAGCGGGAACTTTGGCGTGTTATGGGGATAAATGTCGTTCTCCATTTTGGATACAGCAATTCCTTTTTTTACGCATATGCTGCTCAAAACTGTATATATAAAGTAATTATTTTTGTTGTTGATACTATAATGTACGAAATAACCAGCCTGCGAAGTGCCAAATATTTCTTTACTGTTGAACGGTGGCAAAATCAATCTGGAAATGCTATGACTTATGACTTGGAGGGGAGGCCCAAAAAGGGCCAGGCACCGCGACCATGGGTCTATTGTATCATCCCCAATCAATATGGAAAAGGTTCTACGAAAAGAGCCCAGTAGCAGATGCGAACATCAGCATAGACCTAACAGACATTCTGTGAAGCTCCCAGGGCTCAGTGACATGGCGCCCAAGATGCTCAAACCTATAATCAGAGAAGTAATCACACTCACAGAGAATGTGTAAAGCAGTTTCCTCCTTAAGAAGACAACCCCGACAAGTGGGATCATCGACAACCTTCATTATGTTAAGATGCCTTTTAAGGCAACAGTGCCCAGTTAACAGGCCAATAGCCCTACGGAAACTGGACCTGTTGAGACACAGAAGTTCCTTGCATCTAACAGTAGGAAAGCCAAGATTGATCTCTTTGGCCTGCCTCTGGCCATTGCACTTAAGCCAGCTGGAATACCAGCTGGGCTTGCAGCCACTTACCAGCTGGGCTTGCTAAAGTGGCTAAACACAGTATCCCTGTAACATTTTCCCGAGATACCGAGAACCGGCTCAGGTCCAACAAAAAAAAAGAGCCAGAGCCCAACCTGGCAAGAGAATCCGCCATCTCATTACCAGGAATGGCAGAATGACCAGGAACCCAATACAGAGTAACTGGAAATGCTAACTAGTGGGAGGGCGCCAAAGCTCCCGCTGTGGGAACAAGAAATATAAGCGTTCATAACATTCCTTCATAGGAATCTAGTCATGCAGGATTTTAAGAATGTTGTTCTTCAAGATGTTGGTTTTAAATATGCAGGGGGTCCGGACACCCCCCCCCCCGAAATTTCAGTTTTTGTTAACAAAATAAGAATTATAAAGTCTTTTTGTGAAAAATTCTGCCTTTTTTACCATTTGGACCCCCTCCGAATTTTTTTTCTGGGTACGTCTTTGTAACGTCTATGCCCTTTAGAACTTGAAGATCCTCAGACTTTACCTACTTCCAGATTTGGACGAAAATTGAAATCAGCTAAACTTGGAGTGTGAATTCGCCTATTTTGAGTATGTCAGTAAACTTTCATACTCAAGGTGGGAGTCAGGGGCGAAGCCAAGGGGGGAGGGTTAGGGGGGTCATAACCCCCCCCATGAGGAATATTTTGCCATACAAAATGTATATTCTTCACTACATTATCACACACACGTATACATATATATGAGTTTTAGTAGTCGTAACCCCCCCATGAAAAATTTCTGGCTACGCCCCTGGTGGGAGTGTTACGTCAATTTCACACTATCCCTTGCCGGGCCCCGCTGACTGCCTCACCACTAGAGGTCGCTGGTCAATCTATAACTCTAACTTTTTATTTTCTTTAACACATTGAACATAGATGTAATCTAGAGATGACGTACCTGATGTTTCCTTTATTCTTAACTTGCGTGTAAAATTTTGTAAATACTATCATTAAATGTGTGTAATTAAAATGTTGCAGTAACCTTGAATCACCATCTCTGCTGCCGGTCAACGACGCGTCTCGGGAATAAAAGGTAAGGTGAAGATTTAATATTTTTAACGAGTCCTTACCAACAGACATGCCGAAGTACGCGACACCCTCTAAAACTCACAGTGACAGATAAGCTAAGAAAGAAAGATAACACATAGCATCCCAACGAAGTGTGGAGGTGGAAAAGAAAGTGAAGACAATCTCCAGTGTCCCGAAAAATGTTACCCACGAACGAACACTTCCAAATGAACGCAGCCACACAGATTTAAGGAGTGGTTTGCATACCGTACGAATAAAGTTTTGGGATTAATCTCTCGTATTCTGGCTTGAACACCTGTATGAATCCCAGCCGTAGTTGAAGCGTTATCGTAGCCTTGACTTCGGCACAGATTAATCTCGAGCCCATCTCCCTCTACACTTTTTAAAATTTATCTGTAAGGGCATCGGCTTTTTTCCAGCAAAAGAAAAAAATCCCAAAAAAAGATTCTCCTACTTTGCCATATTCAATGTAGACATGTCGGATTAATTCACACATTTGGTCAGTGTGTGATATATTTGGAGTGCTGTCGAAAGTTATCCCGATATATTTTGCCTTCTTTATGCCCAATAAAAATTTTTCTTTGCACTATTGCTCAAAACAGGTATAAATTCATTTTCGATTTTTGAAGGTGTTGTGATATTTCATATTTCTAGCATGGCAACAGTCTTTTTACATTTCCAAAATGGCAACAGTCTCACCATGAGACAAATGTAAACACTTGACATGTGTAATGTGATTCTTTTGTCGATTAAAGCTTCAAAAGTCTCAATTATCGTTTTCTACTTACTTCTTATAACAATTTATTCGACAAAAAGAAATCAGGAACCGATGAACTATTTATGAACTGAGCTTTCGCTTGAATCAATCCACGATGGAATATTATTTAAAACCAGAACGATTTGACCTCAAACCCACGTGCCCGGGCGCCGAAGCCAGGTGGTGGGTACATTGGAAGAAAACTTTTACGAATTTCAGCTTGAGTTTAAAAGACGTGACCGAAGCTAACAAGCTCCCACTTGTCTGAAACTATGTGTCCTCATCCGTCTATCAGGTAATCAGCGAAGCACCAGCTACACTACGGCGATGGGAATACTTGACTCGCTGTACGTCGCGAAGAAAAATGATATCTTCGCACGGCATTGCTTGGTATACCGATGCCAACAAGCAAATGAGGAGACGGTGAGTGAATATGTTCAAGCTTTAGCCACTAAGCAAAAATTGTGAATTTAGAGATGTTACTGCTGAACTGTATACAAACGAATACATTCGCGATGCGTTTATAAGAGGACTAAAGAGCTCCCGTATCCGCGAAACGTTTGCTTGAAAATTCCCCCGTTACCTTGGAAACTGCGGTCGACCAAGATCGAGCCCTCGAACTGGCTGAATATCCTTCTGCATCATACCTTACTGTCCCTCAGCTGATGACTTCTGCTGCAGTGGAAACTGCCGAGCCTGATGAGATACTGGTGGAAGAGCAAGTAGCTGCTGTCTCCCGCTCTGGTTCATGTTTCTTCGTGGCTATGATCGTCACCCTCGAAGCGCTTGCCCTGCCAAGAATGCTGTTTGCAACAAGTGCGTCAAGAAAGGACATTTTCAGCGTGCATGTAAAGCTAAGATTTCTCGTAGTACTGGAAATGTGGCTTACACACATTTGATAGCTTCTGTATCTCCTTCCCCTTCTTGCCTCCAAAAATCCCGCGTCCTTGCCACTGTTAATGGTGTGAAATTCGAGGCACTAGTTGACACTGGCAGTTCACTCAGCTTCCTGAACTTCCAACATGTCGACAGGTGCCATTTAAAGATGAAACCCTACTTAGGAAAGATTTCTATGGCGAACTCTACCGTTACATCCAGTATTGCCGGGGTCGGAAACGTTACAATTGAATTACAAAGCGACTGTTATGCTGAAGTTGAAGTCCACGTCATGAAAAATTTGTGTGCTGACTTCCTTATTGGTCAAGATATCTTAAAACTACACTCTTCCCTTGTGATCAACTTTGGTGGTGGTAGGCCTCAATTAGAAATTTGTGCTTTGACCAAGGCTGATGTCCCACCGGCTTCCTTGTTCTCAAATCTTACGACTGACTGTAGACGCATCAGTGGCGTAGCGTAGCTTTTAAAAGTAGGGAAGCAACTTTATAAATTCATTAGAAGAAATATATTTACAGTTTTATATACATACGCACACTAATATAATAAAATTACATACAATTATTCAAAGACTTAATTTTACAGAGATGTAATAAGTAAGGTAATATGGGTGTAATAAACAGATAAAAGTTATCATTTATAACTGAGTCTGATTCTTCTGTTTTTCATACTAAATATATCTATAACTTCATCTAAGAAAGTGGGTTTAGACTGAGGTGTTTTCAAAAATGTCTTTTAGATGTTCATCAGTGCTAGAGATGACAAATTGTCCTGCTTTACTGAATTTATCAAATAATTTTTCAATCTTTTCAAAGCCGAAAATGAACGTTCATCTGCTGCACTCGTCGCTGGTATAGTTATAAAACCAGCTCGCACAATTTGAAAACTTCAGGGAAAACTTTTGAAAGCTGAGTAACATACATAAATTGGTATAAATCGCGCACACTTTCTTTTATCATATCTGCGTCTGAAAATATAGTATGTAAGTTCACTCTTCAGAGGATCAAAATCAAAAAATGCCCCATAATTTTCTTTTAAATTCAAAAAAGCTTTTTCAGGGAATGAGACTTTATATGTCGGAAAAAATTTGCCATCGAGGAGACTAAAAAAATGAGCTTATTATTGTCTGAAAACCTCAGAGAAATATTCTGGCATACAACATCAATAATCTCATAAAAAAGCCGTTTATAAAAGGCTTTTCTTTCTTCCCCACTCATACAGTCAATTCGAATCCTTTTTGGGCGAGCCTCATCATTTGAAAGTAAAAAATTTTCAGTTTCATTCCAAAATCGGTCAAATTCCTCCTACAAGTTCTGCATGGAGCGCTTAAAAACTTCTATTTGCGAATTGCAGAAAGCGATGTCACACCTCTTTGTAAAATTTTGAACAGAGCATCTGAATGTGGGAAAATTGAAGACAATATATTCAGCATGAAAATGAAATCAAAATCCCTTAAAATCGATAGAAGTCCGCAGGCAGAAGAAATTGTTTCCGTATCCTTGGGTTTTCAATTATCGAAAAGAATAAGATATCAATTCTTTCTCTGTTTTCATAGACAGTTTCAACGAGGCGGCTATGATACTGCCATGTGCCATCGAGTCGGTGCTATTGAAGGAAATCTTTTCCTGAGGAGGGTGTCGAGGGCTTCAATTCTTTTGGTAAATTTCAAAAAGAACGTTCTAAAGCCAGGGAGAGTAGAAAAGAAGACCTTAACTTCTTTAATAAAACTGGCTGATTATGCTAAAACTAAATTTAATCTGTGTGCATAACAATGCACAAAAATAGCGTTTGGGTATTTTTCATGAATTTTTTTCTGTACTCCTGCATGTTCTGAAGCCATAACAGCAGAACCATCGTAAGTCTGTGCAACAAGTTTTGAACCAAATTCAAATTCATTTAAAATTTCTACAGCATGATTATATAAAGAATTGGATGTACGATCAGAGCTTACATCTGTAAAGCACAGAAACCTTTCTTCGACATTACCGTCAACCGTGATATAGCGAAAACCGCAGAAAGTTGGCACTTCATCATTACATCTGACTTCTCATCAAGAATTATAGAAACAAACTTCCCTAGTAGCAATAACCCATCGGTCGATGAGAGGCGGGTGAGTTAAATCCGAGGAGAAGGAGCAATGGCCGATCACGGCTTTTCATCCAAAAAAGGGGAAATTTCATCGGCAACTGGTACAAAATGTCCGCTCGGGGAGCCATAAAGCCGATCATCGTTTCCCGACGACTCCGATGAAATAACGAAAAGAAACCGATAAACTGTTTAAAATATATTTGTTAATAAAAAATAAACGACTGGCAGCAAATTTTTCAAAAAATGTCCGTTCTGTTTATTATGTTTTCGTTTTTTGTATGCTAAATTTCCGTTTTTCTGGGAAAAAAAAAAAGAAAAAAAAAAGTCTTCCTCCACCGGGACCGAACCATGAGTGTACTGATTACGAGATAAGCGCGCTGCCCCTAGACCATCGAATCTTGTCATGTGTAAGGCAAAGTGTACCCATGTGTGTTATTTACGTGTACGTGTTATTTTAGTCTCAGATTGGGACTTGGGTGAAATTTTGACAAAGTGTTGTTCAGCTATTATTAATAATAGTCAAATTATTCGATTGGTAAGAAATTAATTTCACTTTTTACCAATGTATGTAAGTAGCAACAACATTCATAATTAATAATTAAAAAACAATATTGCCAATTGTATAGGAATTTTAGTGTGATTTTAACTTTCATATTTCTTGAATAACTTTTAAAAATTAAATAATTTCTCTTCTTGCTGTTTACATTAAAGAGGTTTCAAAAGAGTTGCTCATTGTAATGAAGTTTCCGTTTTTCTTATAATGCAGCTGAAGCTCAAATAGATTTTCTTTTATTTTTTTTAAACACACTTTTTTAAAATTATTTAAATATTACAAACGATTTTTATATAATAAATACTTACATTTTTTTGTAAATATTTCTTTTCAAATTTAAATTTTGTGGGAGGGGGAAAGGGGGGGGATACCACCCCCCTGCCCCCTCCCAACCCCAATACAAGAAATTTGAAGTAAATTATGCGATTAATTCAAGAATTGTTCAAAATTTCCCTTAAATTATGCAAAGGCACATCTAAATTACTCAAATATTTATAGGAATTTGGGTAAAGTGTAAACCACTGGGGACACCTGCAAGGCCCGTTGACTATAGAGCTGCAGTTTCGGATAAGATATTGTTTTTCGGTTTCCCATCGGCGAAACTGCTCGTCTAGATCACTTCTATCCATGAATAAAAATTCATCTATTGCAGATAAACAAAAGTGCACTTGCCGATGACTGAATTCGACGAGTCGATGAGTTAACGATGAGTCGATGAACGACCGAGCAGAAAACAAGCAGTCATTGCTACTAGGGTTGGCTTCTGAAACTTCCTCTTTTATTTTTCTTATCATCAGTTCAGAAATGGCATGCATTAATTCATTTTGGATGTCAGGAGAAGTACCGCGAAAAACTGTTGACGATTTTAAGGGATTCTGCAAATCTGAATCATAACGAGTAAGCATCATCAAAATCTCACTAAAATTTCCTTTGTTACAAGATTCTGTGGTTTCATCATATCCCCGAAACGCTAATCCTTGTGACCCCAGAAAACAAACTACTGTAATTAACTGACCGACAATTTTTCTATTTTTCCAAATTTCATCATTGTGTTCCTCAACTGCTTTTTTGTAGTGACTGCTTAGAAAAAATTCAATTCTATTATTTTTACCAAACAGAGTACTTTCTTTCATACATGCAATGTGGTTAACTGGATAGTCTATGCCTTTTATCCTATTTGTAAATGTTATTTATATCAGTGTAGCCGCCTCTATTAAATACATTTTTTTTTCCTTAGAAAACAAAATACAGGGCCAGCAAAATAGTTTGTTTAATTTATCACAGCCACACAATAATGGAATAGTCTCATAGAAATTAGTACTGAAGTGCCGTGTGCAAGTTTTTATTTTGGTATGCAAATCTAAATTAGGTTTAGGTGCTCCTTCTTTTATTACCTTAAGTTTATCATTATAAGGCAACGAGCTAAATAGTGTTTCAAGCAGCTTTTCAATAACACAATGGTGATCGGTTGAATTTGATATGTTTGTATTTAAATAAATAGCTAAATAAATAAATTACTGCAATGACATTGTCTCAAAAATACAACCATAACTGCTTAATCGTAAATAGAAACACAGAATAATAACTCACTGAATTTCTCTTTCAAAAACAGCACAGCTTATTTGAGAATACAGTGTCAATAACATGAAAAAAATATCATCACTGCCAGAAAGAGTCCGAAAAAAAATAAATCCCTTTAAATTTTCCACCTGCATACATGACGAGTGAAAATTCCGGATTACACATCCGCAATTCCCCTTTTTTCCCTTTCGGAAGCAAGTAGGACGATTGCTTCCGAGTTCTTGGACTCCACAGTGTAACGGGGCTTCGATTTTCTCGTTTCTCTCTTCCCCCTTTCTTTCAAAACTAAAATTGTTTGGAGTGGAAGACGGGATATACATTGCTTCTACATAGCGTTGTGTGGCGTTGTGCTACTGCTCTCAAGCCTTTCTACTTTCTTGCAATTTTCGCTAGTGGGCGAAGTGCGTTTAAACAACTTTAGATTGGTTGAACAAATATTTTTTTTGATTTATAAAACGAAATTGGCTGTCACGCCCTTGGCCACACGTGCTCTCACCAGGGAGGGTCGATGCTGACCCCTGATCCTACTTAACGTCCCCCCGATCTCAGCAAGCTCCCGCTTGGACAAGGGGGCGAGAAAAAAGAAAGGACAGTTTCGAACTGATGCAGGGAGAGAGAGGTGGAAAACGAGAGCCTCTCCTCTCACGTATTTTATTTCTCTATGATGGGAGAGAATATTTGCCAGATTTTGTAAATACGAGTAGTTATGTGTACATATTAAAACTCATTAATCCAGATAATTTGATTGTGGATCTATTGAGCTTGCTTTCTTTTATCGCGAGTGGATCGAGATCAACGAAATGCCTCAATAAAAATACACGCTCGGAAAAAGTAGATCTACCATTAGCGACTTCACTGTCGCGAGAGTTGCGACAAAAATGGTTGACAGCGGTCCGATAAAAGAAAAGTTGATGTAAAATCGTCTAAGAGACTAGTCATGATCAGATCCCCTCATAACTGTGATTTCTAAAAATATGCAGAGGCGCAGACAGCCAATTCGGGGCCCCAGGGATAAAATCTTTGGGGTCCTTTTGCTATCCAGAAATCTCTTTGATGTCATATTAGATCAATCATTTATTCCTTATTAAAATTGTTAATCATTTAAATTAATAGTAATTGGCAATTAATTAATAGAATTAAAATTATTAATTTAAAAGAGTATTTTTCTTTAATAAATATCCATGCTCTAAAAAATACCAACATTTTGTTTTGAAGGTTTCGTCCCCTCCATAGAGAAACAGTATTTGAAACGTTAACATTTTTGCATGGCATGCTTCCTCAGTATTGAAACAAATAATATTTTTATTCATACTTCCATGCAAGCAGACAGCAAAAAATTTCAGAACGCCAAAAAAGTGAAAATTTCAAAATTTCGGAGGTTGGTTGATTCCCATAATCTCTCCTCTGGCTAAACCCTTTCTTCCACTATTTAACAATGTGTCTCGAAAAAAAAAACAATTTCTTGTTAAATAAATCTTTTCTACTTTTAGTCATGGCAAACCGTTGACTAATACCGTCAATCTCTACCTTTCTTGCAAAAAAAGACTCAATCAGAAACACTTCTCGTTTTTGTCAAGTTAGTGGTTTTTGCTCTAGCTGGCTTTTTGTAATTTCATTCAAAAATTAATTTGAAGCATACGGATAATCTAAATTTGGACTTTTTTTATTTTACAAAATTGACAACACACAATTAAGTGTCATATAAACAACAAAAGGGGGGCCCCTTCACAAGCTGAGGCCCAGGGGATTTTTCTCCTGCTCCCCCACCCTCTCAGCGCCACTGAAAATATGTACTGCGGTGGTGATGGTGAGCCGAATCTGCGTGGATATCCTTACAACTTTCTGGATAAATATGCTGCTGTGATGATGGTGATGTGAATCTGCAAGTACGGATATAAAGAATCGATGTTAAGTAAATTGTTACAGCAACTACCAATTGATGCTACCACAGGAACAGAGTAGTGTGAATATGTGTGTGTGTTTGCTACTCTGGAGAGGAACCTAACAACTCCTAAAGTTTGATACCGAATAAATCAACAGACAAGGTGAGTGACTTTTCCTTGATTGTTTGATACAGGGATAAGTGACATGATAAATGGCATGTTTATAATTTTAAGTAAATGTTTGAGCGCATTTATTAGAAATAAATATCAGCTGAATGTTGATTAAAATTAGAGTAAATATTTTAGAGAATGCTGAATACTTTTTATCTATTTTAAGGAAAAACGTAGTGTTAATTTCACAGCACTGGGTTGTGGGTGAAATGATAAGTAAATATGAAATATGTATTTATAGAATGCTGAATATTCATTTAATGTTATTTTATTTTGTTGCATGAAAAGCATGTTACTTTTATTATTTCAAATGATCAGTGTATTTTTTTCCATTGTCCAGGTATTGAGAAGTTATATGTTATCTATATAAGGGACGTACTTTTGTGCATTGATTAACATTTTTGTGAGGAAAATCTTCTATTTCAAAATTGGTTAAATATGGCTTTCTTAATGAGAAGGAGGAAAGCAGAACTCATTTTGCTAGCGTCGGAATTGGGGTTGGAAGTCCAACCAGAGCAAACGATGATAGATATAAAAAGGGTTATTTTAGAAATGGAAAATTATGACGAGGAAACAGTGAAAGAACTGTTACAGTCAATAATTGATGAAAGGCAAGTGAGGGAAAAAAATGAGATGGAGATTTTAAAACTTCAATCTCAGGAAAGGAATGAAATAGAAAAAATAAAGTCACAATGGTCAGATCAAGAAGGGCGTCAAAATATAGTAACAGGTTAGGAAGGGCAAGGTGGAAAAAGATCGTTTGAAGAAGTAATTAGGATAATTAGACTCTTAACGGTCAAGGTTCCAAACAAAGCGGAAGGCTGGGATTATTTTTTCACTAGTCTGGAAAAAGCGTTCAGTAGTGAACAGGTCGAAGATGAATTAAAGGGGAAAATTTTGCTTTGCTTGTTAGGAGAAAAAGCGGCTCCATTACTGTCATATGTCGAAGGGGAACAGTATGAAAATTATGAGGAGTTAAAAAAGGTAGTCTTAAGGAAGTTCCAACCGTCAGCTAAAACATGTTTGGAAAATTTTAAGAAAGCGATTAAGGAACCCAATTCACCTCTAGCTTATCTTCTATGTGGGACTACTATTGTAAGTTGAGGAAGGCACAAGATTTTGAGACGATAAAGCAGCTGGTAGTGGCTGACAGAATATTTGAAACGCTTGACTCAGAAACGGCTGTACATTAGGGTGTATCACGAAAATGTTTTTTGGAAAATCAAATTTTCAAGTTGATAAAAAGTTGTTACTGTCATCACATACCTACCAAAATTTTTTTTTTTGAAAATTTTGAAATCGAAAAATATTTAGGTCTCCCGGAATGACCCTGAAGTTGTCACTTTTTTAGTCAAAACGATATTTTAAAACATTTTTTTATAAAGTATGTATAAATCAAAATTAAATATTCAACAGAAAAATGGGCAATTTAAGATAGAATCTATCAATAAAAAAATGCATTGCGACTGAAATTGAACATTTAGATATCCCGGAATCGTAATGAAAATCTCCATTTTTTTGTCAACTAGCCGTATTTAAGAAATGTTGAAGAATCATTCAAATTTTCAATCATTGTATTAATAATACAGACACTGCGATGGACTTGCTTCGGTAGTGGTTGCGAGGCTGCTGCGCTAGCAAACTTTCCAACTACTTCTTCCACTTCTTGTTTTCTTTGTGCGTTTCGACCAGCAACGGGGCGTTGCTGTTAAAGTTTATCGGTGGTACAGAGCTTGTGTCACCGCTTCTCTGGAGCTAATTTAGCATCGCGGTGTGTCGGGGGGCCGTCTTTTAGACGTCTGGTCCAGGTATTTATTGTTTTATTACTTCTTTTGCTGGGCTGACCGGAGTATTCTTTTCACTTGGTTTTCTCCAACGGAGTTCCCCCTAAGTGGGGAGGAGTGTCATGGCACACTCACAATTTACCATTGACAACCCGCCTTTAGCTAGCACGGCAAGTATGGAAGTTGATAATTATGATAACCCAAACTATTTTCGCGGAACGGTTGATGTAGCCTCTGCTTTAAGAAAAGCAGCTGAGAATGCCGGAAGTGACTTTAACATCTTTTTGACAAGCACTAACACCCTATGCGTACCAAAAAAGAACCCCAGAACGGTTTACACGGAAGTAAAAAAACAAGTACCGAATTTCGACAAAATAAAAAATTTACGATATACTCGAAACGGAGCCATACTAATACAAACAACTGACGTGGATTGTGCCGAAAACGAGGCGAATATACAATCTTTCTTAAACGTACCAGTCACCAGTAGGATATCGTGGACAAACATCACTACCCGATTCCTCTTATTTGACATTCCCACCGACGTTAAATTAAGTGAACTAATAAATGATCTTGAACTCTCCAATAAAATTTCCATCCTAGAAGCGCGCCGGTTTCTGAAAAAAGGCAGCCGCAGCGAATATGCCCCGGTCCTCATCACTATATTGGGAACTGTATTACCACCTGAAATTAAACTCTGGCTCACCATACAAAAAATAACTATGTTTATAGACCGTCCCCGACAATGTCGCCAATGCCAAAAATACGACCACACCGAATCAAAATGCAAAAACGAGCACATCTGCGTCAACTGCGGCAAAAGCCACTCCGACGCGTGCCTCGAGGAACCCCACTGTGTCAACTGCCAGCAAGCCCACCGGGCGGACTATAGCCAGTGCCCAAGCAGACTCAAAGAAGCAGAGTTCCTGCAGTTCAAATGTACCAATTTTCTAACTTTTTCCGAAGCCAGGCGACAATATCGACAACATACGACACCGAAGTCCTACGCCAAAATCACCAGCACTCCCCAACCGGAAATCGACCGCATCAGCAAAGATTTCGAACAGCGCACCAACAATGTCATTAAGTGTATGAACGACATACTACAAAAACATACGGACCGGATAATGCTAGCGCTAAACACTATTACCATCCAAATGCACCAAACATACAAAAGCCAGGGTGACCTGACTCCCCCCTCGGGCAGCCTCCCCCCGCCGGGGTTGGCTCGTGGGCCGAAAGATAAAAAAGCACGCACGTCACTGAGAGATGGCTCCAACACTGGCCCCCCAGGTGGCTCCGGTCTCGGCGCTCTTGGGGCCAATGGAACTTAGTGGAGGAAAAAAAAAATTTCTTTTTCTGCCCGTTTCGCTCGTTTTTTTCCTGCTCGTGCTTGGTTCCCCTTGTTTCGAGCTGGACTTTGGCCATGTTTTCCTTCGTTGTCTCTCCCCTACAGCTATGACCTTTAACTCATCTCCATTTTCTATTGTTCAGTGGAATTGCCGAAGCATTAAAAATAAAGAGGTTTGGCTGAAGCTCCCCCCTTTTCTGATGCGGACGTCCTGCTCCTGCAGGAAACCTTTTTGAAAGACAATACTAGGTTCCACCCCAGCGGTAAGGTTGTTTATTGCCAAGACAGGTCGCCCCGCCCGGGTGGCGGCCTTGCCATTGCGGTTTCGTCGCATCTCCCGTCCTTCCGCCTTCCGTGCTCCTCCCCCTCTGGCGACAACGAAATCCTAGCGGTCTCAGTCCACTTTCCCAACATTAAGCTAAATATCATTAACGTGTACTCGAGTCATGGCCATGTGGTACGGGACCTACGCAATATCTGCTCCTCCCTCGAAGGTCCAAGCCTTATACTCGGCGATTTCAATCTCCATCACCAGTGGTGGGGCTCTCCTACCTCCACTCCAGTGAGTGAGGAATTCTGCCAGTGGCTCTCTGGCAGCCCCTTTGTATTGCTGAACTCCTCCTCCCCAACCCATGTTTCTCCAAATGGCTCCTCCTCGCTTATCAACCTGTCCCTCTGCTCTCTGGACATCTATGACCTTCTCTCCCTTCAGGTTTGCGACGACCTGTTTGACAGCGACCATTTCCCCATCCAACTCTGGATTTCTAGCCTCCCAACGTCTCCCTCCCCGCGGCCTTTGTACCGCTGGAATCAGATCTGCGGTCAGGTCAACGACGCCTTACAAAATCTCTCTGCCCTCGCTCTTTCAGATTTCCTGGACATCGTCTCCTCCAGCATTCGGGCGCATACCTATCATCCTTCGAACAGTCCGAACCGGTTTCCCCCCTGGTGGACGGCTCGCTGCGAGAACCTCCGACGTCAAAAGAAATTTCTCCTCCGAAAATCTCGCACTCTGGTCTCCATGGAATACTGGCGCAAGTACAAACGGCTGTCAGCAAAACTCAAAAAGGTCATTCGCGAGGCCAAGAGAGCCTTCTGGGACCGCTCGTGCCGTGCGTCGCGTAATGGACACCTCCTTTTTACGATTTTCCGCAAGTTCCGTTCTCGCCCTATTTCGCCCCCCTCCTCCCGCCTTCTGATTAAAGATGGCTTTAACCTTATAGCTTCTGCCCAGGCCCAGGCAGAAATATTGGCGAAATTCTTCAGCCACTCGGACCAACATGAACCTCTACCCATTGACTACGGTGGCCTGGAAACAGACCCCCTAAACCTGCCCTTCTCTATCAAGGAATTACAACAAGCGATCCACTCCACCAAAGTCACCACGCCGGGCGCTGACAAAATATCCGCTCGCCTTTTCAAGGGCTTAAATCCGCATTCCCTAAAACTCGTACTCGAGCTATACAATTTAATCTGAGACACGGGTGAAATCCCCTCCGCCTGGCGAACGTCTCGGATCCTGCCGATCCTTAAACCTGAGAGGCCAGCCGACGCTGCTACGTCCTACCGTCCCATCGCCCTGACGGCGGTAATGTGCAAAATTCAAGAACGCATGATCTGCCAGCGACTACACCACTTCTTACTCTCGCATCCCTCCGTGGATCCTCGCCACTTCGGTTTCCTGCAGTTCAGGGACAGCCATACGGCGGTGACCAAACTGAACCTTGATCTCCACATGGCACGTAACAACAAGAAGTACTTCCTTGGGGTCTCTTTGGACATACATGCGGCCTACGACTCAGTCTACATCGACGGCCTGATCTCCAAATGTGCCCAGCTACAAATAAAGGGCCGGATCCTTCGCTGGATACACAACTTCCTTCTGGAGCGGCACATTCAGGTGGCTTGGAGGGGCACGGTCTCCAGCCTGCACCCCCTATCCAAAGGCCTCCCACAGGGCAGCGTAATCTCCCCCCTCTTGTTCACAGTATATATGCACGACTTTTTTGAAGTCCTGGAACAGGGTGTTGACAGTATAGTGTACGCCGACGACATCTTCCTATACTGTGCAGACCACAACCTCGGTACCTGCGAGCGGAAACTACAGCAGACCCTGTTGCGGATCGGCCAGTGGTGCCGATATTGGAAACTTTCCGTAAGCCCGGAAAAATGTCGGGCTGTTAACCTATCTCGAAGGTGTGGGGAAAGCCACGTGAATTTTTCTATACAGGGGGGTCTCATAGAATGGTCGAATTCTATAAAATATCTCGGCTTTCATTTCTCGAGACGTGGGGGTCTCCGTACTCACATCAACTATATAATGAAAAAAGCGTTCCAACGGATTAACATCCTAAAAGTGCTCTCGTCTCGCCACTACGGGGCCCGCTCGGCGCACCTAGTGAAACTAGCCAACAGCACCATTCGTAGCCTTTTGGACTACGGTGCCCCGGCTCTATTCTCCCAGTGTCCCTCTCTGATTAAAAGTCTGGAAGTCATACAAAATACTTCCCTACGTATCGCGTTTGGCCTGCCTAGGTGGGTCCCCAACCTCGTCCTGACTAAACATGCCAATTCCCTCAGTGTCAACGACAGAATCAAGGTTCTCACAACCAAATTTTGGATCAAGCACATCTCCTTAGGACCATTGTCGCCCCTGCGGTCTTTCCTTTTTGGGAATGATTACCAATCTCCGACGTCTCGCTTCCCCCTCCTCCCCGATCTAACTTGTCTCCTGGCAGACTACGAATGCAACGTCGATCATCTCATTCTAGCTGCCCCCTCCCCTTTCTTCTCTCCGGCCCCTTGGTCCGTGGTCACTGAAGGCCTGACCTTCCAAAATAAACAGCTCTGTGTCCCTGCAGTTTCAAACCTTTTTAACACTTTTTTCGATCCGCTCCGGGCGACCCATAATTTTATAGCGACCGATGCAAGTAAAACACACGACAGCACCGCCATTGGTGGTTGCACCCTACACCGGAAATTCCATTACACCCTCAATAACGTTAACTCCATCTTCACGGCGGAAGCCCTAGCTCTCTGCTCCGCACTGGATGAACTTCTATGCAGCAATACCCCCACGATCATTCTCACCGACAGCTTGTCGGTTCTTACAGCTTTGTCCTCTTGCAATCACAAATCCCCTCACGTGATCCAGCGTCTCTATAAAAAGCTGACAGTGGCTTCTCAGATGGTTCCCAGCCTACAAATCTACTGGACCCCGGGTCACCGGGGCATTCTCTTAAATGAACGGGCGGATGCTGCCGCTAGAGACACCCAGCCCCCTGACATACATCTAGAGTGGGTGGCTCCCGAAGACGTCACCGCAGCCATAACAAGGACTTTCCGCCAAAAAACCATGACACACTTCAGCACCAGCAAATACCTAGCAACACATTGAGAAATCCCGAGTGCCCACAACACGCTCTCATGGTTCCATAACAGGCACGAAGACGTGCTCTTCACGCGGCTGGTCTGCCGCATGCTACCCAACAAAATCCTATATCACCGGTTCAACATCTCCCCAAACTGTCTCTGTGACACGTGCCGCACTCCCGAAGCCATCGAACACATCCTCTTTTCCTGCAAGAAATATAGCACCTCCCGGTGCCCCCTTCTCCGTGCTTTGGAGCTGCCACCTTCTACAAGCGTCTAGATAGTAGGAATAATCCTGCTTCTCATCGCTTTCCTTCCCAGTGCGCATTCTGTGTCGCGCATGATGTCAAAGGTGGGTGGGAACGGAAGAGGGTAGAGGGGAAACTTCTCAAGATTATCACACACTTCGTGAACATTTGGGATTGTTTATATTGACATCGTATTCAAACAAATGTTTGTTTAAAAAATTTTTAAGTTACCTCACTTTATTGTGAAATAAATAATGTTTTAGGGTAGCTGTAATTTGCCTTACGGTCTCTGAAAATAGTGTTATTGGCTTTCTCCGACAGTTTAGCGTGATATTCGCATAGATATCGGAAATTTGTTTCAGTTATGCTTGATGAATTTAATGTAATAAATTTGATGATTAAAATAAAAAATTTTTAATGCTTTCAGGAAGTTTGCTGTGAGCAAGATTCAGAGCAAAATATGCTAATAATTGAAATTATTTTTAAAAAATTATTCATACACAATTCTTTGAAATTTTGTAAAATTTACTGTTGATTACAAAAAGTTCTGAATAAAATATATATTAAACTAGATTTGATTTATAAATCTTATACTTAATTTGGGTTGCTGCAAACTGTAATTTGGGTTGTTCAAAAAGCACAAATCTTTTTTGAAAGGTAAAAGAAAAAGGATTTTTTGTTTTGTTTTTCTTTTTTACACCTTTAAAAGAATCATATTTAAGGTGCATGAATTAGTGCCCTTAGCTCAATAATTGCAGTAATATGGGAGTTAGTTAGATTGATATGTTCATTTGACAATAATAAGAAAGCGTGTGAGTGTGTAAATGCATTGACTTTGTTGTGTTTCTGCTAAATGTTTTCAATTTAAATTAATTTTGAACATTGTTCTGCTGTGTTATGGTAAACTTACACGAGGGATATCTGCCTCAACTGGAGGACTTTTTAAGGGTAAACTGTTTCCTATTGCTGAAAATATTTTCAAATGGGTCATATTGGAATTTTATTGAACTTTTTTTGAAATAGCAGTTGCCCCCCCCCCCTCCTGCTCCTAGTTAGTTATGATATGATAATATTTAATCTTTAGCTTATGTAGATTTTATACTTGATATTAATGATCCAAACTAATGTGGACACAATAATATACTATGTAAGGGTGTATATATGCATCTAAATAGGATTAATATAAAATACTTAAAATGATAATTTTTTACAATCTAATTCAAATCTTTTTTCAAAAAATAATGAATTTTATATTTTGCTATTATATATGGGCATGCATCTAGGGGAGGTCAAATGGGGCACATGCCCCCCCAGCCATGCCTTATTTGCCGAAAATTAAGGTTTGTACTGTGTGAACTAAACTTTAGTTGTGGCACTGATTATATGTATGTTTGTTTTTATGTGATTAGCTTACTTTAAAAAAACACGAAATTGAAAGTCTTTATTTTCTTTGGGAGTGTTTCTTTTCACTTATGTTGAAATGGATTCTCACTGGGTCTTTTTGTTTATAGGTCAACTCTTAAAAGTTGATTTTTTATTTAAAAAAATACCAGGCCCCTTGTAAAATGTATTGCATAAAAAGTAATTGCTTATCATTAAAACACTTTAGTATGGTGCAATAGTTTAAAACAACCAGTTACAATGAAAATTGTATGAGTGGTGCAGATTTTTAGCCTATCTATGTAATTTTAAAAGGTCCTCTAGACCACACAAACCTCTATAAGCGACCAGTCCCAGTTCCCTGGCCAAAAAATTTTTTTGCTTTTTTTTTTGGGGGGGGGGGGGATAAAGTAAACAAATGCCATATTGAACTGGCTTTCAAAACCAGTCACTCCTCTGCAAATTGACAGCTAAGTACACATACAAATCTTGTAGGTTAGAAAAGAGACGTGTGCAAAATGAGTGATCTTATTTTTTTATCAGTGCGTTGATGTGATCGAGCCACACAAAAAAGGAATTTCAGAGAGGATGAACTTTGTGGGAAACTCAAATCGCAAATAGATTTTATTATGACAAATTCAGAATGTATGAAGAATATCGGGATAAATGCTCTTTGGTCAGATGTAAGAAATAAAGTAAAGAGAGCAGAGCAATACTCCCAGAAAGGAAAAAAGAATCCAAAACTCCTAAATTGAAACAATCCAAAATTCCTAAACATTTTATTAAATTTTAAATTTGAAAAAAAAAAGTTGTATAATTACTTATGCATTAGTATACAGTTTCATAAATAACAAAACAAGCAATATTTTAAGGTGCTTTTCACCACTATCAGTATCAAATGTTTATACTTCTTTGAGCGACATCTCTTAATGACAGATTTTTCGAGGAACAGTGGGTCCTTGCTCCTCAGAAGTTTCATTGTATATATATATATATATATATTAACTATATTGTATATATATAAGTTGTATTGATCTCTCTCACTTTTGTACAGTTTAGTTGAAGTATCTTCTGTTAAAAATTTAACCTGTGTTCAAAGATAAAGTCAAGCTATTGTAAAAAAAATGTGTCAGTTTTTTTTTTGATTCAGAGATTCTTAATATTTGCTGCAAACAACTTGAGTATATTATCAATAAAAGGAAGCATCTCTTTCTGTGGAAATGCATATATATGGGGAGATGTTGGTATAATGGTAAATATAAAAGCGCTCAAGCAAAACCCTCTTACAATTGCTCCTTTTCAAACTGAGGCCTCTTATCTAGGGCCATAACTATCAATTAGGCATTAGGAGTATTACTTTGGGGCTCAAGTATGAGAGGGCAGTGGTGTAGGAAAAGGGGGCTTAGGGGGCTGTAGCCCCCTTTTCCTATGCCAGACCCTAGTAGTAAAAGAGAAAATTATCTCAAATCATCATATGATGTCTTTTTTAGTTTGAATTGATGCAAACATGCTGAGCCCCCTAGAGGTGTAGCTAAGGTTTTCAGCACCTGGGGACAACTGGAAATTCTGTGTCCCCTCCTATTTGCTAAAATGTAATGGGGAAGGTTTAATATACAATCAGGAGCCCCTTGGGTACTGTGTCCTGGAACACATGTCCCTCCTTGCTCCCCTCCAGCTACGCTACTGGCATGGGCAGGGGCGTAGCCAGAAATTTTTCATGGGGGGGGGGGTTATGACTACTGCAACTCATATATATGTATACGTGTGTATGATAATGTAGTGAAGAATATACATTTTGTATGGTAAAAAATTCCTCATGGGGGGGGGGTTAGGAAGAGCATGTGGCAGAAGTCGGTTTAGAACATGAGAATATGGGTGATAGAATGAGGCACAATCCAGCCAGGCCAAAGGGTACCCCTTTGACTGACCCTCCATTGCCGGGTGTTGTGTGCCCAGAAGTGATCTCATGCCGCCACATTACCAACCATTTTTTATATAAAAGTAGTGGTATTTTAACCCGTAAGCAGGCACGCTGAGGTAAATCTCACCCCCAGCGACATTTTTTTTTTGGAAAATGGGAGAAATTTTTTGAGAACAAGTTTGCACTGTCTTCTCCCTTTTCAAGGTCAAGGTTTAGTTGGGATGGGTGAAATAATGTTGTTATTTGTTATCCGGAAGGGGAGAAAATTCCACTTTGGGATTAAATACTCCCATGTGACAGTGGCGGCTCTTGGGATACAGCAAGTACAGCCGGGCTACACTCGAAATTATCAGCACATACTTTAAAATAATTTATTCTACTAATTCTCCTAAATTCAGATTAGAATTGTGGAATTCCTACGGTAAATTAAAAAAATCTCCGAAAAAAAAAAAACGTATTGTGGCCGGATTGCTCATTCAGAAAAAAAGCACTTTAATCTTCTCGCAATTCAATTGGGAAAATCTTTGGTTCAGCCCAGAGCGCTGAAAAGAAAATTGGCAGCACCATTGCCATGACAACGACTACCTAAGCAGTCTCTCCGGCATAGGGAGTATACAGCTGATACAGCCGATGAAAGATTTTTTAACGGCAGCTGAACTTGAGAACTCGACTAACTGATTGGCTCGGACGAGAAGTGAGGGAGGGGGTAAGGAGAATATATGTTTGGAAAACTCTCGACTTTATATTGCTGAATTTATCAAGAAGGTAAGCCTGAATAGACGCTTATGAATGGACAATTATCCATCAAAGCAGTATTGTTTTTAAGTAAGGAAGAACTGGCATTTGGAGGACATGGCGAGCGAGAAAATTCTTTAAACATGGGAAATTTTAAAGAGCTTTTAAAATTATTGATATCTGAATTAAAACAACACTTTTTTATGGGGACATCACTGACCGAATCGCATGTTTAAAAGAAAGGAGGATTGATTTGACTTATAAAAAATAAGTAAGTTTTCTTTTTTTTTTTTCTTTTCTTCTCAAGTTATCGTTACTAAAGAAAATTCTAAGGAAACTTTGAATCAGACACGGATTAATGCAATTTTGAGGATAAGAGTGGCTGGTTGAAATTTATGTCCATTTTATGGAAGTGAAATAGGATCTCTTACATTTTTTATGTAATTTCTTTTATTTTTTTTTTCCTTGGTGAGAGCTTAATCCGCCAGCTTTCGAATTCAGTAACAAAGATTTTCCAATCCTGTCCGGAGGAAAAGGGGGGTGGCCTCATATGCTTCCGGCTGCACTAGCAGTTTTGACTACGGGCCGTCACTGCCATGTGACTAACAAGGTTTCATTACGTTGTTAACGTAAGCTAAATATAAACTAAATGTAAATTAAATATAATTGGATGTTACACTGCTGGTATGTACTGACTAAAGGCTATAAGGTGAAATTAATATCATATTAATAAAGTAATTAGTGTTTTTAGGTATAAAGCATAGCATATGAAATTTTCTTCTCGGAAAGCATGATATTTAAAGGAACTGCTAGAAAATTTCTAAATAAATATGAAAAGCACGATTTCCAACCATGAAACGTAATAGAACTGATGTATGTATTTTATGTTTCAAGTCCACAAATTTGTTTTTCAAACGTTTTTAGTCAAAAATATAAAGAAGACAAAATGGAGTAAGTTACCCCACGCGAGTGCTTAAGTTACAAAAGTAGGGGTGCCTACTTACAGGTTAAAAACCTCCCTAAGATAACACATTGAAAACTTCGATATAGTAAACACTTATTACCAACCATTTTTGGTACAAGCAGTTGGTTTCAATACTGATCATTAGAAGACGCATTGCTAAGATCTTATAATAGACACTTCTTATCAACTATATTATATAAGTTATGGATTTTAAAACCTCCCATCAAAGAACAATGAACACATCTCAGAACTGATAATGTTTGCTTTGCAGTAGTGGGTTTTAAAATCCTCCCTTCACAAAACTTTTATATATAATGGAAACTTATTACTGATCATTTTTACTTCATCGCACGCTAGCATGCACGATCATATAAGCACGTCTGCAACTCATTTTGATCAATGGCAAGTCTACTTTGGCCAGTTTTTCCATGCCGTCTGTATGTATGTAAGTAACTGACATATCTCAAAAGTTATATTAATTAGGAGTTAAAGCGTAATAAAATCAGAACATCTGTTTCAGCTGTATTTTTAACTATGTAAAACCTATTGGACACTTTACGTATTTGCCACCCATGGCGATTGCGTATATGTGTAGTTAATAATTAGCTCTAAGAAAACAGTACTTCACATGTTTTCTTTGATAAAAACTACGGCACAGCTAGGATAGTTGCCACCCATGGCGACTTTTCATTATTTGGCGATTTACACATGCTCCCAACATATAATTACTGCTCATGCAAGGTTCCCGGTAAACCGTTATCCATATTTTCATATACATAATCCTTGGCAGACTGGCGTATTTAGTACCATGAATTATATCATCTCGCTGCGCTGGCAAATAGGCATAGTTAACGCCACCAAATATGTCTACTGGTAGTAAATACTCCAGCGGGACCAAACCGCCTTTAAAATAATCTGCACTTTAATTATTTTTCATTTTCAAGATACTAGGTTTCAGCATTCTGGAACTCGAAGCTTAGATTCACCCTACTTGGAAAGATACTATTTTGCCAGATCATTCCTAATGCCAAGATGGCGCTTTTAAAATCAGTTACAATTAGTTATTCTGTTTTGGAAAAACGAATAGTAGCTAATTCTAAACTCCTGTTGTCTAAGCGAACAGACTATTTGAAAATTGTCAACTTTGTGTAACACACTTTGAGTTATTTATTCCATATACTTTTTAATTTGGCGTAAAATGGGTGTAATTCTATTTCATGTCTGTGAATTTCACGCGATTCTACATACTTGGAATCGCTTTGTTGCAAAGGAATCAATGATTTTATGCCCAATCTGCCAACCATTATGTTTATTTTTTCAGTTTTTTACTAATATCTTCTAAAATATTAGGTTGTAACGAAAGTTTTCCGCCACTGCAAGTATTGCCTGCACAAGCAGTTCGCGTTGGTGTCTTTGCCAATATTTTGCGAAACGATTTTTGTTATTTGAAAGAAAAAAACTTGTTTCACAGCACTGTGTTGTGAAATCTGTAAAAAAATATCGTTATGATTAAGTATAAGGTGTCTGAAATGGAACTATTACGCTACCAGATTGAACCATCATTTACTCTCAGTTCTGTTGCAAAAAGTCAGCTACAGAATGACACCGAATGATGTGTACAGCTGAAGGTACTAGTGTTTTGTCATATGACACTGTGAAGATCTGGTACCGAAAGTTCAAAAAGGAGGAGTAGGACATTAAAGAAGCAGAGCGCTTTGGCCGGCCTAATGATGCTGATGAGACCCACCTACGAAGATCTGTGGAAGAAGATAAAATATTCATCCGCTCGAGAGTTTGCTAAAAGAGTTAGACTAGCCATGTCCATTAGTCGCGCTAAGCATCGCATAAACTTGGCATATAAGGTCAATAGCTGGGTACCGCGTGAGCTGACTCAAGCAAATCTGGCGGAAAACTTTCGTTACAACCTGATAATTTGATTTTCGAAATTTAAGTCAGCTTATCAGGTTCCTCGGAATTTTTCGAATCTGTGGTCACCTTAGTCGACCATATAACTGACCATTTTTCATATAAAGTTTTTAATGTAAGCCTCCCATTATAGGACGGAGAACACTTCTCGCAACAGATAATTGGTGCTTTGCAGGTAGTGAGCTTTTAAAAACCTCTGATAATGAACATATGCTATTGATCATTTTTAGCAGTGTGTTTTAAAACCTCCTATTAAAAGGACACATTAAAAACCTCTCATAATGGACACTTATTACTATGTTTTATATACAAGTAGTGAATTTTAAAATTTCCTGTTAGAGGGTGCATTGGAAACCTCTGATCATGGAAGCTTATTACTGACCATTTTTTATACACAAGTAGTGAGCTTTTAAAAACCTCCCATTAGAGGACAATGGGCATTTTTCATAACTGATAATTTTTTATTTTCAGGTACTCAGCTTTAAAATCTCTCACAATGGGCATTTATTACCAACCACTTTTTTAAGCACAAACATTGGGTTTCAAAACTCCTGTTCGAGTCCAATAAATATGTCTTGTTGCTGACAGTTTTTGCTTTGCAGGTGACCTTTAAATACCTCCCATTACACGACACATTGCAAGCGTCTCATAATAATAGACACTTATAACCAACTGTTTTTATATATAATTATTAGTGTTCCAAAAACCTCCCTTTAGAGGACACATTGAAGACTGTCATCCTTTTTTTATATACAAAAAATGGGTTTTAAAACCTTGCACCAAAGGACAGATTGAAAACCTCTTACAGTGGACATTTTTAATAAGTGACAATTTTTCATATACAAGTAGTGGATTTAAAAACCTCCCCTTAGAGGACAATGAGTATTTTTCGCAACTGATAATTTTTGATTTTCATGTACTCAGCTGTAAAACCTCTCACAGTGGACATTTATTACCAACCACTTTTTAGATACAAGCATTTAGTTTCAAAACTCCTGTTAGAGGACAATAAACATGCTTTACAACTGACAGTTTTGTTTTGCAGGTGGGGATCTTTAAATACCTCCCATTACAGGATACATTGAAAGCCTCTCATAATAATAGACACTAATAACCAGCTGTTTTTTTATATACAATTAGAAGTATTATTTTAAAAACCTCCCTTTAGAGGACACATTGAAAACTCACCATTTTTTATATAGAAGCAGTGAATTTTAAAAACTCACACCAAAGGACAGATTGATAGGTGTGTTTAATATAGAGACATGTTAAATGTAAAATACTAGAAGATTTTAAGCTTAAAAACATTTTTCCAGAAGAAACTGGAATTTTTAATCACAAAGAAGACTTTTTTTATAACAGCTCTTTATATAAAGATGGGTGTTGGGCGAGAGATATTGTGCATGAAAAAGAGTTTTTAATGATATAGAGAGATATTGTGCATGGGAAAGACATATTGAGTAAGCATGGCAGGGATTAAAACAGGTTATATGTGAAACACTGCAAGATTTTTAAATTAAAGCCATTTTCTTTTCAGAGACATTTTCCATAAGAAACTGAATTTTTTAATCACGAAGAACTTTTTATAACAGGTCTTTATAGAAAGATGAGTGTTGGGCAACAGATATTGTGCATGAAAAAGAGTTTTTAAGTGACATTTCAAGCATGCATGTTGGGGATCAGAGAAAGGTTATATGTAAAAACTACAAGATGGACATTTCAAGGTTTCCAGACTGTAATTTTGATATACAAAAAGATTTTCTCTTAAATATAACTCTTCCCATAAGATATTCGTCACTAGTAAGCCCGAGGTTGTGGGCATTTCATTATGAATGCACCCAGTAAATTATGAGCTTTAGCCCGAGAAGAAACAAAGAATTTAATGCCCAAGTCCAGAATTGAACCCGGTCCTAAGGTGTGATAAAATGGCTCATTAAAAAGAAAGAAAAATGCTGCCCAGCTATGGATCATGAAGCATTTTCGAGCATAACTAAAGAGGAAGACAAATAGGAGCCACATGATAATGAATGTCTTAGAAAATTTAGCGTAGTATTAGATGTTTGTAACAGTGCAAGAATTTCACTGTTAATAAAAGCTTCTGAAGTAGTGGCTTTTTTTTTTTAAATATTTGGTGACCATTAATATTTATGGCAATTTATAGCAATTGAGGATTTTAGGTTTATGGTGGAGGAATTGATTTTTCACTTCTCATTTCAAATGTTTTTCTAAACTACAATGGAGTGTTTTGTGTTGGTGTAGCTTTATTTTTATAATTTAGTATTAAAGGTAGTGTTTCATTTTCTGTAGTACTGAGGACTTTAGGCATATTCGATAGTTTTGTTTTTTTTGTTGGCTGAAATGTTCGTTGGGGAACGATTTTTTTATTAGATGGGATGCCTTGATTTGAAGGACGGGGAAATGAATTCTCGGTATTTACAGTATTCACGGCATTTAATATTGGGACAAGAGACTTAAAATTTTTTTCCAAAATATCAAATTGCTCGTCTGTTGAAGCTGAGTTCACAATATCTGTGATTTGACTGAGAAGTTTTTCTCTTCTCTTATCAGCATTGTCAGTTGGTGTCTTGCTACTTTGGCCCAGCTCTTTTACAATTGTTTCACATTCTATATCAGTGTCGACTACAAGAGTTTGTTCTTCATTAATGTTAGTGTCAGTCTTTCCCATGTTTTTTAGATGCTTACATACATAATGAATGTGTTTGCACATATTCCACCTTATGCTCGAATCAATGCAAGTGCATGTATATTGATGTATGCATGCATTGCATTCAGTACATATTAATTGGCAGCAAATTTCTTGTTTTACTTTTTCGATTGTATATAATTCATTCGTGTTCGCTGATGTTACTAACCATGCATTGTTAAATTCGCAGATCTCAGTGCTTATCTCTAAACTATTTTTATGTCTGTTTCTTAAATCTCTTACTTTACTAGTCAATTTCCCTTTGTGCAACACTACTAACCTGTCTATCATCTTATCTCTGACAAAGTGCATTATAGCGTGAATTGCTTTGTCTAATCTTTTAACGTTCTTCCCTTTAAGATATATATACTTCAATGTTCTGTGCATTCTCTCTATGTGCATGTTTGTATTTAATCCGCAGTGCATTCTATAACAGTAAGCCCAGTACAATGCATTATGTTTGTAATATGTTTCAAAATAATTTGCAAATTCGATTGTGTCAGAGTCACTTTTTAAATGTTCTATTACTGCCTGCATCGTTATTTTAAAAGTGTTAATATCAGTTTCAAATAACAGAGATCTGAGAATTTTGTAAGTAGCTGCCTTTTTTTCAGTGCCATTTATTTTTTTTAAATTTTTTCGCCATGCATTATCTACATGCCAGGCACAAAAGAGACGCTGTTTGGGCTTGCCCATTTCACTAACCCATGCATTAAAGAAAGCCTCTGCCATGTCAGACATGAATACATTTGGTGTAATAAAACAAGAAATTTGTTTGATTAAAGAAAAAAAAATAGTTAAAGCAGGCTGGTCACATCGATTTGATATCATGAATGCACATGGAAATCCCTGGCGCATGTCATCTAAAACTAATAGTGTAATTAATTCAAATCCATACCCATTTACACCATGTGTACTATCGATACAGATGCAATCTGAACCATATTTTTTAAAAATTTCGACTTGGGCTTGGGTCATAATAATTAGTAAAAAATCTTCATCAAGCAAAAATGGGTACTGAGATTTTGACCCTGCGATTTATAAAAAAGTACACATGGATTTTCAGAGTTTTGCATCTCTTTAACCCATAAGTCAACACTAACGTAATCATTTGAATGTTTTACAGCAGTGGAGGATAAATTAAAACTCTTTTCAATGTTATGCAGGTCTTTTTTCGTTAATAAGTGCAATCTCTCTAAACTGGAATCTGTTATTGAAACTCTTATTTCATCAAGAATGGTATCAAATGGTATCTTTGATGCTATTTTAGTAGCCAGGGATTTCCTTTCATCTTCTGTGAGATTAAGATGCCCCAAGTCAATTTCATGCCCTACATGAGTACTCTGAACATTAACAATACATTCCCCTGTTTCCGATTCCCTTACTTTTATTGAGGCTGGACAGAATGCATTAATTTTTTTACTCCCCATCATTTTTAAATGCCTTATCCCTGTACTTTTTGATTCAAAACAACCAGATCTGTGGCATGTATAGTAATAATATTTAATGTTTTCATTTTCTGCCCATTTTCTGACACCTTTATTAATAAATTGGGATTTTGTTTCCTTTTCAAAATCATTTTTCCATGTTTGAAAACTGGAAAATGTCTCAAAATTCATTTCTTTTTTTTCTATTTTTATGTCATGGGCTTCATCAAAATGATTCATTATGTCTCTCCTGCTAAACATTTCCTTGCATATTGGGCATCTGTTGTTATTAAGTGATAAATCTTGGGTCATGTGTAAGGAGGTACCGGGATGGTTTCTATTAATATGCCGTGTTACATTACATTTAGATGTAAAATATTTATCACACATCGGGCATTTAAAAGGTGTTTCTGATTGTACGGGCTTCTGTTCTTTATTTAATAACAGATCGATAGAGGTACCAGGGTGGCTTTTATTTGTGTGTCTTATTAAATTAAATTTTGAGGCAAAATACTTTTCACAGACAGGGCATTTATAAGGTGTCTCTTTATTTACATTGGGCGTGTTAGTAACATAATATGAGGGCAAGTTTTTTTATGTACAGTCCTGAGGTGACGCAAAACATGCATTTTTTGAGAAAAACATTTACTACACTCATTGTAGGTGAACTGCTTATTTTAAGAAGCTGTATTATTATCACTCGAGGAATGTGAATCTTCCTCTTGAGGAACACCAGAACCAGAAACAGAAACACTTCGATTATCACGTGTTTAGGGATGGACGCGAGACGAAAAATTGGCGTCTCGCGTCTCGCAAAACAGCCGAAAAGCTTGTCTCGTCTCGCAAAAATCCCTATATCATAATGTTAAAAATGTTTGTCTCGTCTCGCAAAAAAACTGTAAATCTCTGTCTCGTCTCGCAAAAAGTCGTCTCGCGTCCATCCCTACACGTGTTCCTAAAATTGATCTCTCAGGATCTGGCCCTAAACAGGGCCTTTTGCTGCTTTCTGCAGCAGGTGAGTATAAAATAGATCCTTCAGGATCTGGTCCTGAAAAGGACCTTTTCTGTGGCCCTGAAAAGGGCCTTTTTTGTGGCCCTGAAAAGGGCCTTTTGCTGCTTTGAAAAAGCTCACTCTCTGAATCCGACATCGGGAATAGAGCAACGAGGTGGGAAAACAAGTAACAACAGCTAGCAAAGCGAAATGCAGAATGAGCGAGAAGCCGAGAAGTTTCTCCTCTACCCTCTTCTGTTCCACCCCCACCTTTGACATCATGCGCGACACAGAATGCGCACTGGGAAGGAAAGCGATGAGAAGCAGGATTGTTCCTACTATCTAGACGCTTGTCCACCTTCTTTCTCCGGCCCTTTCCCCGTCTTCATTAGACATGCTATTGCCTCCTTACCTACGCGCCGAGCTGTAATGCTCTTCCTGCGTCAGCTTTCTCTCTACTCTGCCTAACGTCTCTCTTTTGGCCCTTTGGGTTGTTTTGCTCGCTTCTCTCCATCGTATTCACGGGGTTACCCCCCACCAGGTTCCTTCGGATGGCCGCCCGGCCTGGCTCTCGCTTATCTCGCTGAGTCTCTTTGTCATTTTGCACATCAGAAGTACGAAGAGCTTCGTAACAGTGGGTCTGGTACCACAGAACAAGTGAGATAACGGCTCTCCAGCCATAAATCTCCAAAAACCCGCCCCTCTTCAGGGGGGTCTTCAAACTTCAAACTTCAAATACAGACACTGCAGTACAGCGTTCCGAAATAGCAAGAATATTTTTGTAGGCGAATATGGGGCTCAGATTTCAATGTGATAAAACTGTAGCTCCCCCATGACTTTGGAGATAAGGGAAGTGGAAGACCATCACATGATTACTTCTCTCTCCCTCGTCCACCCTTCTTTTCTTTTTCAGTTTGTTTTTAGCGTTTTTTATGTACGAAGCGTCCATTTAGTGAGCAGTTATGTTTTTGATTTGTGATTGAGTTCAATTTGGTTTTGTTGTTTTACCAGCATGAGTAGAAAAACTCATTCTTCATCAACAAGGAAAACTACTGACGATCCAATTGTCGGCCAACTTCTAGATATAAGTGATAGCAATGTTTTACCTACTAAAATTGATGTACTACGTTATTTTGAATGGGTAAGAAATCAGTTGAAGTCTGAAGGATGTCATCAACCAAAGAAAAAGGTAGTTGCAATGCGAGTGGCCCGTAAGCTAGAAGAAATATGGAAGAAGACTTCTATTCCTGTTTCATCTGTAAGCAACATTGTTTTTATGATTTTAAAACTACACGAGAGATCTGAAAAGATGAAAAAGTCATCAGGGTGTAACGCAAAAAATGCCAAGAGCTTTAAAACGTCCGTTGAAAAGTTCAAAATCTGACATTGTAAAAAATGTTTTTGATATTTGTTCATGCAAATGTAGAGATTTAGAGAAATATTTGTGTCCAGCGCAAAGGAAGGTTCCACAACTGGAACACAAGTTCTTGAATGACCAACGAAACCTGAGGCTTATGGTTATAGGAGGAATTGACACAGGAGAGAGTAAAAAAAATCGAGAAACGTGCTAAAAGAAAGTCCATACAATTTGAGTTACACTGAAGTCTCCAATCAACAAATATCCCTACTTTACGACATGAAGGCATTGTTAGTGACACTGACAGCGATTCCATTCAACAGGATTCAAGTGATGAAAGTGTTTTAGCTATAAGAAATAAAATACCAGAAAATAAAAAGGAAAATTCTAGCGTTTCAGTAAAGCAAGTCCTTCCAGTAGATCTGCCATCATTTTACAGAGCATGTGATCGCAGAGCAATTTCCAATAGAGCGGGACCGAAACTAGGAAGTGCTCTTTTACAGGATTTAAAAGTTGTGACACCAGAAAATCAGACGGCGGTAATTGATAAATCGAAAGTTTTTCGTGAAAGAATAAAGTACCGTGAAAGTATTGCAACTCGCACCTCAGAAATAATTTCTCTCTATTTTGATGGTCGGAAAGATGAAACTATAGTCAAAGAAAATGTACCTGGTAAATGTGTCCGGAAAACTATACAAGAAGAATACATATCTTTGGCTGAAGAACCAGGTTCAATATATCTTGGTCATGTAACTGAAGACAGTGGTTCTGGGAAAGACATTGTATCATCAATAATGAAACACATGGAATGTAACTGCATTGATGTGACAACTATCAAAGCTCTTGGATGTGATGGTACGCCCACAAACACTGGAGTTTCTAATGGATCAGGTTGCAGGTTAGAAAAGCTACTTGCGTTTGTGATGCGCTGCCTACAATTATCAAAATAAATAGACAAAATAAATAGACAAAGATTTATTTTGAATAACCTTTACATATTCTATGTTCTTTATTTGTAACCTTTATGTGTTTGTTTATATCTTTTGTAACCTTTTTCATCTAAAAATCACACTTTCTGATTTTTAATTTTAATATACACTGCTGGCCACCCAAATTGCAACACCAAGAAAAACAAGAGATATCACAACAAAATTTATTGTGTAGATAACATGTTGACCAAGTAACAAATGATTAAATTTACAGCATTCTATGAAGCGTGGTTCCTGCCAAAATCAGTACCCAGAGTAGCCGCCGTTGTTGGAGATCACAGCTGCCACACGCCTCGGCATTGATTCAAAGAGACTTTGAATGTGTTCTTGGGGTACAGCAGACCAAGCAGCTTCCACACGTTGCCAAAGTTGATCTGGTGTGACAGCTGGGGATGAACTCTGGGTCAGTCGTTGAGCAAACATGGACCACATGTTTTCTATCGGCGAAAGATCCGGAGAGCGCGCCGGCCAGGGAAGCAATTCAATCTGGTGATTGACGAAGAACCCTTGGACAATGCGTGCCACGTGTGGCCGTGCATTATCCTGCTGAAATATGGCTGTTGGCAAGCCCTGAAGGTAAGAAAGGACAACTGGCTCCAACACCTCGGAGATGTAGCGCTGGCTGGTTAAAGTACCGGCAATGCGTACTAGAGGAGTGCGAGAGAGATATCCGATACCGCCCCATACCATAATACCCGGTGCAGGACCAGTGTGACGGTGCATAATGCAGCTGTTCAGCATCCTCTCTCCACGGTGTCTCCAGACTCGAATCCGACCGTCGTGGTGTTGCATACAGAAGCGTGACTCGTCAGTAAAGAGAATTTCATTCCATTCTGTCGCCCACATCCTTCTTTCATCGCACCATTGGCGGCGGAGACGTCTGTGGTTCCGCGTCAGAGGTAGACAAAGCAACGGACGTCTTGCGGACAGACCATTCTGCTGTAAACGACGTCGAATGGTACGCGCAGACACTGGATGATGCGTTACAGACTGAATCTGCTGTGATATGGTTCGTGATGTGACTGAGCGGTCCGTCACTGCCATGCGTACAATCTGCCTGTCATCACGTGACGTGGTGCACTGAGGTCGATGCGGTCGATCACGTCTGTCCGTCGTACCCTCCTGCACCCAACGATCACATATCCGCATCACAGTTGTTTGGTTTCGTCCAATACGACGACCGATTTCCCTGAAAGATAACCCACAATCTCGGTATGCCACTATCCTTCCTCTGTCAAACTCGGATACTTGATCAAAAGATGATCGTTGTTTCCTACGAGGCATAATTTATCGTTTTTTTGAAAAAAAAGCAAGAAAAACACAATTGCTGTACTTGAAACCGTCGAAATCTCCAAGCCTTAAATAGCGCTTTGAGGTGGCGCCACAGGCGCGCTTGATGTGCGTCTGCGCTGAAATTCTAATCATTTGCATATCTCACCTCAGCTAATGCATGTTGTAAATTTCATATTATTTGCATGCTTCCTTCAGGGTGTTGCATTTACGATGGCCAGCAGTGTATTTTTGTTCCTCCAAAATTGTTTTCTAATGTGTAATTATTTCTAATGTCACCCCTTCCTCCCCCCCCACCCCCGCACCCAAAAATAAAAAAGAATCTGAGAAACTAATAAACTAATGAAAAATTAATGTACATTTTATTTGCACTGTTGATAGAAGTTTACCAATGTAAAATATCGCTTGGAAATTTTTGAATATTTGATAAAATAGCAAGGTTTTTAAAATTAGATTCCGGCAGACTAATATAGTTAATGGTACAAATGAATTTTTAAAAGTCTGTTGTCTTTCTAAACTTCAAGTTTTTGTACTTAAAAAATATAAATATACTTTATATTCATGTGTATATATATTTTATTAAATACATATTTTAGGTCAAAAAAGTTGAATTTCAAGTTAATTCCGGGAGACCTAAATATTTTTCGATTTCAAAAAAATTTTTTTGGTTGATATGTGATGACAGTGACAACTTGTTATCAACTTGAAAGTTTGATTTTCCAAAAAAAAAAAAAAAAAAAAATTCGTGATACACCCTACTGTACACATAGGGGTTAGGCAAGGGGATAATTGGTTTAAGCATAAAGAGTTGGCCCAGGAAATAGATGTGTTCTACACGACGACGGGAAAACCATAGCATACTAAAAAAATGGGCATAAAAGAGAAACTAGTAAGGACTGGGAGAAACATTTGGATTTTAAGAATTCCAATAAAGGAAATAATGAGGAAAAAACTAGAATAGATCCGAACAGGAGGGGTGGAAAGTATTTTTCCTGCTATCACTGTGGGGGAAAGAACCACTCAAAAAAGGATTGTTGGAGATTAAATAGGAATCCCCAAAACAAAAATACGGGAAGCGCTAAATCAGCGAGAGCAAAGAGGGTAGAAAAAGATCTCCAGTCAGACAATGAGATAGAGGAAGGAGCAGTTTTTGCTAGAGTTAGTAAATTACTAGAGTCAAAACCAAAGGGAAACACAAAAAAAATCAATTGTGTAAATTGGAAAAAATTGACATTAGCGTTGACGGGGGTGGTCACGAATTGTTTAATGGACTCAGGAACGTTAATAACAGTCATTAGAAGAGGTATTGTCCCGAAAATAGATATCAGGGACAAGCCTTCAATTTATTTAAAAGGCATTTTTGGCCCAGCAATAAAATGTCCTTTAGTAAACATCCCTTTAGCGATAGCGAAGGACGGTAGAACGAATGTAGTTCACGAAGAGGTATTGTGTGCTATTGTTCCTGAATTGCTTGAAGATATATTGATACCTCCGGCTATAATAAAAAGACTACAGGAAAGCGAGTCAGGATCAGATCGTAAGGATCCCCCCCCCCGGAGACAATAGGGAAAGTAACGTGAGTGAAGGCGAAAATTACGTTCCGCCCAGCGAACCTGTAGAATCAGGGAATGATTGTATAGGGGGGGGGGGGAGAGCATCTCAAGTCAAAACTGGTGATTCTTGAATTTCGGAGGTTGAAAAATAGAGGGGAGATAACGAATCGGAGATAGATGGACATCGTGACGAAATCAGTCGGTTACTTCCCACACATCGGCACGCCAAGAGATCGCCAACAATTTCACCCCCTTTTCAAGAATGATCAGTGCGTGACCCTGCAGATCTAGACTCACGGAAAATATCTCGAGGATGGCCCCCGTTCTAAAGTGGGGATGGCAAAAGCGGGAAGATAGCAACCCATAAATTACTCCAGCCAGTGTCATTCGGAGATGTCTAGCAAGGGTATAAGAAGAGTTCCTTTATCAGCAGCAATAATAAAAACTTGTCTTTAGAAAAATATTTTAAAACGCTAGAAGCATCGCACTTACTATCGCTTGTTTTGAAAAAAAAAAATTAATATTTTATTCTTTTTTTTTCCCGATTTTAAAATTCGCTAATTTTAATTTAAAATGCGTGCGCTCACTCTCTCAGGAAGAAAAAAAGAAAAGAAGGGAAATTTGAAGGAAGAAAATTGCGTTAACTATTTACATATATTTACCTCAAAATTTACTTATTCGTTTTAGTTGCGGACGCAGGATCTTATTTTAGGCTGTGTATTCGGAGCACGTGACATGGCGCTTCCATTTTATAGTTGTCCTAGAAACTGCACAGATAGTATCAAAACACGTACTAAAATAATCTTTCACACATTATGAAGGTTTAATTTCTACCTGAAAATCAAAGTAAATTATCTGAATATTTTAATTGAATCCAACAAATTATTCGAAGAGTTTAGTTTCATAAATTGACATTTATTTTCCTATTTTATAAAGATAGTTGCAAGTTATGCATAAATGTATAAATTTAATAATATCTGATGCTAATAACTAATGAGTAGTTCGAAAAATCCTCTAAAGTTTTAGACATTCTAAAATTTAAACTTTTGGTCAGAGAAAAGAGAAAATTAGATTTTTTTTTTTTTCGGAAACATATATCGTAATTTAATGTGTTCTCTTGAGTATTTGTAGAGCCTGAAATATTTAACCCATTAACCGTATATAGAACACTGTAAAACTAAAAAAAAAACCTGTTAAATTCTTTTTAAAAGCATTTCTTAAATTCATGTTAAATATTTTTTGCAATTCCCCTAAAGAACTCTTCAGCAATGTGACACAGGCATTTAAAAGTTTAATGTTAAGAAAATCTTCATGCACGGGTGATTTGTGAAACGTAAATTAATTTCATTTAAGTAATATTCCACAACAATTTTTTTTCGGGGTTTCCCGCAAGTACCCTACAGAGGGTGTTCACACATTTTTGTAACGATTTTGCAAAGATATATATAGAAATAAATATAAGAATTTTATTTTCTAATGTGTTCAGTCTGATAGCCCTTTCTTTGAACCATCATATTACATCTTGATTTCAAAGATGAAAGTCCTTTTCTTAAAACATCAAGGCTGATATTGTTCCACTCCTCCATCACAATCTTGTAGTAATATAATCTTTTGTAGTAATATATGAATGTATCTTGTGTTTGCGTGATTATGGCAACGCTATACTAGGGCAATCTGCTAAGGATGGGAAGGTGCCTTGGTAGGAGAACTTTCTAAGGGGTTCTAAAGCGTATTCACGTTACATCTGGAAAAAAACCTACCAAAAATCCAGACTGTTAGATCGACAGCTGCTCGATGGGACCCGATCCCGGGTCTTTCACTCTTCGGCAGTCTACCATTTTCAGTGACATAACTACTGTGCGATGGTAAGGCTATAAATGTATCTTAAAGTAGAAAGATAATTCAAATCATCTTCGTTTAGAAATATATTTAATTTTATATTTCAATTCCATTCATTATCACTGAAAAATAACGTTCAATAAATACTTGTCACACATTTTTGCTTTCATGCCTTTTAAGATGCAATTTATTCCAGGAAAAACTTATTTATATGTAAAAAAAAAAAGTTACTATTACATTTGTTTGTTCATCTTAAAATACACTGGAATAAAATAAACTAGAAGTTTCTGTAGAAAATTTTACTTAATTGAAGTTTTAGACGTATTTCGTATTTTGTATGTATTAAGAAAATAAATGTATTTTGTATTTTTTCAATTTAGAAAGCATTTTGTATTTTGTAATTTTTCGTGTTTGAATAAATGTAATTTGTATTTTGCATCGAAAATACATTTTTTTATGTATTTTGCCCAACTCTGCTTCTGTAGTTGCTTTCAAAGAGCATTGCAGAGCAAGCAGTAATTATTTTTATTTCCAACGGAGGGGAGAGTATGAGGGAGCGTCCTCTAAGTGAAGCTGTACTCCCCCTCTCTAAACAACGGGGGATGAGGGGGAGAAAAGTAATAAACTTTAGGTTTACCTTTGCCGATCTCTGGGAAGATAGGAATCAGTCATAGTGAAAGCTTATCTTTTCTGCATCAGCAAAGAGAGTGCGAAAAGCTTGTTAGGCAGTGGGAGTTTAGAAGAAAAAAGAAGGGCAATTTTTATGTGTCTGAGGGATTTCTCTTTCACACAGAAAAAATTCTTGGGGAGAATTGTGCTCAATTGGTTTTGCCCGAAAGGCGAAGGGCTGAAGTTTTAAGATTAGCTCATGAATCTCCTTTTGCTGGACACATGGGGGAAAGGAAAACAGCAGAAGGAATACGATACTCTTTTTATTGGGAAGGTTTAAAGAGGGATGTCCATAATTTTGTTAGCAGCTGTCATGAATGTCAGTTGACAAAACCATTAAAAGTAAAGGATAGAACTGAAAAAACACTCAAAATACTGGTGTTAAACGATAAAGTAATTAAAAAACTTTGTAAAAAACACACATAAGAAGTAAAAGGAAAGAGGATACGCGTTTCGTTCAAAAATTGTTTTGAACTTCTTCAGTCCAAGCCCTTCGACGTAAAGAACACAGGGAACTGAAAAGAGAAAAACAAGCAAGATGTTGCCACAAGGGGCAAAGAAAAGTCGAACAAAACCACGGAGAGGGGAGAAAAAAAATTAAAAAAGGGGGATAAAAAGGAAAGGAAAGAAGCACAAAAAATACAGAAATAAAAAAGGAATAAAGAAAAATAATAAAAAAGGGAACACACAAGTACAAACACACACACAAAAAAGAGAAAACAGAACAAACAAACAAAAAACAAATAGCACACGTTTTTTTTTTTTTTTTTTTTTTTTTTTTTTTTTTTTTTTTTAAACAAAAAATAAAAACGACTTTTCTTTGCCCCTTGTGGCAACATCTTGCTTGTTTTTCTCTTTTCAGTTCCTGTGTTCTTTACGTCGAAGGGCTTGGACTGAAGAAGTTCAAAACAATTTTTGAACGAAACGCGTATCCTCTTTCCTTTTACTTCTTATGTGTGTTTTTTACAAAGTTTTTTAATTACTTTAAAGGATAGAATCCCAATTACTCCCGTTACGAGACCTGAATTGCCATTCCAGGTCGTAAATGTAGATTTAATAGGACCCATTGAGCCAATCAGCTCTAAAGGTCACCGATTTATTCTTTGTCTTGTAGATGTCCATAGTCGTTGGGCAGAGGCGGTTGCAATTACTAATTTATCAGCTAAGACAACCTGTGAAGCGTTGTTAGAAATTTTCTCTAGAACGGGGATCCCAAATGTTATATGTTCAGATAACGGGACGAATTTCAAGCGGAATTAACCCAGGAATTTGAAAAGCGGCTAGGAGTTAGTCCCAGATTTTCCACACCCTAATACCCCCAGAGCAACGGAGCAGTGGAACGTTATAACTCCACCCTTAAACGGATGTTACATCACGTTATAAGGAGTGAAGGGAAAAAGTGGCATTTGTTTTTGCCTTATGTGCTGTGGGCGTATCGAGAAATACCAAACAGTACTACTGGGGTGGCACCTTTCCAGCTTTTGTATGGAAGACCTTCGCGAGGCTCTTTATCAATTTTAAAGGACACTTGGACAGGAGAACACAAGGGATTACAACTAAGCCCGACTCCTGTTTCTAAATATTTGCAGGAGTTGAAAGCAAAACTCGAATATGCGGCAGAGCAGGCAAATTTAATAGCTGCTGTCCAACAACAAAGGATAGACCGGTATTATAATTTACGATCGAGCGATAGGAAATTTAAAATAGGGGACAGAGTACTTGTATTAATTCTAGACTCATCAAATAAACTCTATGCAAGATGGCAAGGTCCGGTGATTATTGAAGAGCAAAAGGGTCTTCATTCTTTTATAGTTAAGATGGAGGAGGGGTCTAGAAAACATGTCCATCCAAACAAAATTAGAGAATATGTTGTACGATCTAATGCAATTCATATGATTTTTGAAGGCGAGGAAGAATTTGGGGAGGTAGAAAACGTACCTTATAAACAGAAAATTCCAGAAATTTTTGGTACTACTTTGGATAATTTAAAATTGGCAGAACTGAAAGGGGAGGAGTCAGACATTTTAAGAAAAAATATTCTTAAGTATAAAAATTTATTTACCAGAGAAGTACAGCCAGCTAAGGTTGGGGTGCATAAAATAGAATTATTAGAGGGAGTGAGTAGGAAGAAGCCTAACTGTTATCCAATACCAATGGCATATCGTAAAGAGGTAGATAAACAGGTAAGGGAATTATTGTGTTTGGGGTTAATTGAACCTTCAGACGCAGAAATTGCCTATCCAGTTGTCTGTGTAGCAAAGAAAGATGCAACGACTCGTTTATGTGTGGATTTCAGAGGGTTAAAGGCGGTGACTAAGGTCCCCAGCTTTCCTATGAAAGATCGGGAAGAGTTAATCTATGTTGCAGGGTCAGCTAAATGGTTAAGCGGGGTATCTTATGAGGTCTTACGTAACGTAACGGTACTACGTAATGGTCTTAAGAGGGTACTGGCAGATCCCCATGGAAGAAAAGAGCAAACCTTTGACAAGTTTTACCACACATTCAGGACAGTGGCAATTTAAAACTATGCCTTACGGTTTATCAGGCGCGGCCGGCACATTTCAAAGGGAAATGAATTTAGATTTACAAGAGCACAGTGAATACGCGCAGGCCAACATCGATTATGTTATCATATTTTCAGAAACTTTCACTGACCATATGAAACACATTGAAAATGTTTTCAGTCATATGGAAAAATTAGGATTTTCCTTTCGGTTAGAAAAGTATACTTTTGCGGCGGCGGAGATAAAATATTATATCCCCCTCATATCGAATATGAGGGGGAAACACGCCCCAGAGGAAGAAAAAGTTGCTGTTATCAAAGATTTAAAACAGCCAACTACCAAAAAGAAAGTTAGGTCGGTGTTAGGGCTTATGGGTTTTTATCGAGCATATATCTCTAATTTTGCTCAGATTTTGGTACCTTTAACCAATTTGACCAAGAAAAATTCACCGAGTACCAATATACCATGGAAAGGAGAGCATGAGGAAGCTTTTCAAAAGCTAAAGAAATCATTGTATGAGGTTACTGCTTTGGCGACACCTAATTTTTCAGAACCATTTCAGGTGCATGCCGATAGTTCCAATTTAGCTGTTGGGTGTTGTCTGACACAAAAGGACGAGGATGGAGTGTACAAACCCATAGCTTTTGCAGCCAAAAGTTAACTGAAACTCAGAAAAATTGGGCGAGTATTGAAAAAGAAGCCTGGTCAGTACTTTTTGCACTCAATAAATTTGATAAGTGGATTCTCGGGGGGGACGGTGGAGATCATCACTGATCATAATCCGCTAACATATTTAAATGAAGTGACCCCCAGAAGCTTAAAGCTCACACGCTGGGCATTGGCGCTTCAAAGATGGAAATATGTGATCACCCACAGGCCAGGTAAAAATCGTAAAGCGGCTGATGCCATTTCAAGACTAAAGCAGGATGAGTAAAATTAATTTTTGTTTAATTTGAAATTTAGCAGGTAATTTATTATATTTTTAGGTGTATTTTAGTTTATTATTTTTGTATGTGTATCTTGAATTACTATGATGTTTTTTTAAAATCAAAGTTAAACATAAAAAAAATCCCTGTATCTTACTTTGTAAGGATAGGTCATTCATAGATCACCTGTGAAACTGTTTCGTATATATAGATATAATTGGAGGAAATCAGCCTTTAAGGGCAAATTTCGCTCTTAGGTGGGAGCGTAATGTCACGCCCTTGGCCACACGTGCTCTCACCAGGCAGGGTCGATGCTGACTCCTGATCCTAGTTAATGTCACCCCGATCTCGGCAAGCTCCCGCTTGGACAAGGGGGCGAGAAAAAAGAAAGGACAGTTTCGAACTGATGCAGGGAGAGAGAGGTGGAAAACGAGAGCCTCTCCTCTCGTTGGATACAAATGATGTTTCACTTATTTTATTTCTCTATGATGGGAGAGAATATTTGCCTGATTTTGTAAATACGAGTAGTTATGTGTACATATTAAAACTCATTAATCCAGAAAATTTGATTGTGGATCTAATGAGCTTGATTTCTTTTATCGCGAGTGGATCGAGATCAACGAAATGCCTCAATAAAAATACACGCTCGGAAAAAGTAGATCTACCATTAGCGACTTCACTGTCGCGAGAGTTGCGACAAAAATGGTTGACAGCGGTCCGATAAAAGAAAAGTTGATGTAACATCGTCTAAGAGACTAGCCATGATAAGGCCATAAAGCCTGATCCGGAACGACTAAAGCCTCTATTAAGTTTGCCCATCCCTAAAGATTCGGCTTCTCTTCAAAGAGCCTTGGGCATGTTAGCTCATCACGGGAGGTGGATTCCATCATTTTCAAAAAGAGTCGTCCTCTCTTGGCAAATGGCTCTTTCCCTATGTCTGAGGAAGCCATATCTGCTTTCCAGTTCTTGAAGGATGACATAGCTAGCTCTGCTCTCCCAGCAATAGAGGATGGTATTCTCTTTCGAGTCGAAACGGATGCTTCGGACCACGCCATCGGGGCAACATTAAGTCAAGCTGGCCGCCCCATTGCCTTCTTCTCCAGGACGCTTCATCAATCCGAGCAATGACACTCTTTCATCGAGAAGGAAGCTTATGCAATTGTGGAGTCTCTTAGGTACTGGAGGCACTATCTTATCGGACGTCACTTTGAAGTCTTCACTGACCAGAGGTGAGTAGCCTTCATGTTTAATCAGCAACATCTCAGCAAAATAAAAAAACGAAAAGATACTACGTTGGCGCCTTCAGTTTGCATCTTTTAAATTCGATATAGTCTACCGACCTGGCAGCAAGAACGCGTCTGCTGACGCTGGAGTTGTGGGTTTTCCGGAAAATTTTGAAACAGAAAATTTTCTGGGAAATTTTCCGAAAAATTTCCAGGAACTTTTCTAAGCCATTAACACAATAAGGTATTGTAATATTAAACTCGTATTCACTAGAAGCTACAAGTAAACAAAACTGGAGTATTATTATCAGCTCTGGGATGTCCTTTTGAGTTTTCCCCTTTCAACAAAATATAAGGTAAATTACATTTTTATCAAAGCACAGACACTGTGATTTAAAAGTTTTTAATCAGGTATAAAGCTAATAATTTAAAATATAATTCTTTAATAATTATTCTATCCATATAATGTCTCAGTAATTCATTAAGAAAATACCATATTGCACAAAATATTTTATTTATTAAATTGATCTATGAATAGCTGAACTGGAAATAAAATATGTTCCAAAATAACTGCATATTTCTCTACAAAAAATAAAAAAATAGCTATTCTAACACATTTCTCGAAAAAACAAATTACTATAAAAATATGTTAGCTTTTGATTTCTTTCCTTTTTTCTTTTCTTTTCTTTCTTTCTTTTTTTTTTTTTTGTAAAGAAAAAATTTAGGCAACAAGAATTTTCAGGAAAAAAATAAAATAAAATATTATTTTGAGTATTTTAATCACAATTTTTTCTACAAACTTTCTGGGTCACTCTCTGAAATGGAGAGCATGGGGTAATCTAAATCAGAATTACTACTACTAACAGAGAATATTGTGTCTGTGCATTCCTGTGATAGGTCATGCTCAAAAGTAGAAGCAGAATTTTAAAATATAAAAAAAGTCAAACTTAAATTTCATTCATGTAGATTACGACTTCTATTTTTTGTTTAAATAGTACAGAAATTAACTAATAAAAGAAAATATAGAAAGCTCAAATATGTTCCATGAAAAATTGTCTTTTTGACAGTGAAAATTTTCCGGAAAAACATAGTCGAAAATTTTCCTCCCCACATCTCTAGCTGACGCCCTGTCTAGAATAACTGCCTCCAGTGCCCACCATAGTGATCTTAAGGATCTTCACGCAACCCTTTGCCACCCTGGCATAACTAGAATGTACCACTGGGTCCGCTCTAAAAACCTCCCATATTCACTGGAAGAATTCAAAGATGTAGTTAAAACGTGCGCTATCTGTAACGAACTAAAGCATCGCTTTCTTAAGAATACTAACACTCATTAAAGCCACCTCTCCTCTTGAAAGGCTTAACCTTGACTTTAAAGGCCCACTACCATCTGCCTCTAAATACCGCTTTCTCTTGACAGTTGTTGACGAATTTTCTCGATTCCCCTCGGATATTTCTGCTTCTACTGTCATCTCTTGCTTTGCATACGTTATTTTGTCTTTTTGGAACCTCTGCTTATATTCATTCTGATCGAGGGACCTCCTTCATGTCCCACGAGCTTAAGTCATACTTGACCTCTCAAAGTATTGCGACTAGTCGCACTACAGCCTATAATACAGCTGGGAATGGCCAAGTAGAGAGGTACAATTGAATAATTTGGAAATCAATTGAGCTTGCCTTAAGGTCTAAAGACTTGGAATTCATCAGTGGGAATCAGTTCTGAATTCTGCACTTCACTCCATAAGATCTCTGCTGTGCACTGCTACCAATACCACCCCCCCATGAAAGGATGTTCTCCCATGTGAGGTGATCGCAATCCAGATGTTCTTTACCCTCTTGGCTGACAACTACCGGCCCTGTTCTGATGAAAAACCAAAACAGGGCTTACAAGTATCAACCACTTGTTCAAGGGGTGGAGCTTTTGGAGGCCAACCCTGAATACACCCATGTCAGACTGCCTGATGGTCGGGAAATAAGTGTGAACATCCGACACCTGGCTCCAAGAGGAAATCCTCCCTTCCCAGGACAAAATATTAATGATGCACCATTGGAAAGTCCTACCTCCTCAACACCTGCTGATATGCAAGAGCTCTCCTTGGAGCCTGCGCCTGAGCGAAAGGAAATGAGCCGTGAAATCGAGAACCCTTCCCCACACAACATGGCACCAACGACTGAAAAGTCTCTGTCGCCACCTCCAGTTTCCAGACCTCGACGTCGGCTCGCCTATTTGTCAGACTACATAACTGAACTATAAATGAAAAAAATAATTGGGGTGAATGTTGTGATATTTCATATTTCTAGAATGGCAACAGTCTTTTTATATTTCCAAAATGGCAACAGTCTCACCATGAGACAAATGTAAACACTAGACATGTGTCGTGTGATTCTTTTGTCGATTAAAGCTTTAAAAGTCTCAATTATCGTTTTCTACTTACCTCTTATAACAGAAGGCAAATACGTACTTACGATCTTTCCAGATGATTCCTTTTGCTGCATTGTAACTAAATGCTCTTTTATTACAGGATCATAAGTAGACAATACTTCTATTAATTCTAAGAAGTTTCCTTTGTTTTCCAATGTCATATCTTCTCGATGCCTCCGAAAAGGAAGATTCTGTTCGGTCAATAATAAGCTCACAGTCTATGCAAAATTCACCTGCATTTTTTTCTCACTCTCCACTGCTTCTTGGTGTAGATTATCAATCGATTTATTAAATCTTGTTCCTAATGCTTTTCATTTCTCAAGACAAGCAAGGTGTCTCTCCGAGTTCTCATGATTACTTATTTTGGGATTTAATTTATAGCAAGTCTGAAACCCCAGGGGTAGCCCGACACGGTAAGCAAGGTTAGCATCGCATCGGGGTGCCATCTTCAAAGGGACACCATTTTGAACTTAAAAACTGAGAAAAACTTTATCAAGAGCATAAAAGGGGGCGTATTTTTTAAGTTTGCAGGAGGGTGCCACGTACCCTAGGATCGCCCCTGTGAAATGCTGTAACGAATTTCGATACTACATGTTCTTTTTCATCACTAGCAAACAGCCTGCAGTAGAAATAAAACAAACTAACTTATAATGCAGGGTGTAGCATCTACGTTCTAAGAATGCTATCGGCATTCGGTAAATCTTTATAGAACCAAGCAGTTTTTAACTAACGACAATTTCCTTTTTGGCTCTCTACAATTCTTACTACGGAAATAAATGGGCCATCCTTATTTTGTATGGGTTTGCTACCTCTCTTTAGGATTTCTACTTTTATAGTATCAGGTACCGGTATTGGCCAATAGTCTATATCCGTATGTAGAGGAAAAGTGCATACCTATACGCATCCCCCACAAAAAAATTTCCGAGAATCCTTCGTCTCTTCAGAAATCTTGAATAGATGTTTGTATGCATATCGTAGTACCGTACCAATACACATTTACCTTAGATTTATGTAAGTGCACCTTTTCCTAGCAACCCCTCCTAGAATCAGAAAAGATGGGCGAACTTGGGCTCAAGCTTGCATCCCCTGCCAAAAAAAAAAAAAAAAAAAATCGTGACATACTGTAAGCCCAGTTTCAAATATCGCTGTATCTGGACAGCGATTTGAACACATACACATTGATATTTTTGGTCCGTTAAACCCCTCGGAAGACTTTCCGTATATCCTTACGATGATCGATAGATTCACATGCTGGATCGAGGCCATACCTCTTCCCGATATAACGGCTGATACCATAGCCAGAGATTTCTATGAAATCTGGATTGTTAGGTTTGGGATACCGTGTGTTATCCCCACAGACAATGGGAGGCAATTTGAATCCAACCTCTTCAGAGTACTAACACAAATACTAGGTATTCATAAAATTCACAGAACAGCCTTCAACCCCCAAAACAACGGCTTAATCGAAAATGCTCATAGACCTTTAAAAATAGCCCTTAGAGCTTGTCTTGGTAAACTGTGGACTGGACAATTACTAACGGTCCTTCTCGGCTTGCGCGCGGTGCTGAGATTCATGGGACATTACACGCAAGTTCCCTTTAATTACATTTATTAAACACTTAAAGAAATTAACAAATACAAAATGCGAGTTAGCATCTTTGCTACATGCGGATAGCTATTACAAAAAATAAGGTACGTGTTACAAACGCCAGGTATTGGAGTAAAATGGCTACAGTTCACATTCTCCTGGAGCACGATCTGCCTTCTGAGTTGAGTTCTCATGGGCCTAAATTGTCGTGGGGAACAACATGAAGTTACCCTTGCTTTTACAGTTCGTCAGGTTATATGCAGAAGTCCTGCACGCGACCGCCGCATTTTAAATTCACTACGAGTGATGCCCATTAACGGAAAGGTACCACAAAACATATACAGTGTTTTCACTATAGCGAAGAACGCGAGAATCTCGCATTTTTTTCTTTTTCTTGCATTAAAAATTATTACTGTGAGAAATTCGCGCACCTACAAATCGGTTTCTTTTTGCGCAGAATTCTCGCATTTCGGAAGATTTGGGCATTTAAAAAAAAAAAAGTCGTGCATACTTCCATTTTTCATAAAGAGGTTATATATGCAAAATTCTCACAGTTTCCTTTATATTCCATGTAACTAGGACTGACTTACAGACTTGGCGAACCATTTACATGCCATAAAAATAACTAAAATTCATAAATACCCTGATTTTGGATGTTTACCAGAGGCAAGAATAAGTACCCATTTATATACCCCTTATCCATTGGGTATTTACCCAACTCACATCTATATTTAGAAATTCTCACCTATTTTTTAAAAAATCTCACTCAATTTTGGGAGAAGGGTGAGAAATTCTCACCTATTTTTTTCCCATTAATGAAAACACTGATGTATGTTTCGTAGGAGGTTGGTGGCGCTATGCTTTCTTCCACTTCAACTTGTAGTGTACTTGCAAGGAAAGGTGTCAGAATGTGATTCTGGGTGTCAATAATTTCAGATAATATAGGATTGTTGATCACGTTAATTTAGAAACATAGACTCATATCAGCTGGACTCCATCGTTAGTCTAACCAGATAGAAGAACTTATGGATGGATACTACAGCTGAGCATGTACAGGGCGAATCTAAACTCTTGGGCAAAACTTTAAGGGGTGATACGGCGCATAATAAGGAATCAGAATCACATAACATTGTGGGGTCGGCAACGTCTTCTTCGTGTAGCTGTTAATAATCACTTCGGAAAAAGTGCTGAAAGACAGTGCGCTTTCCGACCATTGTTTCGTCAGAAACTAATGTATTTTTCTCCGAAAACAGAAGACTAAAATGGATAGTTTAAAAAGTTTAGTTTATTTCATGGATGAAATTTTCGGAGACGAGCCTATTGTTTATGAAACTTGGTTAAGAAATTAGACGGACACTTCAATGCTTTTCCAAAAGTGATTATTAAAAGTTAAAACTGCGTTTTTCACTTCAGATTGCTATGTGATTACGATTCCTCATTGTGTGCCCTATCACCTTTTAAAGTTTTGCCGAAGAGTTTAGATTCACCCTGTATATATATACATACAGGGTGATTCGCTACCAGACTGACAAACTTGCAGGGGTTGTAGGGAGTACAGAGACGGTTCAGAATCGCATAGCAATGCGGGGTCAGAAACGTCGTCGTCATGTACCTGTTAATAATCACTGTGTTCAAGTGATAGTAAACTTTCCAACCAGGGTTTTTCAAAAACTAATCCCTTTCACCGATTGCACTTGATAAAAATTGTTATTTCAGAATTGTTTCTTTCATTACATTTATGAAATTGTCTGAGGAAAGCCCATTGTTTATGAAAATTGGTTAAGAAATGAGACGCACACTTCAACACTTCTTCCAAAGTGATTATTAACAGGTACTTGAAGACGATGTTTCCGACCCCGCATTGCTATATGATTCTGAACCGACTCTGTATCCCCTGCACCCCTTGCAAGTTTGTCAGTCTGGTAGCGAATCACCCTGCATATGTATATATTGGCACCATGTGCTATCTGCTTTTTAATTTTTATATTTTTTTCACTTTATCAATGGATTATCTTGGGATTTCCCATTACGTAAGTTAGCTATTCTATATTATATATATATATATATATATATATATATATATAACATAATAAATCAAAAGCCCACTAAAATCCCAAAATTTTAGAACTGCGCAGTTTTAATTCAGTTGGAACAAAAGAATTTTCTTTCAAAACCGCATCTACTACACAGTCCCTGGCAGTTTCGTTCTAAATTTTTGGTCAGTCTCCACTGTTTGGTCGCATTTACATTTTTGAGCCAAAACCTCTCTCCTGCCCGGATGTCTTGCTGATCTGGGTTCGCCAATCATTGCAGAATGCAAGGTCACGAGACCTCTACAGTGTGATATAAAGTTTGACGCATCAGGGAGACAAAAGGATTACGTGGCAATTCTTGCTAGAGCAACATGTATCAAATTGCCTAATAAAAATAATGTGGTCTCCTTACAATGAGACCACAATAAAGCATATTGGTATTCCAGATCAGGAGGAGTGTAATTCTTTGTTTGTAATACATCACTGAAATCGGCGTTCGTCTAATAAGGCATTTGACGAAATTCGCCAAACGAATACTAGATGTTGGGTAAATTAAACATATACAGATCTGTTACTAACTACATAATGCATAGTATGTGTTTTCATCATACTAGTAGATGTGGCTAGGTAATTTCATTGCATATTTCTTTGTGAAAGATTTGGGAAACGTCATACTTCGTTTGTTTCCATTGTTGCATTTCTAAACTTAATAAAATGCTACTTTTCTTGTTTCGCTTTATAGCTTTCACCTCTTCTAAGCTTCTTAATTCTAAAGCTTGTAGAATGGATCAGTTTTGAGAAATTTGACTGCTTGTAGCTGGAAGAGTGTTTGCGGAATCGCCGGTTACAGTTTTTGGCTACAGTTCGATTTTTAACTTTGCCAATGTTTCAGCGCCTGTAGCCCCTCGCAAAATAGAGATATCCTGATGCAAATGGTGCCACCTTACAGGATTTTTTCTGCTCTCTCTAAATATGGGCTTATTTTGCACATAGGTCTTTCAGAAACCTCACAAATTTGGCTTTTTTTCAGACGGTATAACAAAAAACAGAATTTCTTTCTATCCACCACAACTCGGAAACGGTTAGAGATAGGACAGGGTTTTTATGGTGTTTTATGCTCGACATGGGCTGTTCTTTCACCCCTTTTCCTTTGGTAGATTATGTCAAAATCGTCCTCCTGATAGCGATAAAAATTTGTGCAATAGAAACATACTCACAGAATTTCAAATTAATCAATAAATAGATTCTGGTTCCAATTTAAGGTCTAAGTATGCAATATTACCTGCCGAAAATGTTGTAAATTTTCACATTTATTAATTTAAGCAATTTACAACATTGCAATATTTTGGATGTTATTATCTCTGGATGTACCGCTACGTTTGAAAAGTCGAAAGATTATTTGTGTAAAATTTTAGAGTACTTAATATATATATAGCTTCCTGTTCAACTCTGGGTTCTAAATATGCGAAATTAGGCAAGAGTGTAGAAAATTTAATGATCGAAATTTAGAAACTGGAGCGCTTTTGCTTAAGAGTTTATGTTTGGAAGTTTTAAACATTTCTTTTACCCAAATTAGATTTTCGTAAATAATAGTTATGAACATTAAACATTAGATCTTGTTACTAACGTAATACACTGACTTATAAATTTGGAGTTGGAGTGTTTGGAGTTCCAGGATAAAAGTTGCAAATGAGCATGAAACGTGTTTCCTTCACTATTTTCTATATTTTTCACTGTACGCTGTCGACAACATGTTTTCGGTTTCAAACAATGGCAAGACACACCTTGACTCCATTCTGGATCTTATGTAAATACCAAGCTTGATCTCTACGATGACTACATAAGAGATGGTTCTGTTGTCAGTTTTACTCCTCTTTCAACACAATAAGTGTGGCACGGGAAGTTACTGACACTGGACATTATCCAGGACCGGCCTTCTGTTTGAAGTGGTCCGGTTGCGAACATTTTTGGGGGCCCCCAAACATTATAGATGTTAAAAATTCATTAATTAATAGACCCATTTATAAAGCAAACATTAAGAATGAACTGAAATACCACTAATAACACTTTAATGGTCGTGGTAATTAGGGTTGAAGGCCGGCTCTAAGGTAGCTGGCGCCCTGGACAAGCTAACTTTTGGCGCCCTTTTTAAATAAATCTTACTCGTTTATGACAACTCCTTATTTAAGAAAAACCCAGATTGAATGAGAAAATCGAAAATACTTGGCTGGTACAATGTTAAGTTTATGGGAGTATAATTCGCTTTTAAGGAGTAAAACCTGGTTATATAGAGGAATATTTTTGTGATTTATAAAATTTCTACTGACTTCCACCTCACCAGCTCAAATAATTCTTTCTTAGAAAAAATCTTAACATTCCAAAGTCAATAAAGACGACGATGATAACGAAGAATAGGAAGAAACTACAAAGGGAACTTACAAGTCACCTCCGATATAGAAAGCCTCCACACCGATTCAAAATGGCCGACTCCGTAGTTCAGTGCTCTGCGTTCATTTGAATGAGTTTTGACCGAAACAGTGCCCAAACTTTTCTTTTTGAACAGTAAACATATCACATGAAACTGCCTTTATCAGAATGGAAAAATTCTTCATAAGAACTTACCACTTTAATTTGAAAAAAAATATCCATTCCATAAATTTATTACATCAAATTCAACGTCTTTTCATGGGGATTTATTTAATAGTATTCTTATGTAGCAGTGAAATCACATTTAGATTAAATTGAATTATTATATATTGGAAAAGTCCTCTAAAGCATATTAAGTTTGTGGTTTAAACTATTAAAAGTATTACTTTTTTATAGAATATATTAGGTTGTAACGAAAGTTTCCCGCCACCGTAAACATCGTCAGAAAACAGTTCGCGTTGGCCTATTTGCTCATATTTTGTCAAACGATTTTTGTCATTTAAAAGAAAGAGACTTACTTTATAACACTGTGTTATGAAATCTGTAAAAAAAAATATAGTTATCATTAAGTACAAGGTGTGTCAAATGGAACTATCACTCTAGAGGATTGGAACCATCATTTACTTCCAGCTGTGTTGCAAAAAGTCAGCTACAGAATATCAACGAAAAATGAGTACAGCTTTAAATATTATTGTTGCATCACGTGACACTGTGCAGGTTTGGTACCGAAAGATCAAAAAGAGTTATCTAAGGAGTTAGAAGTTAGTTTTTCAAGCAGATTTGGCGGAAAACTTTCGTTACAACCTGATACTTAATCCATAAAAATCAATGCTTGATTAACAAAATTTCAGCTTTTTTGCAAGAGGGAAAGGTGTTTTCATATTAAACACTTTTTTTAATTGAGTAGCAGTTTAAGTAATCAAAATGCAAATTTCTACTGTATTTGGGTAGAAAAAAATACTCTTTTCGGCATAAATACAACACTCAGTTCAAGATTTTTACCAATCTAATAAAAATGTATGTAAAATTAGGTATTTACGTATAATCCCGGCGGCGGTCCGCCAAGACAAAGGACTTTTCGCCAAGATAAATGCCGGACACATGAAACTATAGATAGGTTGCTATTCTTATGAGCCTAGAAATCATTAGAACAACGGAATTGCTAGAGATTTATTGGCATTTGGCGACAAAATTCCTTATATCTAAGTGCTCTATAACTCTTGAACCATGTAATATAATCGAATAAATTTATATACACCATAAATAGCTCTTTTTAGTGCATTGTGAGTAACATTTTAAAATATTTTTATGTGTTGTTAGCCTCTTCCATTTTAGATATAAAAGAAATCCCCATTGTAAATACCACGTAAAAAATTTACATTTGGCTCATTATTATAAATAACTCAATTACACATGAGCAATATTAAAAGCAAGATTACATATTATTTAAGTACAGACAATATTCATGCAGCATGGCAACCAATCATGTCAAGTTTTAACACATAATTCTATTAAATAATTTAATTATGCCATTGAAATTCGCGTAACTTGGCGACTATTATCATAATACAATTAACAATAATGGAAATAACGATAAAAATTTTTTTTGCGTATTTGAACGTAATTTTGAACATTCATAACTTAGTTATTTTTTATGATTTTACAATAAATTTGGTATCAAATTGTTGGTAATGGAAAGATCTTTAAAATGATATATGAGTCATCACTCCCACTTACCTTCTCCCTGTAGAAATTAGCTTCTGAACGAAGACCTTATAACTAACAAGACAATTCTAGAGACAGAGAGTATATTCACGAGCACGTCAAAACTAGATGTAAACATGTGAATAAAGCAACGGAGCTTGGACTACGGAATGCTTCATGTTGCCAATTTATGTTTTCGGTGTGGAGGCCTTCTATATCGGAGGTGGCGGCTTACCTGACCATGGGCAAGTGGGACAGTCTGACGTTGGATAAACCTCCAAAAGAAAAAAAAAATCTGTTATCTCTCCTAAGATTATGTTTTCATGGCGCCCCTAAACATATAGCGCCCCGGGCAGCTGCCCGAGTTGCCAGTACCTTGAGCCGGCACTGGTTGGAGGTCTAAACTGCATTGAATATGTATGCTAAATCTGTGGGGCCGTTTATCACCCATTTCAATTAACCTGCATTACTAATACGGAAAAATGTGAAAAAATATGAATCTATTCACTCTGGAGATCCACCGACCACCGAGAGAGACATTAATTGTTTCAGAGTAGTTTAGTTAGTAATGAAGACAGTAAAATAAATATTTTGTTGACCAACTACCTATTTAAAATTTGAAAAAAGAAGTCCACTATGGAAGTGGGGGGGGGTGACTTAAAGCTTAGGCCAAATTAAATAAAATCAATAATTTTATACTTAAGTTAAATTAACCAAAATGTATGTTTGAATATTTTTCTTCACATTAAGTCCATTAATTTAATATAAGAGGACATTTCATTAGACAGTGCTGCCAATTTAAAGGATTTGTCGCATTTGACATTTTTGATGATCTTGCTCTCTAATCTAGAGATTCAGATGAATTTGGAGTATTGTTTCAAACTTTCTAAGATTTTAAAATCTAATCAGTACTACTTTAGAAAAGAAATAATGAGATGAAATGTTTAAGAATGGATCGTGGTTGAACAGGCATATCAGGGACGTAGCCAGAGAATAGGCGATGGTGGCCTCGGCCCCTTCCGAAATTCATACTTTTTTTAATTGGATGTCAATAATCAAGCTTTTTCGTAGAAATGCTGTCTTAATTAGAAATGCCTCCTTTTGGGCCAGCCCCGATTTATCTTTTTCTTTCTGGTTATGTGCCCGTGACGTACATTTCAATCATCCAATTTTATGTGTACTTTTATCCGCTATTATACTGTAAATATTCAAATATAGTATGGGTGCTATTTTAAGTATGAGGGTTTTATTAGAAAATAGAGCAACATCCATTCGAAATCTGTTATTAATTTCAGTTGGATTTTTTTTTGGAATTAGGATATTTTTTCGAAATTATTATTTTTTTTTCATAGGTACCAACCCTTACCGAACACATCTAACCGCTTTTTGGAAACAGTAAATTTTTAATATCTTTTCAAAATGTTAACCAACCCTCACGTACATTTGGAAATAAAATCTGGTAGTCAGTTGTCCACGATCTTTTTCTATATTCTAGCATAAAAATCACTGTACATATGAAGTGGTTAATTATATTCCCTAAATGTTATCAACTGTACGTCGCATGGCACGCGCCGCCGACTGTGCGGGTACAAAAACGCCGATAGTGTGAGATGCGACGTCGAAGAAGGGATTGAGATTTATTAATGTGTTTGAAATATTTTATATTCCAAATTTTCAATAAACGCAGTTTTAAAAGTACTGACTTTTTCTACCTTAGAATAGCCGTTTCATCTGACTGCAGAACTTTGCTTACTCTAGATACTCATTTATTGCTTAGGGATTAAATCGCGTAAATATAAGTTACGGGAAGAATCAAAATTCATTTAAAACTTTTATAAATGTGAAACTTAACACAATTTAAAACTTTTTGACGAAAGTTATCTAATTATTTGCAATCTCGGCTATTATAAACAAAATATCGACTTACCTTTTTCAAATGTAGGAAACGCGACGATAAAATTGGTAAAGCTTAATCATAATTTAGGCCCGTGAAAGTCATAAAATTAAAAAAAAATCTTTCAAAATATATATAATATATACACAAAAGTTAATAGACTCGTACAAAGTCTAATACAAGAAGACACTTCCAATGGCTCAACTTCGGTTAGTAACTTTGAGAAAAGGAGTAACTGCAAAATAGGATTTGACCAACACATTTGCACAATTGCAAACGGAAAAAAAAATGTTCCCATGCTTGCAAAGGCAACCAAATGCAAGTCATTTTTTATTATTTGTGTACTCTTATCTTCAAGTTAATACCAGACGCGTAAAACTTACTTCATATCAACAACAAAGTTAGTTTAGAAGGGGCCCCCACAGGTATTAATCAATCAGTCCTTGGTTTTGACAACAAAAAGGCCTCTTCGGCTGTTCTTTGTGTTTCGGTTCTTTTCAAAGGAATTCGATAATGAGCGGTCGTTATGACCAACGGCCCACATCTGATAATTGTATTTTTCTCTAACTGATGTTTTCGCTCTTTCCACGGTGAAAGGTGCGAAGGTAAGTGACATTTGATCAGAGCTGGGGTGTACTGTCAAAGAATACTGTTCGTAGAAAGACACTTTTATAAATGCTGTTTAGCTCTGAAAGATGCAGAGTAGTCACACAACACTATCAGTCTACTTTAATTTAAAGAAATCTTTCATATTTTTCACGATAAGAGAGAGAGACATAATAAAAAATATAGAACGGATTTGGGGGCCCCTCTGAAACCGGGGCCCAGGTGCCTTGCATCCGCAGCACCCCCCCTGTGGCCGGCCCTGACATTAGCTAGACTTTATCAGTCGCCATGTGTCTTCGTCTGACAAGTGAATGATAATAGGAGTTTACGTTAGCTGCCTACTCTGCTAGCCAATGAGATCTACTAAGATTTATCTTCATGGATAATTCAGGAATTTGGAACAAAAAAACTACTGTTTTCGCCCCCCCTCCCCCTTGCTTTCAAAAAACTGCTTAGTGCAATTTCTCGCACATTGTGCCTGGCTCAACAAATATTGCAAGGATTATTGCTGGAAGGATTATGCTTCAGACCATAAAAAGCTACTGATTACTCACTAAAAAGATTGTGCACTTACGGTATACAGATGTGTGTACTGAGTAAGCACACTGTATGTGCACTCCAGTTTGTGCATTCAGGATGCACAATTGATTGTGCACTTAATCTACATAATGAATGTATGGTAAGGCTACTCATAACCGTGTATTCAGTACGCACCATTCAATGTGCACTTTTGTTGCATCATTTTGTCAGAGCTGCCAACGGTCCCGTTTTTTTCGGGAGATTTCCCACCACTAACTTTTAAATTAGTACCAAAATTGTGCGCCTCAACCAACCGCGTTTTGCGGAAGTGGCAGCCGAAAACCGCCCGCCGTGCAATGGACGGCTTTCTAACGAGAGAGCCATCTCTGGCGCCAAGTAGGTACACGGTTAAAAATAAGCCCAAAAATTTAATCCGAAATAAAACAGTTTAAAAATTGTGGTGGGAAATCTCCCGAAAAAAAAAAAAACCGGGAGAGTTGTCAACTCTGCTTTTGTGGTATTGCATGATTTTTTTAACACAAAAAGAAGCGACTAGCCAGAGTTACCAGCCATAAGTGCCAAGTATTACGGAATATAATTAACCACTTTTTGTGAACGGCAATTTTCTGCTTAAAATATCGCAAAATTTCCTAGTTTAAAGCGTGACCTGATTACTGTTTTGGAAAAATATTTTTGTAAAAAGTAAGAATTTAGTGTTTACAGAAAGTGGTTAATTATATTCCGTTATATTTGGCATCTATGTTACCAGCAATTACAACAAGAGATACAATGTTGAAGACTGCTATTGCTGTTCAATTCAGAAACAACGGATAAAATTTCATGTCTAAGAGCTTTCTTTGAATCAACATCTTGCTCAATTTGTTGTGAGTACGTGCACTCTACCTCCATCGGTTGAACCTCATTATACACATTATCATTCTCAGCATTTTCATATACTTCAGACAACAAACTAGGAACAAAAGTGACTCTTTCGATCGCTGATAAGTGATATATTTCAATATGTTTCATCAGATTAAATACATTTGTACATGCACTTTTGCATCCATCATGATAATATTTAATCGGGAATGTTAAGTCACATGTAAACTGATGTTAGCTAGAATGTTTTTTAATAGAAATCAAATTAAATAATTCGATGTTCTTGCTACAGATGCTGCAAAAAACATTCCAACTTTTTACTGCAATAATAATAACACTGCAATAATTTTACCACAATAATAATAATAATAATAATGTTAAATCAAAGATGTACCTTTAATTTGACAGTTAAAATACAAAACCAGGTAACACACGTTTTAAATTGCCTCGTTGCTCGGTAAGGAAGTAAAGAAATGCGGTGCTGCACATGTTGCAGCTCTGTAGCATAGCTGCCAATAGAAATTGTATGAATTTAATTTTTCACGAATGGCCCCAAGAATTAGTTAACTAAATTAAATTTATATATAATTAAGAAACTTATTTTTGATTTAACCTATATCCATCTATTCATAATTATTTTTTAAAAACCAGAAATTCAGTGTGCCTCTGACGTCAAGACTTTAGTCATGACGTCAATGTTCGTCAAACTATTGTGAAATGATCGTGCAAATAGTATGCGCGCTCTCGTATCGCACATTGATTGTGCGGTTAGAGGGTGCACAATTTTTTTTAGAGTGTACCAAGAAATGCTAGAAACCCATTTACTGCCATTTACAGGGAGAATTGATGGCAGCAGTTTGATTTTCCATCAGGACAACGTACCCATTCCTCTTGCAAAATCTTTCTCAAAATGGTATTTCGATAATGGGGTGTATGTCATGAAATGTCCTGCCCTTTCTGCTTGATTTCAACCTCCAATAAAATACGTGGGTACTCAGTAGGGTGAATATGCGAATATGAAACAGTCTCAGTCTGTGGCAGAATTGAAGGCCTCCATCATTGAACACTGGAATAATATTGATGTTAATGTACTACAAGGATTTTATTAAAAGATATCTTACATGGACTATTCAGTCATATGTAAACATGGCGAATATATTAGCTATTAACAGTACACAGTGGGACACTTTAAGCCCTCTTCTTTTACACATTTATTTTTATTCCTGCCCAGGTGAGACAAGGAGTAAGTTTTTTTCCTTGTAAACACGTATTTGAGTGCATACTTTCCTAATACCTATATATATGTTTCGTTCTTATTCGTCAGTCTCGTTTTCAGTTGCGGTACACATACGGTAGCTTTATTTCGGTGGGACACAATATATATATATATATATATATATTACGTTATATTATATTTTCTGAGTGAGAGGAAGTTAAGAAAAAAATCCGTGATATAAAAAAATTCTCATATATGTGAAAAGTTTCATGAAAATTTAGTAATTTTTTCCTCTGCTCCTGAGCAGAGAGCCAAGATGATTTGGGATGTAGTGGTATACAAACTTAACAACATATAAAAATTTAAAACCTTGGTTCCTGATCAAATATACCGAAAAAAATTCATACGGTTTTTAGCAAGCACAATGCTCATGCATAAACTATAGACGATTCGCAAATTTTGATAGCATTTTTGGAATCAGCTTAAAATCAGCGAAAAACAGATTTTCACTTTTTCATAGTAACTTCTACAGGTAAGGAGTTATTTAAGAAATTTAGAAGAAAACAGTCGCGGATCTTGCAGAAAACTTAAAAATTTGCATGATTAATTTCTCGGTAATTAATTATAGAAGAAATTTCAAAATTGAGATTTGCAGTTATCTTATTCTACAAATCATCTACACAAAATTTGAGGAAAATCTGAAATGGTGTGGTGAACTTTTTCCAACATTGTGTTTGATTTGACGTGGAAAGACACTTCTGCCTATATGCTAATTCCATTCTTTGCACGCCTACAATACTGACGAAAATTCAGGCATTTTTGGAAATCAGCATTATATATTAAGGGGACAGCCTACTTTTAAGAATGGGAAAATGTAGAAATTTTAGTTCAACTTTCATAATTAAAAAGAAAATAATGAATGCATGCAGAAACACAATTTTTTTTCAGTTAACTACTATGACATTACTCTATTGATTAAAAATATTATTGTAGTTTATTATAAAGGTGATAATTTAAAAAATATTATTTTACCACACAATATTGTAAAAACAATTCAAGGGTACTTTCCCACTGCGCGCAAGATATTTCAGTTAGAATTCCTTTGATCCTCATAATTTTTTTCTAAATTAAACAAAACATTATAATTAACAATCTAAACTAAAATGGTTTAATTATTTTCATAATTTAAATTAAAAAAAATATTTAATCTAAAAGTTTAAATTATCATAAAAATTTTGATAGTTTTACAATCATAACTTTTTTTCTATGAAACACAACCATTTCATTTCAGTTCATTTTGTTCATTATATTAAAATAAATGCCTGAGAAAAATTTCAAGTTGATATCTTAAATAGTTTTTAAAATATCATGCGTGCAAACTTGAAAAACAGTGTTTTCAGAAAACGCCAATTAAAGTTCAAATTGTAGTTTTGGAACATAAATTTAATTTTTAAAAATTAAAAACATTTTCTATTGAAACATTTACTATTTAAAAATAATTTTACTGAGTATTTAAAATGATTAACCCAAAATATGTTCTAATATGGCTTAAGAAATATCAATCTAAAGAAAAGCTCGACAATTGTAAATATGAAAAAATATGTACATACCATAACAAAAGATACATTTTTAGGATATAAAGGCACGAATATTGGTAAAGTACATTATTTGAAGTTATTTTAATAATTATATCCATGTATATATTTTTTTTTACTATGCAACATAAAAATTTTATTTTATTTCACTTAATGAACTTTTCGATTTAAAATTTTCCGCTTTCATGCACATTGCCTTCGTTTTCTTTTAATGCCTCAGACTGAGAACTGTTCAGCATTTTTCTGGCTCTTCGAGTTTCTAAATTAAATTCTGTACCTTTCTTTTCTGCCTCTTTTATGCTTTTAGTGTCAACATTAGTTGCAGCTTCTACAGCATGCTGCCCAACTTGCGTTTACAATTTCCTTTTTATCTCAATAAATATTTGTCATACAGAAAAATGGTTGGTATCAATCTTTGTAGAATAAAGTAAGCTATTTAATGAGATAAAAATCTCAAAATCAATTTTTGGGGCATATTAAAAGTAGGCTGTCCCCTTAACCCGTCCATGAAGGGTATTTCAGCTAGTAGTCCCCTCAGTGGCGGAGCGCATAGCGCTCTGAACTGGGAGATGGAAGGGGCCTGGTTTAAACACAGGTCGCATCCGCCGACCTAACCGTTCGAAATTATCCGTGGTTTTCTCCGAAACTTAGCGTAAATACGGGCTAGGACCTCTTAGAGAAACTTCCACAGAGGACAACCTCCAATCCTCTTGGCCTAGATCCCCAGTTCAGATAATTCACCGCAATCCCTCAAACAAAACAAATCAGCTAGTTGTATATATATGTGACATTCTGAATTTTTATGAGAATTAAATATTTTTGCGTTAGTAAACAGTGTCGGATGCAGAAATATTTCGTATGTGAGAATAATTTTTAATAATCTTATTTGATCTAAACTTTAAGCAAAAATTTTTTAAACCTAAAAGCAACGTCTGTATTTATAGGGGAAAGGCTGAAGCCCTTAAGCCCAACTTGGAACATTACTGTCTATTCTCATTTAGTTACGTCACTGACACAATGCCATCTTATTAGGTACCTATCAGTGGTGGATTCAGCTCTTGAGAGGCTCGAGGCACAACTCAATTTTAAGGCCCTTTCTTTAAAAAAAAAAAAAAAAAAACCACTATCCCTACACCTTTGCATTACGCATTCCAGTCGCATGCGTTTTTTAAGGTAATTAATGTTTTACTGAATCACTTTATTTAAATTTACTAATTATTTGTATTTTGAATAATATAGTAATCCATGAATAATAAAATATAATTTGTAAATTATTATTAAAAAATTCACCGTTTTTTGTGCTAACAATAACAGAGAATATCACACATATCAGCTTGTATCTGCTTAATTACGAGTCGGCTATTTTTTATCATTGCATCTTCGGAGAGTTCTTTCGATTCTAAAAAAGATAAAATTGGTTACCTCTTGCTTAAGGTTTTAATTTTTAGTGATGTTTCGAAAGACGATAAACTATTGCTTTCAATTCCTGTTCGCTGGTATCCAAAAAACTATACTTTCTAGGTATATTTGAAAATTTCTCTAAATAGAGAGTGTCCTTTCCTAAATTATTTAAATGAAGAACGGTTGAAAAATATAAAATATTTAATTTTTGACAAATTTTTCAATCAGAAGCTGTAGAATCAAGCGGTTCAGGCGTTTCTCTTTTAAAATATGAGAAATATTCTTATCAGCCTACACATTTTTGGTTGTAGGGGGGAAAATCTTTAAAGCAGGTGTATTTGAATGTCCTGCTGTAACATTAGCTACTGCACTGTAATCTGATTAATTCCGGGTAGGAAATGGGCTTAGGGACTCTATGTCTGCGGTTTTTGAGACGAAATGCAGTGAACAAATACAGTGAACAACACTGTAAAAAAACCAAAAAACAAGGAACTTTCCTTGGAAATAATGGACCTCAGCTGCCTATTATTTTCAAGGAACATTCCTGGATTTTTTTTTAAGTTCTAGTCATTTTTAAGTGAATTGCGTGTTTTTTAAGCGAATCGTGAGAGCAATATTCGGTTAAAGTCTGGTTAAAGGAAACAGTAAAGTTTTCAGATGGGAACGTTTACTTTCTGTATGGCATTTGTGAGTAACTTTTCCCATTATTTCCATGGAACGTTCCTGGATTTTTTACTGTGAAATGAGGAATTAAAGCACTAATTACATATAAACTAAAAGTATTAGTTATTGAAGTATGAATTTAGATTATGATCCAACGCTGCGGCTATGGAAAGGAAGGGCACCAAAGAAAATATTGTTCAAGAGCGCTTTCTACTCTAACAGCAATCATGGAACTATAAACAAAGTTACTGTCTTTTGAACATAAATTTAGATATATTTTTGTTCGTTTTGAGAACGGAATTTTGAGGCCATTTAGATTTTTGAGGTCCGAGGCACACCTCATATGCCTATTGGGAAATTCCCACTGGCACCTATAATAATCTAGAATCATATTATTAATTTTCACATGCATCTGTTAACTTTTAATTATAAAAAGTGTTTAGAGATAGTAATATATGATATTAGTTCTTTTTTTATTTAATTCATTGAAATATTACTGTTATAAAACTTTTACTTACATTTATTGTCCTTATTTTATAATGATAAAAATGTTTCCTTAAAATATTAATTTTGTAACAAATAGATGTTTCCTTAAAATCTTATTTTATAACAAATGAGTATGAAGATAAAATATTCTGGGTGCAGTTATATTATACATATACCTTAAAAATTGCTTTGAGTTGAAAGTTTAGTTTACAGATTGCCGCGGTCTTGGTTTGATCAAGGGCCGTGAAACGTAGTCTTGTATTGCGCACTTTTGTTACGTAAGAATTGTACTTATGGTGACGCCATCTTTTGGAAACATTTTCAAACGACTCGTAATCGGGAACATGTTTATGATTTTCTGAATGTGCAGAAACATACTTATCGCTTCACCAAATTTAAAATGAATTTGATGTTTAAAATTTATATACTTAAACATTCTTATAAGGGTATGTAAACCCCCCCTCTTGTCGCCTTTTTAAACACTTAGACAATAATTCGCTTTAAAAAGATAGTTTGTAGAGTGTAGAACTCTAGTTATGTGGGACACCATTATTACCCAATGGCGGATAGGGGGCAGAGACTAGGGAGCTTCAGAACCAGCCTCAAAAAAGACATTGCTTAAGTATAATATTTTTATTTTCCTTCATTCAACACTTTGTTAAGTCAAATGAGCATTTAAAAAAAAATTAAATAGCTTTTCTCAAAAATATTTACATTGCTTTAGCCGAACATTTTGCTTCATTTTGCATTTAAGGTGAAAAAAGGTTCCTTAAAAATTAGCCCGTCTTCTATTCGTCTGTATCCGCCACTGTTAGTACATGCTCATAAACTATGCTACTCATTTATACAATTCTAAACCGTACACCACATTTGGGCAACCGCTGGCCCCCAGGCCGCATGTGGCCCGCCAGGGCTTTTGATCCGGCCCGCGGAATATTTGAAAACCCCGTATAAAACCCATATAAACCATTCAAAATCCCATATAAATCCCAATTATACAGCCCGCCACTTCGCTTATATCCCGAAGTATGGACCGCTACTTCGATAACATCCTTAAGTTTGGCCCGCAACTTTTCAAAGGCTGCCCATACCTGCCGTATACCATTTAGCTTAAGTAATGCCGCTTTTATCATTAATTATTTATGAAATGAATTTACTGAGAGGGATGCAAAATTATTTCGGGAATTTTATGAATTTCGATTACGAATTTTAGACTGCTTATTTACGATTGTTATAGTAAATTCCAGTATACTGCATAGTTAGCCAGCTATTAAGGCCCCGTACCAAAACGTTTCTAAGGAGTATGAATGATTATTCAATCAGGAATACTCACCTACTTTTCTATGCAATATTCACTCATATTCCCGTTACATCTGGAGAAAATCGGCACAAATTCCAGACCGTTAGATCAACAGCCGCTCGGTAGGCCCGAACGCTGGATCTTCCCACTTCGGCCATCAACCATGAACAGTTGTTCGGGGGAGGGGCGATCCGGAATTTTAAACATTTGTTACTTAGAGTTAGCATAAATGTTTTAAAATAGCTATTTTTAAATAATTGCTTTACATTTTCGGAAGGGGCCCTGATCCCTACGCTTCTGGTGTCCAGTAACTTATTCACTTGTCCATGAAGGGACTCTAAGTCTTGTTGTAATGAAAGTGTGACTGTGAAAGTATTTTGGAAGCATTTATTAAGTTATAATACACGTATAATTGGAATATGAGCTGTATTGTAACTAGCATATTATAATGAGTAAATGTAGTGAAATTATGCGTACATTCACACGTTCAAATGTAAATAAAACGATTTGCTCCCCGTTACAGATGATTCGTGTGCTAGTAAAGAGCATCCAATATTAATATCAATTACTAGGCAACAAAAAGAAAGTTTTTGTTTGTTTCCTGGTTCTAAGTAGCCAATTCTTACTAATTTTGGGTCGCAAAAAACGAATATGTAAATGAAATTCATTTATTAGCTCTTGTTTTCAAGATTACAAAAGCCCATTGGAGAAAGATACACAACAGCCTACCCATCAACTCAAAGGTATACGGAAGAAAAAAGAAGTTCCGTTTAATAAATATAATTCATAAGAGCATATTTCGTTAAAAATACGAGAACAGTGAATTTTGTCCGATTTAATCCGTGGGGCTCATTCAAATCGTGGGCCTCAAAATCTGTATCATAGGAAGTCCCAGGTCTAGTGACTTCTTCAGCATTATCCTGTTCAATCGCATAATTTGGAGGTGGTTTATAAATTGGCAGATTAGCCGAGTGAGAAATGTGTCGAATGGCTGATGGAATACAGGGATTCTGTACGACCCACAGTAGTCATACAAACCAGCCATAGTGAGATTTTATAACCCAAATTGCCTCTGTATCTCGAAAACAAGAGCTAATCTTAACTTTTTATGGTGATTTTCGTGTTTAGCGAGACAAAATACTTCGGAAATAACTATTTTTGAGCCGAAAATATTTTTGGTGTTGCCTAGTGTTATTATAACTTTTTTCAAAAATATATGAGACAAAGAGAATAAATGCATTATATATAGATTTTCCGTTTATTTAAATCAATATTGTTAAGCTGTTCTTTTGAGAAATAATGCAGCATTTGAGTAGCTTTTTGAATAATCCAATGATGCTAGAAGTTGGAACAAAATTTAAAATATTTCTTCACAAGCTGTACTCTGCATTTTTACAAACGTTGCTGTCAACCCATAAGAGTTAAGAATTATTTTTGAAAATTGCACGAGACATACAATTTACTGAAAATGTGTGGTTGGTGAAGCTGTATAAGTCTATTGGACTTAAACGTTATTTGTTTGATCTTAAAGCTGTTAAAACGTTGTGCGACACCTGCAATTTTTTAATAGCCTTAAGACCTCTAAAAATAAACTTCGGCACTATTCAGATCACGAGTTCTGAAATTTACATTTGAAGTAGTTGCTTAAGTGTCAATAGGCCAATCTCTACTATTGTGCGTATTGAGGGATTCAGATTTCCATAAGTCGATCTAAATATTGATACTGTCCCGAATGCTGACTCAATCAATTTTAATCTTAAATATGGAATTTTGTATTGAAAGAAAGCAAAATTCAAGAAATAGAATGATTGAATGGCAAAAATAATAGCTTGTATTGAAATTTCGCTGTTAAGTATTAAATAAAGGTGCAGATGGTCCCTCAAAAGTATTTAATTTTATGTAGGCATTGAAGCAAAAAACAGGCTTAAAGAATCTGTTTTCAACAACAGTTATCACTTGTGTTCGGAATTTTATTTTGTAAATTGCAAATGACACAAGCCATACTTGCCAGATACTCCGGAATATAATCAACCAATTTTTTTTCAAACCAGAATGTTCGGCTTAATATATAACAACATTTTTGTTCTTGACGGTCGAGGTTGTTATTATTTTGAAAAGGTACTTAAAAAAATATATATTGCTTACAAAAAAGTAGTTAATTGCATTGAGGAATCGTTGATAGCTATTACAATAAAGTACACGCTTAAAAAAAAGAACTAAATTCGCTCCAAAACAACTAAAATATCTCTGAAGGATTTGAAACCGGGACAAGTTTGTCTTAGTTTAAAGTCCTTCGAAGCTATTTTAACCGCATTAGTTTAATAGGGATGTATGTATTTGATCAGACTTCACAGCAATTATACAACTGAAATATTGAGTAATTATTCGATGAATGAATTATGAAACAACGATAAGAAATAAAGGATACACAGCAATTGAAGTAGTCACAACTTTATTTCACAAAACGGCTTGCCAAAACAAACGAAAAAAAAAAAAAATGTTAGATGCAATTTACAAATGAAACAATGACAACTGAAGTACAATTTAATACTGTGCTACTTTAGCAAGAAACAAAATCTTGAGAATGTAACATACTGAAATATCCAAGTTCTACATTTTCTACCACTCAAGTTCCATACGCAAATATTTCATGCGTAATATTTCAGCAGGAAAAATATTTTATCTCTCATAATCTGCGAAAAATATTCAAATTATTTCAGTAAAATGTGTGTAAAGCACTGAAAAACACAGATATAATCACAACTAAATACTGCACATGAAAGAGTTCAGTAGTTTTATATAGTAGAATATTTCTGCAGTATAGTTAAAATTTCTCAGGAAGACAAGTAGTTTTACCCAAAATAATTTAATGGCATCATGCTAATAAAGAAAAATTTGTTCGTTTCATGTCAAGAGGAACCATGCATATTGGAACAATTATCACCACTACATAATAAGTTGTGCTACAGTGAATCTAAATCTAATACCATGAAAGTAACACTAAGAGAAGAAGGTAAATATATAGGAAACACATAATCCAATGACTTAGGTTGATTGTTAACATTTTTTTTTTTTTTTTTTTACACATACTCTACTAAGTTGAAGGGGGAAAAAAAGAAAGACTTTGAAGTAGTATATATTTTCGATACATTCTTCAAAACAGCGAGGCTTATTTTAACTTGTCATGTAAGTTATACAACATCAAATTTCTCACAAACACTTTTTGAAACTTAAATAATGATTTTTGAGTCACTTAGTCCACGATGTCATTAAAAACATAAAAACTGTCGACTTTACATAAGCTCAATCATAGACAGCTAGTCTTCGTGTAATAGCTTCTCTCACCAGAAAAAGGAAAAATTGCGCTCCAGTTGAACGCAAGCTGTTTTAAAATTGCCATGCACCGGTGACGAAACGAAAAGTTAGTAGGGAGCTGTCATAGGTGGCCGTTTCTTTTCGTTCGAAACGTCAACAGCCGGGACAGTCAGAGAGACCGAGTCACCAGTTACCATCTCTCCGTTCTCTTCTGTCTCATCTTCTACAGTCTCACAAATGATCATTGGTTGAGGGGGTTGAAGTCTGATGTCTTGAACACGCAAGGACAACTCCGAAGCCTCGACAGTCTCTTTCTCAGAGGACGCATTGGCGCTAGCCTCTTCACCAGGCTTATCATTTGGCACTTTCTCCTGGAAACTGGCATCCCAGAGAACCTTTGGAGGGCCTGCAGGGGGAGGGGATCCAATCACGGGGCCTTCGGATTCATCCTTCAGTTGGATTCGGTTTCTTTTGGAATCGAGGAAGTTAGGGCACAAGGTGTCCCAGGTGGTTGAACGGGCATCGATATCCATTGCTGAAGTTGAGTTTGAGCCAGCCAGCGTTTGGTTTCTTCCCATGTGCCGAATAAAGATAAACAATTGATAAATGACGGCCTGAAAAGAGAGAAAAAAAAGATACATTTAAGCACAGTAGACGTTTGGAAAATGAAATAAAACAGTCACTTTTACAAAAAACGCATCTTTATTAATGGACAGACACAAGACAACCAGTTAATATCGAGATCTAGTCTACGAAGGAGGAAAAGTCTTCAGGGTTGCTGTGATTAGTGTGCGGCTGCTCGGTTGCCGGGTTTGGTGATCAATTTGCGGATTATCTCGTAAAATCATTAAATAAAATATTACGTGCAAGCAAGAGATCTTCATATTAATCGAATTGCTTAAGTAATCATAATGTCAATAGATCTGTTCTAAAGTTCGCCGTCCACCAAATTTGAATTGCTAGAGCTGAGCTGTGTAAGGTTCGATTCCAGTACATTATTATAATATAATATTCACTATATATATATATATATATATATATATATATATATATATATATATATATATATATATATATATATATAACTGAGGAATAAATAGTTAGACTATTGGAATACACTAGAAACGGAAGCGTCACACGGAAAATGTAGCTTTGACGGATGATGGGACTAAAGACAAATGAATATATAACTATCGTTAAAATCGCTACAGAAAAGCCTTTTTCTAAATATTTTTTTCTAATAATGTAGTTACTGATTATAGAAGTATATATACATACATACATATATATATATATATATATATGATTATAGAAGAAGATATTTCATGATAGCTTCATAATTGTACAACTGCACGAGCATTTTTTTCTCTAAGTAAAGAAAAAAGAACTTTGGAATAGGTTTCAGACTATTCTTCTGCTTGCGCACTGTTCTGCTTTAAAACTTGTTCACCCACAAACACACAAAGTATGCGCAGAAACAAACACAATGTAACCCTGGAAGCCCTTTTGTATTGCGTACTTGGTTCGCTCTTAAACTGCATTTGTGTCCCGTAGTGGTCTAGGCGCTAAACTCCATTCCCATAAAAACACGGCAGGTGAAGCAGCATCCGGGTTGGTCAGTGCTTGGGAGGGTCAACTCCGTCTCGGAAACAAAACAACAACACAGCTGCCAACCTTTACTGAATATAATCAACCACTTTTTGCAAACTGTAATTTTCAGCTTAACATATAGCAAAATGTTCGAGAACAACGTTCGAGCGCGTCGCTATTTTGAAAAAAAAAAAAAAAAAGTGGTTAATTATATTCCGTAAAGGTTGGCAGCTATGTGTAAATAATTATAAATTTTTAGCAAGCTTCTTGCAGGTCAACACCTCCTAGGTAAAGAAAGCCTAACTCCTGCGTCACCAAGCTTTGACGTCATCACTGGGCCTACATTTAATAGGTCTACTTTCACAAAATAAAACTATTAGAAATTTCTGGTGAATTTACTCATAGATAATAATAGTTTAGTTTCAGATAAAAAAAATATAATTTTACGAGAAATGGCAGTTTTTAACCATGACTAATTAGATAATATGATAAGGAAACAGATCATAATAATTTTGTTTGAGAAAGGTATATTTTAATTTTTAATTTCATATATATTTTCTAATATTTGTAGCATTCACCAGAAATTTTGAATAGTTTTACTTCGTGAAGGTAAAACTTTGATAGTATTTTGGCAGGCTTGATGATGACTTCAAAGCTGCAGTTGTTAGGCTTTCTATATGAAGGAGGTGTTCAGATTCACCGTAATATATTAGCTCTTTTCTCCCTTTAGGAAAGTTCCATTTGTGCTATGAGGACTTCCGTGTGGACAAAGAATACCGAGGAAAATTTTCCATTTTTCGTCCTTCTTTTCTTAAACCATTTTGTTTCTCCCTGTCTACCAGTCCCCAGAGAGAGAATCTTCCTGGACTATCATTATTTTGCGCTTATTCAGGAACTGTAACTTTACCGAAAGCTGTAAATACAACCATAAAATGCGAAGACTAAACTTTTTCTTTCTAAAGTAATAAGTTAGAAATAGGAGCGTTTTTCCAAGAGAAAACAAGATTTTACGATGCTTTTAAATCTCATTAGGAGAGAATTCGCTTTGAACGCCCACAGTTGACAGGAGACTTTAAAGGTTAAAAAAATATTTCAGGCAAAATGAAAAGCCAGACATCCTGATTAAAGGTGACTTTGGGAAAAATGGATCTTCAGCTAATGCTACTTGTATAAAAGCAATATTAGGAATGTTTTGCAGTTGTGTATTGCGGAAAACATATTTCTAGTTTATATCAATGAAGATAAGATGCATGAAGATAAGTTTGTGGAACGCTTTCCAACACTAAATATTTTATTAGTGTGACGTCACAGTTATATCTGCATTTACTGACAAATTACGGAACCAAAAAAAAAAAAAAAAGAAAGAAAGAAAGAAAAATTGTATGATTATATTAATTTTTTTTTCTGTTGTTGAGATTAAACGAAATTTGCATAGAGAACTTTTTAGACTTTGAATTGTGAATTATTCTAATCTGCAGCATTCGAGATAGAGTACTATTACCTATATCACATTCTTCCAGTTTCTTTCAAAATGGGCGATTTTCAACACTACTTCAATGGTAAAGTAGCAATACATTTCTTTTGCAATATCAGAGAGTTTGGTAATCGTTTAGTCCACCCTAACTCTGTTGAATTGTTGGATTCGTATGCTTAAAATTCGTGGTTTTTTAGAAAATTCCAGAAACCAGTTGAGTTGTCCTTACGAAACAAATTTTATTGCTTCTAGGAACTCCCCGAACAATGTTCAATGTACTATTCACAGGTATTCACAAGCAGTTATTCGATGGATAGCAATCAGCTGAAATTGAACGAATTCCTCCGATGATGCAATTGGCATGCAATAAGAGTTTTTCTACAGGCTAAGAACTCTGTGGAATACTCGAGCAGAATCCTCAACTTCTCTACAGTATACAACAATAGAGATAAAAACACACATCGTTTAAGATAAGGCTTTGTAAAACGGGCGAAATACACAGACCTGAGAGCAAAATTACGCAGAGCGATATGGCTTTCCCAAGCAGTGTTCTCTACAAGAGACACAGTTCAAAACAACTTATGTGGGCTGACCTACTTTCATATTTATACATTTTGGAGAATTTTCTGGAAAGTCGTCCGAAATGTCTCCTAACTTGGTGCAAAAAAAAGTCCCCAAAACGGAACCCAGCTAAGCGATATTGCAAATATTTGGCGAGAAATTTCGACGATAATAGGAATAATTTAGAAGTGAAAACTAGAGTTTTAATTTAACGACTCTCGCACGCTTTTTGAAAACTGTTTCCATCATATTTTGCGAATCATATAGTGATGCATTAAGATTACGATGCAATGAAGAATTATTTATGTAAATCAAGAAGTGATGTGAGAGAGCTATTTCAGAGAGATGATAACCTGTAAGTGTAGTGACGATACTTTGTTGTACTGAAATTTATAGTACACTAGCTGAAGTACCCGTTCTTCGCACGGGAATGAATGGACTTTTTGATATTACGATTTGTGGGGATTACTATTTATTGTAATAAAGAGATATAGCAAAATGGATATCGCTTTATATTGTGTTCAATAACCATGCATACCGAATTTCAAGGCAATCGTTTGTACGGTGCAGAAGGCCATGCGGCGTAGCGCAATCTAGTGGAGAGTTTTAGCAAAACGGATACGGCGGAAATATTCTTCGCATTCAGATATCGATGAATACAAAATTTCAGGACGATCGGCTGGACAGCCCTGACGACGCGACATCTAGTGGCAAATTATATAGGAAAATGGATAGCGCCAAACTCTTCCCCGTGTTCAAATATCTATGTATACCTATTTTCATAGCGATCAGTTGCACAGTGAAGAAGTGATATACTGCAGCGCGATCTAGTGGTTAATTAAAGTAATGATTTGCTACAGTGCCGTCCAGTGGCGAGTTGTAGCAAAATGGATAGCGCCAAAATATTCTCATTGTTCAAATAGCTATGTATACTGATTTTCATAGCGACCGTTTGAATGGTCAAGAATTTGGCCTGCTGCAGCGTCATCTAGTGGCGAGTTAAAATAATAATGCATTGCAGTGCCATCTAGTGGTGAGTGACATCAAAAGGAACACAGTTAGAATATATTCTTCGTGCTGAAATGTGTAAGTATAAGAAATTTTATGCCTTCGGTCGAACGGTATTGAAGTTGATGCGTTGCAGCGCCATTTAGCGGCAAGTTACAGCAAAATGGATACTGAAAAATATTCTCAGTGTTCTAATATCCGCGTGTACCAAATTTCATCGAAATCGGTTGGACGATATTCGCATAGTAAACGGCTAAACGGAATAGAATTCGACGTTCTGCTGCGCCACCTAGTGGCAAGTTAGAGGAAAACGGATAGCATAAAAAGCTTCTCAATGATAAAAGACTTAGGTGAACCAAATTTCATGGTGCAACGGTGCCGGAGTTTTTCAACCTCATACACACATACCAACATTCATTTTTATCTATAACCAGTGTCATTATATATCCCAGTCTCAAATAAAATCCAGTTTCAAATCTAAGCCTCGCCAAAGTGCCAACATACGCCATTTTGCAAGAGTTTTTTCAGGAAATCATTCGAAGCATTGACTTAGCAGCAATCAATATGCGAAATGGTTTGGCCGCCAAAAAGTAAAGCACGCATTTATTTGAAAAGGGGAATCCCTTAATACAGCCGAATTTTTTTAAATTATCAACTATAACGTGTTTTATTCATCGTTACTCCGATGTACTAAATGAGAAGATTTCAATTTTCTGAAATTTGGAGGAAATTCCCCAACTTAAATCAATGTACTCAATTGGCGAGAATTCTGAAGATAGATCGCTTGAAATCCCTTAATAACTGCATTATTTCTTCACGAATCATTAAAATTTAACGCTGTATTCTAATAAAACCTTTGCACTTGTTTTCAAAAATCTATTTCCTTAAGCTCTCAATAAATTGCGCCAAGCCGAAAACTGTGCAAACCGCTAGAACTCACTTTCTCAAAATCAGCATTTGAGCCATTTTATTTTTTCGCCAAACTAAAAAAAATTACATATTAGCCTCGGAAATCTTCAATTCTTATTGTTTTGCGTATAAAACATTTCATTCCTGCTCCGATTTCCCATGCACACGATATTATGATAAAAAATTAATAATCTTACAAATATAAACTAACAAAAAAAAATCATTATTATTCTTTTATTTTTACTTTGAGAATTTAAAACATCTTATTCGCCAAAATCGCCACACATGGCAACCACGATCCTTATTTCACACTTTTTTCACTACAGGGGTTACAATTACGGAAAGCTTTTTGCGTGGAGAACATAAAAAATCTCTTAAATTCCGGGAACGGGTGGACTTTCAAAGTTTTAAAGTGGACTATGATTTATTCTATATTATTTTACATATCTGTGCAACATTTCAGGCTGATAGGTCCATTTTTGTGGATTTGTATACAACTCAAATCCACAAACAAACAAACAAACAAACAAACAAACAGAATTTCATTTTTATTTATAAGATATTCCACTGCTTAAAATAAAAACTTCAGTTTTACCGAACTGTTTTGACATTGTTTATAAAAACACATTACTATGAATATTTCATGAACTGACTGTATTCTTAAAAAAAAATATCTTTCATGTTTACGGTACAAGTTTGCACGGAAAAAATGTAAACACTAATTCCGTTCAAAATACTCCAAGCACAAAAAATCTTGGTAATTATCGATTAATGCTTCCTTCGCACGATTTATTCTTGCACCGATATTTTTTAATATCGATTTTTCATTTGTAAACAGAGTACTTTTTCATGAGCTTCCCAAGAAATTTTGATAACTACATATACAAATAAAGAGTTGAAAGATTGCTAGGACCAGTTACGATAGAAATCAATAAACTAGCCATTATCGGATTTTGGAAGTCGGCGAGGTTTGAAGATGACGTTACACGCTTCCCAAAATTCGAATGTAAAGTCCGTCATCACTTGGTCAAGATTTGTTCGAGAGATAGACTTTTTTACAGGACCGGATACGAACGGAATAAAATGGAAGCTTACTCTGTCTGTCATGTAATTCATATCAATATTCATAAATGTAGTAAAAATGAGACAAAATGCAGTATTAATATTCCATGCAAATATAAGTTAAAAAAATACAAAATGCTGTTATATACAGACGACTGATCAATAATTAATGAATAGGTAATTAACTCTAGTCTAACTCGGCATTCTTAACCCTTTATCTATTAACGGTACTGGAAGTACCGCAAACAAAATCGTAAAAAAAAAAATCATTGATTCTTTGTAACGATTTCCTTGAAATATCACCACCAAATACTTTATTTAATCTGCATAGTCTATTAAAGTAAGATTATTTTAAATGGACAGCTTTACGCTCACTTTCTAATCATGTCGAGCCAGGAAAAAAAAATGAGCATTAGTGAATTTTCAGTCGTCGGTTTTATGATTTATGATTTCCCTTAAGTGTGTCAATCAAGGTATTACTTGACTTCTTCAGTTTTTTTTTTTTTTTTTTTTTTTTTGAGCTACACTTTTTTTTTCGTTTGAAAAAACTCTAACAGCTTATGAAATAGTCATCAGACGTATAGCTAGTGCTTTTTATTGTTTCTTAATTTTCTTTTTTATTACATTAATCAGTATTCATCATTCATAGTCAATCAGGAACAAGAAAATATGAACAGTTTCAAGCTGATATTCTTGACAATTCGATAGATAAAAGGTTAAATAGTTAACATAAAAACATTAACATTAAAAAACATTAACATAACAACAAAAAACATTAAAACATACCATTAAAACAACAAAAAAACATAACATTAAAAAACATTAACGTGAAAATTTTAACATTTGTGATTCCACCCCCCCCTCCCCCAATTACTCAAATTTCACAAACACCAGTCTACTCAGATTTTCCAAAATATCATAGTTATCAATAAATTATTACAGTATGCATTTTAAACAGGATTATGTTTTTGAGTCGGTGCAGTGGCGCACCCAGGATTTTAGTTTAGGGGGGGGCTGGGCTACATACAAATACTGCTGAACTCGGTCATAGTGACCTCGGTTAGTTACAACTCTCTTATAATGTCAAAATATTCGGTACCACTTGACTGTCCCATAGAACACAAGCAATGCAACTCATTATAGAGTCATAAATAATTAACTGATCTTTTGAGCGACGTTGTAACTGTGTGTAACAGTGTTTCAACTAACTGTAAGCATTTATTTAAAAACTTTTTAAAATAAATGTCTTTTTGGGTTAGAAATAATTTGAAGACAGTTAAAAAAAGAAAGAAAGAACTAAAAAAAATTAATTCATTAGCGACAATTTTCATTTTTTTAACGCTTTTCACTTCTAACTTTCTACCTTTAGGGGGGGCTTCAGCCCCCATAGCCCCCTCCGTGGGTGCGCCTATGATCGGTGTAACTATGTAGTTTGTTTCGTAATTCATGGTAACTTATATGAAGTATATGCAATTGGACTGTGTAGGAGAGATTTCGAAAGCATGTGCGGTTTTTGAAAGCAACGAAAGAAAATGTTTGTAAAAGAATGTATGCTCAGTTGAACTTGTATGGATTGTTTCGTGTTTTGCAATTGACTGTAAGAGAAAGAAAATATAGGCACACTTACCTACTTTGGGGAACGATTGGACTGGACAGGAGAAATTTCAGAAATGTCGAAGGGATAACAATACCACAAAATGCTGTCAAATTCTTTTCATCCAAAGAAAACTTTTTAAAATAACGAATTCGCTAAGGTGGAGTGCATAAGCTGAAAGTTATATAATCCAAACGTAGCGCGGAAAAGTAACCATTGGTAAAATCAAATAAACTTGAAAAATATTATACCAATCTGCCCAACGTGGGCTGTTGCGAAAATGTTTAGTTTAGATAACAGTAAGTGCTGAGAAGAAGGAGCAGCATTTTCCCACTTATAAACAATTAATCTGACTATTGCATTGCTTTTATTTTACTTTAAGTTTATCGTGTTTTCGCAAGTGAAAATCTTTATGATTTGTTAACAAAACAAATTAAACGGTTGAAACTGTAGACTTGTTCATCTCTACAAAACAGGTTCATTTCATTTGAAATGTTTAAGTGCTTTCATCGACTTTTAAAGGATAAACAGACAATTCTATTCAATCTTGTCTAAATTTGGAACGCGCCTACGCTGCTTGAGAAATTTCAGTAGTTAAGTGGAAACGTACCGAAGTTTAGATATTAAAATGTAGACTATTGCATTTCATTATCTAAGGTAAACTGATTAGTACTTCCTATCTTTCGCTGGAAATCATCTTAAATATAGAATTAAACACGGGAGCATAAAATCTTAAAAGTAAATTAAGATACGTAGCATACATTTTGTGTACCTAACTTATTTAAAGAGTTAAAATGAGAAATAGACGGAAAATAAATATTGTAAAACATATGACACGACAAATAATGAAGATGAGTCAGATAATCATACTTTTTTTTAAGAATCAAGTTGTTAAAACTGAGGCCATTTTACGGATAAGTAGAGTGAAAGCTAATGCATAATTTGTAAAGTGGAGCTAATTAAGTTTAATTAATTTTCTTAATGATATATTTAAAATTGAAGTTTTCTGAACGCAACAGTGCCGAAACTTTCACATGTAGAAATATAATTATTATTGATGTATAGTTGACGATGTTTTTGTTTAAATTAATATAGGTTATGCCTTTTCAGAAAAAAACGCCGCTCTCCCAATCAAAAGTAGCTTAACTTCACGAGAAATACATTTTAAATATAGCGTTAGGTACGGCAACTATGATTACTTTGTGTAAATTTAAACTTTGTGAATTATTAATTCTTTTAATTAAACGGATAATATTGCTTTAATTAATTAGGAGAAGATTTTGATCCTCTAAGTACACCTAGTAAAAAGTTTTGTTTCAGCAGGTTATTTGCTTAAAATTTAAGGGAGTGGTCATAATTATTTTAAATATCACGGAAATGTAAAAATTTGGGTAGGCATGATCATCGTTGGGGGAATTATGACCACTTGGTTTTTCTTGATACATACGCGAATAACTTTTTGTTAGAGCAGTTGAGACCACTGTTCTTATTTCTGTTAGTGATTGGAATTAAACTACTGAAATGACACTTTTTTAAGTGTAAAAAGTACTGTTTATTTAAAAAAAACTGAAGTTCCCGACTTTTATAAATAAATATATTTTTTAGCAACTATTTATGTGTTCAGCTTGTTGGTCAATGAATTTTCAATGTAGCAAAAATTATCTAAAAATGTAATGCTAATTGCGTAGTTCTTCTTTATTATAGCTTTATTTATTATAGAATATATATTGCTCAAAACTTTCTGAGAGTTTCCATGGCCAAATATCCTTACATGCTTGAAATTATGATGAAAAGTTACATTATTGTCTCTCTCCTTTTAAAAATATTGTCGGAGGAATTGAAGATTTTATAGTGTATTTTAATAATGCGAATACATAAAATGACTGAGATTCAACTATTAATGCAATTATGCATTACATTTTCGTATTAAGTAGTTCGATTTTCAACACATTATTAGTAACTTTAAAGTTATTTCTCTCTGCTGCTTCATAATACAGGGTGTGTCACAATTCCCTTCCGGGTTTGAAAAAAAAATATATATTACCAATACAGCAACAAAGTTGACTTTATTGGAGAAAGAAATGTTACAAGTTTTATTTCACGAAAGTCCAATATGTGAACCTTTCGTGACAGCGACGGACTAATGCAATTTTGTCTGGGGTGGGGGTATAGGAAAGGCAGTTAGTTTGTCTGTTAGTTAAAAGATTGACATACGCATTCATTTTATGGAAGTAAAATAGCATCTTTTACATTAATTACTTTTTTCTCAATTGGGAAGGTAGCCCCCTATAATCCGTCCTTGTTTTATGATGCGGCAGATATTAAATCTAAAGTCAAATTCTTCCAACACTCACACACTCGTTTTAACATGGTCACAAATGCAGTTGTGATCCTTTAGCGTAAATTTCGTCTTTGGCATGAACGCACGATCTTTTATGTAATCCGTTAAAAAAAAAATCTCCTGGAATTAGGTCCGGACAGCGAGGTGGCCACGGAAGAAGGCGATTGTTGTCGGCAGAACCTCGCCCAATCCAACGACGAGGAAGGCCGTTATTTGCGAAACAAAACTTGCAATCTTTCTTTCTTGGACTTTAATGGAGAAAGAAAAATTGCAAGTTTTGTCTTTCTTGGAGTACAAACTAACTGAACTCTCCCACCCCCACCCCTACAAAATTGCATTAATCATCACTGTCACAAAAGGTTTACATACTGGACTTCTATGAAATAAAAATTGTAACATTTCTTTCTCCATTAACTTAAGTTTTTTTTTAAATAAACAGTACTTTTTACACTTAAAAAAGTGTCATTTCAGTAGTTTAATTCCAATCACTAACCGAAATAAGAACAGTGGTCTCAACTGCTGTAACAAAAAGTTATACGCGTAGGTATCAAGAAAAACCACCCCCACCCCTTCAAAATTGCATTAATCGTCACTGTCACAAAAGGTTTACATACTGGACTTCTATGAGATAAAACTTGTAACATTTCTTTCTCCATTAAAGTCAATTTTGTTGCTTTATTGGTAAAATATATATATATATATATATATATATATATATATATTATAAGGCTTTAAAACCCGGGAGGGAATTGTGACACACCCTGTATATATATATATATATATATATATATATATATATACTGTGTGAAATTAAATGAATACTTAAAAAAACGTGAGAGTTTGATTAAATTGAACGAATTTTTTAAAGTTTGTTCATCGAAAGCAAAAACTTGAGATATACTTTGATGAATTGTACTATACTAATATGAAAAAAATTATTAATGCATGTATTTTTCTTTCTCTAATCACCTTTAAAAGAGTGCGATGCAAATAAAAAGTTAACATCTATAAGACTTTGAAAATTCTTAGCTGTGTTTAATATGCAAAGATTGTTTAATTTTCTTAAACTATACACAGTCTCATTTTGAATAGATGAAAGGTAATTAGACAATCACTAGGGGAATCACTTAAATTACTTTTATTCCAGAGAGCAATTTCTGCGGAGTATCGAAGTCTGAAGATTCTTGAAAGCTTTTATCTTCTATTAAAGCTCCAGATTTCTCATAAAAAGGCTCATGTTTAATAGAATTTCTGGAGCAAAGGATGATTCAACAGCCGTATATTATAAATAAAGCAGATAATTGAAATAAAAATGCTATAACTGCATTATTTCAGCTTTTTAAAATATTTTGCACAAAATTTCTCTTACGGCTTTATATTGTCAAACTATCTTAAGCCATACTTAAAATATTTTAATCGAATAAATCATTCGTGCAAAATTTCCAGCGCATACTTATCTTAAAGAAACAATAAATAATAATTGATAATAAAATGTAATTTACTCTAGCTAGGTAAATGACAATTTGTGTTTTATGAAACAGGGGAGTGTACAGGAATACTTCAAACATTATACCGCATTGTTATAATTTCATTTGGGCTTCACCAGTTTGTTCTTAGGCAGATTTCTAGAATGAAAAGTTACTTAAAATTTCTTTTTTAGTTGCTGTAGTATATTTATGGCCAAGTGTTACTTATCTTCTCATATCTCATGGTAATCATCAGCAGCGCGGGTTGTTTACGAAATAGTTTTCAAGGGTTTGCAGATAGTTTTCGGTAGGACTCCGAAAGCGTCTCCATTTGCTTCTGGAGACAGTCCAATCAGTGTTGTTGGTGTTTTGTAAAGGCAAAGCACACTAGGGCTATTTACTAAACGTAAGAATGTCTTAGGCGTAGAGATTTTTAAGGGCCAAGTAAGTGATATTCGAGCAAGTACTGTCGCTTTATTTTTACAAATACAATAATTTCATCAACGGAAAACTCGTTTCAAGAGCAAAATATTTTAACAGAATGGTTTGCGAATTATTTCAACAAAGAAGGACGATTATTTTTTTGAGAATTAAAATGACTGCCTACCTTTAAAATGCAAATTTTGGACAGAAATCCAATTTTCTATTTTTGGCTTAGTACTAAATCTGAATGCCTTAGCTTTCTAAATAAATTTGGATTTTGCTGCTGGCTTGCTTAGAACTAGAATTACAGGAATTTTAATATGAATGATTTCATATGTAAAGCTTAGAATTTGAGTTTAGATTCTGCTTTTTATGAAAATTACATTTTTGAAGATTTGGTTTCATCGCAAAAACATCCCAGCTCAAAAAGTTATTATTGCAATATTATGAAACTTTGGTGAAATACTCTAAAAAGTTGATAGAGGGAATGACCTCTGCAAACAATGCAGTTATTTTTCATTTTTTTAGTTAATTGAAGTAATGAATTGTGAGATAATTTCACTATTTTTCTGCGAGTAAAATCGTTAACTTTTCATATAAGAGAGTTGATGTTATGAGAGTGGTCCATTTCCTCAAGGAAGTGTCAAACGTCAAGATGAAATAATTACAGTATAAATATATTTTCTTTTAAATTTGAGTTTTGATGTTTTGCAAAAGTGCCATTTTAGAGCCGTCGTTATGCATGTTTTGAGCCTAAAAAAATCATAATACTTTAAAGTATACATATTTCAACACGTTATTCGCAGTTTATAACAACATTCTATAAAGATAATGCGAGTAAGTATGCAACTTTTTAAATATTAAGAAAAACCACACTCCGTTGGTAGGCAAGCACCTTAATTGTAACTCCGTAACAATTGTAACTAACAGTGTAACAATTGTAATTAACTTGTTAGAGTTACCATTGTTAGTAATTGCAGCTAACAATGGTCACTCTAATGAAAACTATGCCACTAACATTTCTCCCTTGACGCAGGACATAGGCATTTACTGACGGGAACTGACTGTAATTTTCTTTTTGAAAACTGCTAATCTCTTTGATTGAAATGGATATTTTGAAATTAATATTTTACTCGCTAGCAGCAACATACCACTTTGCCCAAATTTTATCTCATGTTATCTAAAGGATAAGAATGTCCTTTCCTCCTGGCGTATCTTGTATTACCTACATATTTACGGAGACTTTGTTTTGCTACTTTTTCAAGAACTTATAAAGTCCGACTATATTATAATAACCCATCTATCTCAATGTTCAAGCCTGATCCCCCCAAAACGTAAGGAATATATCCGTTACTCAATTTATAAACATCAGCGCGTTTATGAATTCAACTTTACACCGTAGCACTACTACGTAGCTTTTCCTTTCGGCACAAATCCCTTTCATAACTTTTCTTCTGTTTGCCATTCGCAAAAATTCGTATAAATGAAATAGGAAGCTTGGTGAAATATGCATTTATCGAAAAAAGTATTCAAGTTTTAGCTTTAAGTTATCAAAAGAAGTAATGTTACCTCCAACATCTCAAATCACAAGAACCTCCGAGGAGAAGGGGATTTAAATAATTTATGGCACTATGACTAGCAGAATGGATCATTTGGTCGAATATTTTTTTTTTTTTTTTTTTTGAGAGAGTTCTCTGACTTGAGTTTATGTATTAGTAATTCAGTAACTTTTTCTAATGTGTTCTGGACTTTTTCCCTTGTAATTAAAAATGTAGGGATTTTAAGTGTTTGAATATTGCTATTTATTTAGTACCTCTTATGGTGTTATTTAACAAAGTTTTTAATTATTTTTAATACTGATATTTGTTGGACAGTGCTTTTTTACAAATCTATTAATTATTTTATTTAGGATTATGCTTTTGAAAATATATTGATGCTTAATTATACATTTTTTAGCGCACTTGTGATTTACAAGAATTAAATCAGATGTGTTTCTGAAAGCGTCTTTGTTGTTGCAAAGGTCAACATTTAAAGTTTTGTAAAAATGTACTAAAAATAGAAAAATAAAATAGAAAAAAAATTATAGCTTCATAATATTTTGTGGTAGAAATGTAACCATACTAATCGTGACACTACGTTTATATGTATATTTATATATAATTAAATCTTATTTAAAAGTAATAAAAATATACAGCAATTACACATGCTACATAGCGCTTATGAAAGCCGCTTAATGGAAAACATGTGTTAAATACTTTAGCATATATTAGAAAAAATGCCACCCCCCAGGCTAGTCATTGTTATCACAGAATTAATTAATTAATTAGAAAAAATGCCCCCCAGGCTAGTCATTGTTATCACAGAATAATGCATACAATGCAACGTCTCGACAGAGGGAGAATTGCAAATCACCAAAACCATAGGTTTCTGACTCACATCCCGAGGTTTTGCCGAGGAAGTATGTTGTAATTACAAGCCGTAATTAACAGACTTTATTATAAATGTGTTTAAGTTGCTACAAATGTATTTAAATACTTTTGTTGTATTTAAATACATTTGAAATACATTTGTTCCTCTATCGAGACGTTGCATTGTATGCATTATTCTGTGATAACAATGACTAGCCTGGGGGGCATTTTTTCTAATATATGCTTAAGTATATATATATATATAAATAACTTCGATCAAAGTTCAAAGTTTTCGAAAGAGTTAATAGCATAAGGTGTGTTCTGCTTGGACGTAATTATAAGCTCCTGTTGTTGTTCTCAGGGCGTACACCTTGAAATTGTAAAGATATCCTGTACATACAGATTTTCATAAGGATACAGCTAATCACAAGATAATATTAATACTGAACGATGGCAACGGGCATTATCATTCATGTCCGCGGAAAACACAACTATACATGAAAAAAAAATGATTCACGGCACAGTCACTGCATAACAATACATAAGACAATTTATGATTAGTTTTTTAACACAACGACTTTACTACGTCCATCGATCATTCCAAAGCTTTCTCCAACTATGTTATTACTGCGTCAGTCAGCTTCAACGATACTTCTGTTCCGATAAGAAGAGCAGGTCTTACGTCACATTAATTGCCACCTTCTATAAAACTGCTGACAAAGTCTGTTATTGTTGTGATTTTTTTTCAGTCTGAGTTCTAAAAACGCGTCTGACTTTTCTTGCAAATGAACAGTAAGGCATCTAAAAACAATCGACTAGCGTAACACGTAACACACCGACTAGCGTAACACATATACCTAAACGTAGCTAGAGTTATGCAGTAAAATCATTTTGTCGTGAAAATAAATAAATCTTTCACCTATGTCACTGAACATGTTAGAAATATGATGCACTTTTTGAGAGATGAATCACATAACGTGAAACGATTACCACAGCGTAGAAGCTACACTTTGTTCCACAACCCATTTCATAGTTATTTCTCTTTTAAAAAATTTCGATTTACCACTTCAAATTGATTTAAGTATTTTCTCCTCTGTGTAATTTTATTGCTTGCGATAATAACACAATAAACATTGATATTTGTAAATAGCGAAGCCAACTGAAACAAAAATATTGACCTTCGATAATCACCATGTGAAAGAAATTTTACTAGTTTTCTTTCTAAGCTAAATTTCAATACTTTAAGTGTATAAATAAAAAGTATTCTTCAGCTGACGCTTTCCACGCTACAGCAGTAAGTTATTTTTTTATAATGACATTATGACACAGTATTCATAGCAATCTAGCTGCTCATCATTTTGAATTTTACCTCATCAGTTGCTAAGCAGTTTCTGTATTTTGGGTGATTGAGGTCTGGCTGTTAAAAGTTTTGCAGGTTTCCTTTCAGATGCAATATGAATACGAGCCACATCTCCTCAAAAAGGCGTACACAAAGGCATTCTACTTATAGGCTTTTATACCTCGTGCACATGGGCTTAAACAAACAATATCACCGAAACAAAGCAACTGTGAAACTCGATGAGCTGATGTTTCAATGATTGTTTTTCCCAGTCTTGTTAAAATAATTGACTGATATGCTTTAAAATGTACATTTAAGAGAGTTTTTCAATCAGCAGAAAACTTCTTTACTTAAGTATTAAGCAAAAATTTTGGTCGAAGCTATGACAATTTAAATATTATAAATACAAAAAAGCGTTTTCTGATCCAAGATGTGAGAAAACATGAGTAGGATATAATTTTTCTTAAGTACATGCTGTATTACCTAATAACTTTGCATTTTAGCTATCTTATATGTATAAACCCATTTATATTAACTGTTGATTCTTTTTTGCATGTAGGGGGTTGGGGGTATGGGGGGGGGGGTTCAAAGAGTCCTTATGCTTGCATATAAGAATATCGTGACTTTTTACCTAGTTTGACCTTCAGAATAAAATTCATTATACTTAGTTACTTACATTTCATATTTTGTCAACCGAAAGCAGTCTTTTTTTTTATCAGCAAGGCAAAAGAATCCAAACAGTCGTAAAAGATGAAGGTGAAGTAGCATTGCAACTATGAAGTTGATTTTTCCTCACAAGATTTTTATCACTAAATTTTTCTGTAGGAAAATTGAACGGAGGGAATTTTCATGCTGCATTTGCACACTTCGCGCCTGCGTTAGAGCGGGGCAAAAATTTGATCTTCTCTATATTGGAGCGCAATGGCGAAATCCGAATAGGAGGAAAAAAAAATTCCTATCAAAAACGTCTGGGACACGTCTGCAGTAAAATGCGATAAATTTCATTTAAAAACATAAAGCGAGGATTTTTTTTTTTTTTGCTTTCTATTACTTGAAATTCAATCACTGATGCGTTAAAAATGCCGCCGATGTAAGTTAGAAAATTACGATAGAATCGATATATATTTGATCAGACTTCATGAAAAAAAAATCACATCCATATATTGGGAAGAAATTTCCTTTTTCCTGGCACTTAAAATGTTTAAAACTTTTTAAAACTCTTTAATGTTCTTTGGAAATTATCTCTAGCTACCACCAGGATTTCGTTGATTACGATTCATTAAAATTTCACAATTCATTCATTCATTAAAGCAAAGCATTATTAAAATTTCGTATCTTTGTTTCATGAATAACAAATCTGATCTCCTACAAAATGCTTAGCCACAAAATCTTTAGTTTCTTTTGATTCATACTTTTACGTCAAACGTATCAATTGTTAAAAAAAAGTAGAAAATTTAAATATCATTGTAGAGGAAACCGCAAAAACATTTGAATGACACTAGCACAACAGTGAACTAAACAGTCAAATCCAAATTTCATTCAAGGGGAAGTTTTAGATAACTAAAAGAAAAATGTAATTTAATTAAAAGAGGTTTAAACACATAACATAAACAATAATGCTAGATTGTTCTGAATTGAAAATTTCCCTCCTATTTAATCTATGTTATATAAAATAAACTATAATGTGTAAAAAACAGTGAAGATATATTTTCTAAATGTTTATAGATAGTGAAATTTTTTTAATAACATTATATTATTAAAAAAGGGTTAAATTTCATCCGGACTTTTGTTTTAACATTTCGCACGTTTGATCATGAAACTCCTGCTAAATAAGTTAAAAAAATACTCTTTAAACTAATTTTATAATACTTTTAGTTACTTTTAAAATAATCTTAGTTAAAAATGCTCTTTGAACTAAGGTAATGCTTTTGTCATATTGTCATTCGTTTGTATTTAAAAACTTATATGTTCGTTTAAGTACAAATTTAATGGTTGAAAAGAATTGTCAATACAAAAATACATATTAAAGCAAGGGGCTATGCTCTTCTGACAAGTTTTATAAATAGAAGAAATTTTAAAAGTGCCTTTTAGTATTTTCTTAAGATAAATTATGAAATAAAAAATATAACCTTTTTAGCGCACTGATACAACCGAATAAATATTAAGGCATACAACCAAATATAATATTGAGGGCATTTTGTTTTTGCACAATGTATAATCAGATTGTATATAAATACTAACTAGCACTTCTTTTCAAGATACCAAAGCATTCTACCAGTGTAATTGCATACTACAAAGAATTGAAAAGATCTGTTAAAAATAAAAAATCAACAACAGCGTTTAGATTGAAATATCTGTAATTATATAGAGTGTGTTTTCAACAAATTAAAATTGACTTTAGAAGAATGAGTGTCCAATTTTTAAGCCATTAAGAAATTTGTTTGATTTCAACTTCAAAAGCTCGAGAGATAATTGCATTAAGTCAATAAATAAAAAAAAAACTGTAAAATATATTTCGCCAGTTAGGATAAACACATGTTTGAATGAGATCGCGAAATAAATTGGCAAGTGTGGTGCAATAACTAGCTGATTATACGTTCCTTTTTGCGACACGCGTTTATGCAGTAAGAAGCAATGCGTTTTCTTTGGATGTAAACAACTTATTAAGGCACTGAAAAAAGTTAATCAAACGGTATATGATATACGTTCACATATTTATTTCGAGTCGTGCGTTTTCAGAAAAACTAGTTAGTTATTCTTAAAACTAAAATAGGAAATCTGTCTTGTATTCGATCACAATTTTGAGTACGTGTATATATTATTAAATAGCGTGAGTGACATGTACTGCGGTTGTTTACTAATCATTATCTATACATAATTAAATTAATAAAAATGATAAATATATAGAATTTGAAGTTCTTGAATTTAATAATGCTATTGCATACATATTATTTACATAAATAAATCAGTATTTTACGAAACAATATTTATTTCCTCATTCAAGGTATAATTGAAGGAAGAATTTTAAATGAATAAATTAACTGTATATTTTTATCATTATATAGTTTATTTAGTTGTATTGTCTGTCTTCAATAACTATAGATTATCGGATGTATAAATAATAAATACAGAGATTTCGCAATAAGTCGAATTCCTGTGGACCGACAAAAACTTCGACTTATCGTAAGTTCAACAAATCGAGTAATCTTAAATTCGAATTGGATCAAACCAGGACTGTGTAAAAGCTTCAACACAGCTGGATATTCGACTTAATCGTGAAATCACTGTATATAAAACTTAAATACCTTTCATGCATCCAAAACACAGAATTTTAAATCAAGGTGTCAACGAGAACGCAAAATATTCAATTTTAACAACTTCTAACTTTAATGCAAAGTTAAGTATGTGCTGCATTTTGTTAGAGAAAGCTTTTTTTTAAACGACAATGAAATACAATAACATATGTTAGTTCGAAAGACAGTAATTAACATCCTAGCGAAAAACAAAGCATAAAAGGATTGACCATGAAACTATATACTGATACATAGAGATCGGGAGCTGAAAATTATTTATAGAGCACTTTAAGTCTACGCAGTAATTGGTGCCCTTAACATGTTGACAAAAAAGTGTCTGATGTACTCAAGAATTATTTATATGCATTTTGCTGTTAAAGTAAGACTTTCAAAATCTAAATTTAAAAAATTTAAGGTTTATTTTAAAAAAGCCTGAGTATGCGATATTTTTGCAAATGGCGGACCTTCAGCATTTAAACATCCTTGCATTATACTCTTATATTGGTTTTGGCTGTATAAAATACAACTGATTTGAAAACATCACTTCATCAGTATTTAAAATGTTTGATGAATTATTTTAAGCATTCTTAAACGTATAAATGATTTGGTAAACTATTTGTTTTGGATTTACAAAATTTATTAGAATGCAAATCATTGTTTCAGCTATATTTTTAAATGTTTTATAACTCAATGAATTTTATAAGCTTTTCACAAATTTTGATAAAATGTTAGTTTGCAAAGTTATTAGGGATCTTAAAATGTTGACAAGCAAACATTCAGAAAGATTTATGTTAATTAGTTCAGTCATCAGACCAAGGAATGTTCAAATCTAGCTTTTTGATTTATGAGGCTAATGTGACCAATTTATGTAATTGATGGAGTTTTGAGTGATAAACTCTTAAAATTTTTGGATTATATTTTTATGTAAAAATTATAATAACAAAACATTACTTGAACAATATTCAAAATATTTGATGAACCGTTTTATATAACTGAAGTATAAACGAAATTTCAGCAATTTGCACATTCACGTAATTCTACAAAAATTGCAACAGTCTGCCAATAGATACATGTAACTAGTAAAGATAAATGTAATTTAATATGCGTAATAATTTAATATGAATCATAACCATAACTATTGAGCTCATATTAATCACTACAATAATGTGAATCGAAACAATTTATTCTTAATGTAGTAATTATTGATGAAACTGATAAAATTGAAGAAAACACAATGAACAAAACCAAATTTAGCATACGTTAGTTGCTGTTTACGAAATATGGCCAGTTAAAACCCCTGTAAATTGGAAAAACTTTCAGTTTTCGCTTCGAACAATGTTTCGCCGGTGGTGAAACACAAAACATTATTTGAGTTCTAAATAGGCATACAGAGGAAAATATAGTTTTACTTCATAACTAAATGCAAATAAGCAGGGTACCTACACATTTTTTGAAGAAATTGAAATATATGCAAAGCTAAACGGAAAATACATAGCTTCAAGCAAACTGCACGCAAAGGCACTAATGCAATGGAATTAGTTCAGGAGATTTTTAACTATTTCTCCTGGTGACATACTTACATCTTGTCATTACCAATGAAATATAAAGAGACTTATACTTTTTAATAAATAGTAATAATCAAATGTTTTATTCAAAATAAAATTAATTGGAACATAGCAATTTCAAGCTTTTTATGCTACAAAGAGTTTCGATGATTGTGGCTAATTCCCTTGTAAAAAAGGTCTGAAATAAATTTCTTTTTATAAAGCTCATTCGAAAAGTCATTGATTCTCCTTACAATTGGTAAAAAATGCCTTCTATAGCTACTGAGTCTCTATTTTTTTTTATTTTAGAGGAGAGTGACGTATTACTTCTATGCTCAAACTTAACAATCACGAAATTTATAGTGAATACTAAAGTTTCCCAACATAACGATTTCCTTTGCTTGCTCTTTATACATTTTTTTATTAGTATTATTTTGAATGAATGCCTGTTCAACACATGATTTGGTAAATTGTTCTTCGATTATTTCTTCTGCATGTTAAAATATTACCATTTGACAATGCTTACTCGGTCTTTTTTATTAATGCAATTTTGAATAAATGTATAAATTAATATAAAGATTAGTAAAAAATAAGTTGAAATTGAGATAAAGTGCTATGTTGAAATCCAAAAAATTAAGATTTAAGCATTTCTTGTCAGAACGTTGTTTGATTATTGTCAAATACGCCACATTCGAAAAATGGATTTGAGAACTGTAGTAAAGATAAAAACCAAAATTCTGTGTGATTTTTCTGCAATATCCTGTCAGCAATTGTATCCTTTTATTGTCCTTCACAGAACACTGTGAAAGCCTTTTGAAAATCCATGTGGATATCTGTCATGTTTGTAATTGCATTAAATATATTTCAGACTGCTGCTGATAACTGTTGATGAATTGTGCAGTTTTTCAAACCATTGGTCATTCATATAAATAAATATAAATTAATGAAAGCATTTAAATTGAATAGGATAAATTAGTTGAAGTAATTAAAATATTTATTACTAAAAAATGTGTTAAAGATTGACACATTTCTAAAAATATCAGAATTAAAGATGTTTTAAATATTAAATAAACCTCTCAGCATAATATTTTCTAATTTTTCTTTATTAACTTTTTAAAAATTTCCTTACGAATATAAAAACATTTTATTCGAGATTAAATAAAAGAAAAAAACTAACAGGATTGGTTCTCTTACATTAAAAAAAATAATGAGTTATATTTTCAAAAGCAGTGAGAAAATGTGAGATATCTATTCTTGTATTCAAATTGTGATGAAAAATATTTATATATGCTTTTGCAAGTTTGGCTAAGATTATTATTAGTATCAACATTGCTGCTATTATTTAGATGTTTAATTCTCGTAAAACAGGTATACTCAAACGAAAAAGAAGCGCTATTATTTACTTTTAATTAATTAATTTTAATTATAAATTTTTCAAAGCTATTGAATATGATAATTAATAATTCTGCATTAGAGAAATATCTTTGTAAGATTTAGACTAACACTGCCATATATGTAAGAAGCGGCACATCGTTAAGTTTGGCAGCATATGTTGTCAAACATGATTCTCGGAAAAGTTTCAATACATAAATTATAGAAGAACGTTTCTTTTTCATATACGAAAGGGCTTTTAACGTGTTTTGATAAATATTTTATCTGTAACCATAATAGTATGAAGCATTTTCTACGATAAATCTATTAACAACAAATAAATACGGTTTCAGTATACGACGTTTAGCATTTTTGTTGAAATCAACAAAACTTTTGAAACGTGCCAATTTACTCAAATAAATTTTTGTTAAAAATATTTTTACGATGAACTTTAAAATACTCAATTAGGCACATGATACCAGAATGCTTGCAACATTCGTATGCTTCAAACTTGTGTAGTTAATTATATCATCTTTAATAACATGAAACATCTGTGCGTTACAAATATCTCTTTTAGCGAAAATACTTCTAAGAAACTATATCATTTTCACCATACCCCTCCTTCAGTTAATTAATTTCCAAAAAGTTTACCTTAGGAAAAGATTAAATGTTTTTGTGACTGTCATAGTAAAAATAGTAATTAAGTAATTTAATGCGGATGGAATATTTTTTATTTGAGGCTTGTGAAAATTAATGTTTCACAAGTGTGTTGAAAATAATTTCTCTCTCCATCAAGACAATAGAGTTGCAGCCCGGTAACTGATTTTTCTATCTTTCTTTTTCAAACTCAAGAATGAATAAAAACTTACACAAGTAAATACGAACGCATATTTTCCAACGCATAACTTCCATTTAGTGAAACATTACGCAGCAATTAATATAAAAATTGCTTAGTTGTTTAAACTCGTTGCACGTTTTCTTTACATTACAAAATATTTAATTTAATGCATTTGGAAGTCATTCTAAATATTTTTGAAATTATGTTGAATATTATTATTTTGTCTGAACGCAATTTATCAATATTCAATATTGACTTCAGTATTCAGATATGAAAAGTTGTTCGTAACAGTTTGCAAACGTCAGATACTAAAAGACGTAAACTGTTAAGATTTTCATCAGTTTTATCAAAGAAGTACATTAAACAAATAAAAAATTGTCTTTTATATTTATAGAAAAACAGCTTTATTAATGTCATTACTAAACTAAATGAAGAATAAGTCATACATATACTTTAATAGTAAATTTACAGCGATAGGAAATTATGCATAAAATTTACAGATTCAATTCCCTTCAGAAAAAACAGAGAAACATTTTAGCAGTTTTTCTCTTGCTGTATTGACAACTGCTGGAATTTCACTTTCAATTTTGAAACGAAAGTTTCCAAGCACATTCTTCGCCCGAATGCAAAACGAAAGCGCTCTTTTAAAAACACCCTTTATCATACCTCAACTATGTACAGAAAACTTTTTTTTAAAAAACAATTTTTTTCCCAAGCAGAACAAAGCACATAAAAAAAAATAAAAAGTAACAAATTATTACCTCCTTGACGTTGGGCTTTTCCTAATTTCCAAAGTTCGACCAAGTCCGAAAACAAGAGACGGAAAATTAAAAAAATTCTCCGAAAAACTTTTCTCCACCTTCGAAAACGAGCTACTTGCACCACTCTCCGCGCTACTAACACTACTGCCGGATCGGATGGAACTCACGAAGCCGACCGGTCTCGTGACCTCATCACTGTGACGTCAGAGCTGATCGCGATAGTGGCGCACAAACTTTTGCCGAGGAGCGCGAAAAGTCGCACTAGTTCGCAGAGAGACACGCAAAAAAGTAAAAAAAACCGTCGGAACTGACGTCTTTCCCCATTTCGTCGCTGACAGCTAGACTAGAGCCCCTGCTAGACAAGATCTGCGCACGACATCTGGAGCAGGGGCGGATCTAGGGCTGCCTAGCTCTTAGTTCAGAGGTGGGAGGTGGGGGGGGGGGTACTGTGCTGTAAAAGTTCTGCACAAACACTCCGGCGTTTGTTATTTTCATCGCTGCAAGAGCACTGAAGACAGACATGTTTCTAACTAAAAACGCTTTACATATCCAGAGGCTAATTCGGGCAATTCAAGCGTCCAGGGTCGCACTAGGAGCCTGGATGCTAAATAAAGGATGTTGCCGATTTCCAGAGAAAATTCTCTTCTTTTTTAAATAAATTTCATTATAACTAAGCGAATAAAGGAATTTTAAAGATTTCGGACAATTCATATTCATAGGCGCACCCACGGGGGGGGGGCTGAAGCCCCCCATAAAGGTAGAAAGTTAGAAGTGAAAAGCTTTAAAAAATGAAAATTGTCGCTAATGAATTATTTTTTTCTTTCTTTTTTTAATTGTTTTCAAGTTATTTCTAACCAAAAAAGACATTTATTTAAAAAGTTTTTAAATAAATGCTTACAGTTAGTTTACGAAACACAGTTAATCTCGGTTACGTCACTGAAAAGAGCAGATAATTATTTATGACTCCATACCAAGTTACATTGCTTGTGGGCTTGTGTTCTATGGGACAGTCAAGTGGTACCGAATATGTAGACGTTATAAGAGAGTTGGTAACTAATCGAGGTCACTATAACCAAGTTCAGCAGTATTTGCATGTCGCTCAGCCCCCCCCCCTAAACTAAAATCCTGGGTGCGCCACTGTTCATATTGTTGCATAAGGGCATAAGTTATAAATATAACTATGCAAAATAGACGTCTCAAGTTTAGTCTTTAGTTTTTTGTTAAGGCAGAGCTACAAGAGGGCTATTTGCCTAACAGAGGAGAAACCCTTGGGTTGAGGACTTTTTGAGAGGTTCCTATGCGTATGCACGTTACATCTGGAGAAAATCGCCCGAAACTCCTGATTGTTAGAAGATAGCCTTGCGAGAGACTAGAACCCTGCACCTACATATTTCAAACATCTCCTAATGGTCAGTGTCTTATCCGCTCGGTCATTGGTCGCCCATAAACGTCTCCCAAATATACTCTTCATCCCACATAAAAATGATCGGTTATAGCTTGGTTAAAAAAAAAAAAAAATCACCAATTTTATTTTGATATTTGCAAGTTCCACCATTATTGGATTATTGCTTTTAAAACGACTAAAAAGTACATACATTGTTCTTCAACGGGCAGAATGCAACGAAGCACCGCAGAGAAAAATTTAAATTACACCCGAAAAAATTTTTTGGGGACCAGAATTAGCAAATTACTATTATTATTATTTTGTATCATCGCACAATATGCTCGAATACCGACTTTCATGCATCGAACCCCAGTTATTCTTTAGTAGCCCCAGCTGCGTTGAATCGGACTTGCAACCCGAACGAATCTCACATCGTGATATTTGGTTAAACAGATCAAATCCGAGTCTCACTCGGGACCAACTTATTATTCTTGGATAACGTTTATGGATTATTCTTGTTGATGGAGTGAGTAATATATAGTTTCTTTTATCCTGCAATTAAAAAATATGCATAGTTTTGTCACTGGTAGAATGTTTTTAAGGCGACATAAAAATGCTTTTTTTTTCACATTTTGGATTTTAATAGATAGTTTTCTTTTTACTTTCTGAATATGTACATGTAAGGAAAGTATTGCAATCAAGGAAAAACTCAATTTTGAGGTATTTACACGTGTTGAAGACTTTAGAATTCATTTATTCTGTTTTTACTGTGATGAATCAACATTTAATTAATCGAAATACATCCTTGAGTATTATTATTTACAGTAGCAAAATATTTACATTACATACAAGAGGAGATTTCATAGATCCGGATTTCATGAATATGTTAAAGTAAGTGCGCGAAGACAGAGTACCGCACCAAGTTCAAGAATTTTACAATGAGTAGTTCCACGACATTCCGCTAGGGGATAACACCACCCTCTAATCACCAATTTGACCAGAAATTAATAACAAAACCCCAATTTGCTATAACGTAGACAAAGGCGGAGTTCACTGGCGAGACACCAAGAGATTGACATGCTGTGGCAGCACGTGGTGAAAATGATTATCTTAACCAGATGCCTATCAATTGAGTTTAACAGAGGCCAACTAAGGCTTTTATGACATGTATGTATGTGTGTATGTGAATGAACACGGTAACTCCTAAACGATGCATTCGAATGAGCTCAAATTTCGTTTATATATATATATATATATATATATATATATATATATATACATAAGCGTAAAGTTTTCAAAATTATTGGGGGGGGCGGGCCCCACAACCACATATATTTACGTCAGTGGCGTATATACATATATGTGAGTTGCAAAAGTCGTAACCCCCCCATGAAAAATTTCTGGCTACGCAACTGATTCACGTACATATAACTTACTCATAGTTGCCAACTACTATGGAATATAATTATCCACTTTTTCCACATGATTTTTCGGCTTAAAATATAGCAAAATTTTTGTGATGCGCGCGCGAGCTGGTTACTATTTTGAAAAAAATAATTAAAAAATATACTGTTAACAAAAAGTGGTTAGTTATATTCCGTAGTAGTTGGCAGCTATGACTTACTATATATAAGTGTAAATTATTGGAGGCGCTCGATCTCTATGGGTCCATAGAATTCTACACCAATGTAAGGTAAGTATCCATGTTAGTATCTTCCTACCATGTTATAAGTTAAAAATAGAATCAAAGTAAAAAATCCAAAGGAGAAAAAAAAAAAAACATTTTCGATGAGATAGTGCATTTTAGACACATCTGAACTTTTCTTCCTTTCATACTTTACATTGCATAATCTGATTTTAATTAATCAGAGCTTGGCGACGGCAGCTTATAGTAACATTTTGTGTTACAGGGCGTCACAATGAATACTAAATCATGATTGAAATCAAAAGATGAAAAAATTTTAAAAGTAAAGGTTTTTTTAAACATTTGTAAATGGCTTGAATACTTCTTTTTATGCTAGTATAAATTAGTTTTCTGCATTTAGTGATAAATTATTGGGTGGGCTCAGCCCCTATTCACAATTTATTGGGGGGGCTCGAGCCCCACGGGCCCATATAACTCTACGCCTATGTATATATATATATATATATATATATATATGTGTGTGTGTGTGTGTGTGTGTGTGTGTATGTATATACTGTATATATTAATATATATATATATATATATATTATAGGCCACACTCGCACGAGCGGTGAGCGGCATACATTTTGGTGTGTATAGGACATAATTTTTTTTACAGGGCCGCGAAAAAGAATTCTTTTATATTATGGCCTATAGGAGGAAATTCTTGAAAGTGCGCTAGTGTTTTTAGGGTTTATTTGGCTGAAATCAAATTAAGTATGTATATCATAGGACACGGTCACGGTCACATGACCTGGATAGATTTTGATCCATGTAGAGCTGATAGCACTGCCTATGGACGGAAACATGAGCGACGGGAGGAGGGTGCAAGGGTAGCCCCTGGAATTTGGAAAACATTTAATTAACATGAAAATATTAAGTATTTTTTAAGGCCTGAATGATATTTTGAATTTTACATGTAGCTGTCACATTAAAATAGCTTTTTAGACCATAGAAATCGTCACTTACGGTATCATCTCACTTACTACATCACTAGTTTCGTCGTGATTCCATAGCCCCATAATAATGCCCCATGAATAGATATTAGCTTTTTAGCTGTTTTGTTTGTCTATATGTCTGCATGTGATACCTGAGGAGCTTTCCAAAGTTTACAAATTTCCAATCCACTTTCTTTTATTTGGCTTTTCTAAGTCAGTCCGTTGTCACATGGGCATCAAGCATGTTGATTTTGTTTGTCTTTTATAGTAGGGGAAGGGGGCCCAAAATGATCCCTTTAAGGTTAAAACTTGAATAAAATAACATAAATGCTTAAATAAAACTTTGGCCCTTGCATCATATTTTACACTATATTTTGCATCATAAACATATTTTAATAATATTTTAAAAGCATAGTGGGTAATGAAAAAAAAAAAAAATAGAATTTTTTGAAAGCGTCTAAAGGACTATTTTACCCTCAACCCAAGGGCAAAATGATTCTCAATTTGAAAATAATTTTAAATTGTTTTTTGCCGGCAAAATAAAAGATATAAAAGTAATTATGACTTTACATAATAAAATAAAATAATTTTTACAATCATATAGTATCCATGATTTATTTTATGAAAATTTTAAAGTAAAAAAGTGTCACAAACAATAAAATGGAATATTTAAAAGTTATAATTAAAAAATCATGGCCTACAATAAATACAGAAATAAAATAATGAAATGGAGAGTCACGCATTTTGAGAACGGTTGAAGGACTGCCATGATGTCTAGGACCCGGTACTGGAGTTTCTTCAATCGAGGGATCATTTTACCCGGCAATATGACTTCCCACTTTAGGTCATATTACTGGAACACGCCGAGAAACATAACAAATTCGGCAAGTGTAATTCACATTTAAAAACATATTCTATTCAGTAAACCAAGTCATATTTCTGCACATTAAAGACTGCATTTCTAAATAAATAGGAAAGTTCGTGCTTACGTTATAAGAGATGTGATAATACCCAGTTTTTTGAAGAATAATACTCAAACACATAATTCACCGTCACCGATCGCTTAAATACCGCCATTTCTTCTTCTTGACTTGGCACTGGCAGTTTATGTGTTACCTGGTAGATAGCGCTGCCTGTCTGGAAGAAAGCATATGTGGATCATTTTGGGGTACCTTCCCCTATATAATTCGGAGTATGCAGGTATGTTTCAGTTTGCTTCTGCTTTCTGTATGTATTGCTTACAAACACATACACATACAGTGTTCGTCTAATTTCTTAACCAAGTTTCATTAACAATGGGCTCTCCTCCGACAATTTCATCAATGTAATGTTCTGCTTGGAAAAAACTCTATAAAGCGTCTGGATATATATTATTCCGAATGCTGTGCTATTTATTGCATAATAAACGGACTGGTAAATAGTCTACAGAGAGTATAGCATTAGCCACCCAGGTTGTGTATTGGTTAGAGAGCCATTCTACCACATCACGGGTCCGAGTTCGATTCCCGGCACGGGCTGGGGCGTAACTTTGTCCAATGCTGGTCCACCCATTAGGTACCCTCATAATAAAGAGAAAACTAATTCCGGCCTTGGTTGTGGCCAATACTTATAAACGGCAAATCTGCCATTGGAAAATAAAAGAGTATAACCTAAGGAGATGTACTAGATAGAGATTCAGAGTTTTGTCCTACAATGCAGTTCTCTGTATTCATTAAGTAATAGGTTGATACAAAGAGCTTATGGCTCTTTAGTGCTACAAGGTAATCTGAGTTTAACTGAGTTTTTTTTTTGTTGAGAAAAACTGAATTTTTGCTAACTATTTGTAGTAATAAAACACACCCGAATCCTTCTTGTGGCTCAGTGACAGAGGCTTTTGATACTGTTTATCTAGGTTAATTTTATTTGTCCTAAAAAAGTTATGTCTCATTCTATCGAAGTCACGTACTTTTTGTAAAAGTTCGAATTGGTGCTGAAATAATGCATTTTAATGTATAAGGGTATGGTGGGTTAAAAGGAGCAGGTATTTCTTTTTTGATAAAAAATGTAAATAATTGTTTTTAAATGATATTTCTTTTTTCGCCCATATTTTACACAATTAGTTGACCAGATTTAAATTCGCTAAAAAGTTTATTAACTGCGTTTGGAAGCATATTCGCTGTTATCAGCTTATTGAATCCAAGTTCTATTCTTGTGTCTCCAAAAAACTTTCAAGGAGCCTCACCATGTCACAGTGACTATGTCACTGAAAATGGTAGATGGCCGAAGTGTGAAGGTTCCGGGTTCGGGTCCCATCGCGCGGCTGGCGACCTAACCGTTCGGTGTTATCCGTGGTTTTCTCCGAAACTAGCGTAAATGCGGGTTAGGACCCCTTAGAAAGACCTCCACGGAGGGCACCCTCTCTTGTGTTGTCCTTCTGACGTGGATTTATAAGCGGACTTTAGGCCAAGCACACAAATCCGAAATACATGTTACACAAAAAAACTTTCAAGAAACTGAGACATTCCCGAATATTTAAGAAGTCCTGTTATTATTTTCAATTCGGAGAAGGTCTAAACAGTGTACTAACGGAAAGAAGTAAGAATTAAAAACATTAATTTTACCCCCCCCTCCCCCTACTCTGCAACAATGAAATGCTGGAATGGAATACAACGTTTACCTAGAATCTAGCAGCCCCGGGCATAATGTTTCTAAATTTAAATAATTTGCAAGTCATGATTGAATGCATAGATTTGCCAACCATTACGAGATATAATTATCACGTTTTCCAAACAACAAATTTCTTACATATTTTTTTCAAAGCTGTAACTAGCTCACACGATTAGCTGTGAAAAAGTTTCCTTCATTCTAAATCTAAAACTTCTGTCTACAAAAAGTGATTAATGATATTCCGTAATGGTTGGTATCTCTAGAAAACATTAACTTGCCCTCTAACATAGATACTAATTATTTCAAAGACCTATTAAAGTTTATAGTTTATAATAATTACATTCTACATAATAACAAACTATATAGACAAATTTTAGGCATACCACAGGGTGGTTCTAACTCTAGCTACTTAGCTGACCTATATTTATATAACTATGAAAAAAATTACAGTAATTCTCTTGTAATATATAGGTACATAGATGACATAATTACTATAGCCACTGACAATAATTATAATGATTCTGACAATTTCTCAATAGCTTACCCTTCAGCCCTAGAATTAATAAAAAATCCTACTGATAATAAATTAATAAACTTCTTAGATTTACAACTTAAAATTAATGATGATAAGAGTCTATTATTCAATATTTTTAATAAAAGAGATGATTTTAATTTTCATGTTAATGCCTTTACTCATTTTACTTCTTGCATGCACACTTCTGTTTTTAGAAACATAATTTCCAATCATAAATATAGAATAGAGTCTCTATGTACCAATAGTTTTAAGGCCCATAACTTAACCTACCTATATAAATCAGCTCTCAATTACAAATATCCAGGTAGATTTTTAAAATCAATAATATATCCACAATGTAATAAATAAAACTGTATGTCCAAATTAGTATTTTGGATGGTGAGGTTGGGGTTGGTAGTTGGTCTCTTCTAATAATTCTAATCTCTAAAAAAAAAAAAAAAAACCCATGAAAATCATAAAATATATATCTGTATATTTTATACAAAAAAATTATTAAAAAAAATACAATGTAGAATTATTGATTACTGGTACTTTTTCTCTTCTTTTTGAGGTACATTTTAAATCTTATTTCTTACTCCTCTGTACCCATTATAAGCCTAATTAAGTGACATTTTACCTTTACTGCATAGTATAATATTAGCACAAATAACACTTAATACCTATGTAATATTATCATTGTTATAATAGTTGATATTAATTACAATATTTTTTTATTTATTTATTTTATTTTATTATTTTTAAACTTTTTTTTCATCCTATTTTCTGATTTTCTTGATATTTTAATATGGTTCTGGCAGCATTTTGTCTGTATTTCTTCCTTCTGCTTTTTCCTCCTTGGATCTGGTTATTTTTGCCGATTATTTTTCTCGGTTGGCATCGATTTCTGGTCTTGACTGTTCTTCCACGTCCATGTTAGAATAGCTTCCATGCCTGTTATTTCTTTTAGTTAGGTCGTACCCCCCAGGACACGTAAAGCGACTTCTTTTGTCAGGTGTCCTGCAGAAACCTAACTATTTTTGTTTTTCTTTAATTGAAATGTGAGTACGGTGGTACTTGACAATGGAGTACTCCATTTCAATTTTCCAATCCACATCTATGCATGAGTTTTTCAGCTAGGCTTAAGCCCATGTGATTGCACATGGCATGTTTTTCCCAATTTCTGGCTTTGATGGCCCTGTTTCAAATTTATTTATAGCCTCTGGATTTCATTTTTATTTTCATGGTTACGTATTATATCTTTTATAAAGTGCTTTCAATTAATATTTCACTATGGATTCCATATTACGCAAGTTAAGCTATATTATATTATATATATATATATATATATATAATTTTTTAATAGGGCCTACTTGTAGGCTTGACCGCTACGAAGGCTGGATATGTTGGTTATTTCATTATGGGGGTGCATAGTAGGCAGACCAAAGTTGCCGTCAATGAATGGCCGCCTAATTTTGAACCTCTTGCAAATGAGAGACCTAGCACCTCGATTGACACACTCAGAGGTATCGTTTGAACATAGAGGATATTGGAGCTACGACAGATTTTATGTGTACTAGCTCCCTTTAGCGTACACGGTTCTCTAGAAATAAATGAAATTTCATAAAGTACATTATCTCTTTTTAAACTTTAAAAAATCCACCCATTTTACCTCACCTTTATGGGAAAAAAAACAGCTCGCAATACAGTTTATTATTTTTGCATTTAAATCTAATACAGTTATATACAATCTTTTCAGGTGTGAAAGGGATGAATGCATTGTATAACCAAAAAAAAAAAATGTTGCATGTTTAACATGACTAGTAACAGAAAACTGCCAATGAAAAATATGTGGATGTTTTAATATCCATTTTACCACCTTACCCTAATCAATTATTTTTATTGAAGAAAAAAAAGATATAATTCTGAACATTTCTAAATCAACTGAGTTACGGCACGACTTTTTAAGTTTTCAAAAACTCTACGGCTTTCTGATGGCCCGGTATTTTAGCAGGGCCGGTGCTAGATATTTCGCCGTCGCTTCCCAGGAAATGAGAAAAAATTTTATTCACAAATGTAGCACGAAAAGAAAAGTTTATGTTACAAAAAAAGGGGGGGGGATATGTACATAGAACTGCTACATCATTTTACGATAAGTAAATTTTGGAAGCTTTATTGAAGGGAAACTTAACTGTCAGCAGCGCCTTAATATAATAAAGCTGAAGTCTACAGAAAAAAATAGATGTGATACAATGGTCGATTTTAAAACTTAAGGAATATAATTTTTATAATTCGGTTAATTAACAGTTTAACAGAGTCGATGAAAAAAAAAAAAAAAAAGCAATATATTCTGGCACACATCGCATTTGGAGCCACCCTGTATTTTAGTGTGGTGATCATTAATATCAGCCTGAAAAATTTAGTTTTAGGCGAACAAAAATTGTAGAGAATTTTTAGAACACAAACACTAAAACAAAAACTAGAAAAAGAACATTATCGCTGAAAAAAATACAGTGACTTTTAAAGCATAACAAATGTTAGACTTATGACGAATGATACAAGCTCTACGCAAGTACAATAATGATAATGAAGTAAAATACATTTAAATCTGCCTAAATTAGGTTGTACTTAGTGTCGTGTGCGTCATCCGTGTGACTCATTGACCTATCGATAACAGACTGAAATACCGTTTAAAAAAAGTACAAAGATATCAGTTTTTATTATCTTTCAGATTAGTTTATCTCTTTGCAACTTTATTACTTGCAGTTCCTTCGGTGAGGTATCATTTGACTTGATATCAGCTTGAATATCTTAGGAACGAGAGTCAAACCTGTTATGCTGAAATAACGATGCTCTTGTGAATGAATCATCGTTCGACCCACCAACGATCAGATCATCCAGTCTCTTTTCAGAAAAGTTTATGAGTTTTTCGATTGTATCAAACGTTTTTTTTATGTATGCTTTTCTTCCTCACACATAACGATATTGTTTCAATTATGAATTAAGCGCGAATATTACAACTTCCCATATTCATACCTCAATAAATAAATAAATAAATGAAAAATAAAATTGTACCTAAACTATAACTTAATTTCTAAATATTACTGAAATAATCTGAAAGACTTATTACTTACGTTTAGTGCTTTCTAGTTTTTTCATTATCTGCATATTTATATTTTACTTAACTTTGAAATTTACAACACAAACATCTATTTTTTTATTGGCTCATTCGGTTCATTGAGCCTCGTATACTGCCAGACAAAAAGAATTGACAGTAGATCATAGTGAGTTAGCGTTAGCGACAGAAGCAGCGTTTAGCTGCTCTACTGGGAGGCTGAACGTGCCAATGCTCTTACCAGTACAATCGAACAAAAAGTCCCTAAGGGGATGGTGGACGATGAAATCAGTTTTTAGTCAGTTGACTGACTAAAAAAAAAATTTTTTTTTCAGCTATGCCCACAAGTAATTGTTTAACAATACTGGCAAAGGAAAAATTCATTTTGCTTAAGTATAAAGCTTAAAAACACTCCAAAACTATTTTAGTAGTTGTTTCATGTATAATCAGGAAATGAAAGCTTTAATCCCTTAACGGTCGCATTATTTTGAAGAAAACTGTCATAAAAGTGCCTATTTCTTTATTCTAGAAAATTGAATAAAAATAAGTGCACCTACAATGTATATATTCATTTTAAGTTTCTGGACATTGTCTTAGCGCGAAAGAAAAAAATGTTAAATTTCTAGGAAAAGCCAACAATCAGGGTTATTGTGATTGAATGAGTGCTTTGTAGCAAACAGGGAATCATTAAAAATATATGTTTTTAAACACTACAGGAGAATTTTATTAAACATACTTCGTAAAAAAATAAATATTTGTAAAGTTTCCCTTGAACGTAAGTAAAAAGAAGCGATCTAAGGTTGCACAATGCATACATAGCTGCCAAGTATTCCGGAATATCATTAACCACTTTTTTTGAACAGGAGGATTGGGGTTAAAATATAGCAGAAATTTTGAATACGGCGGGAGCGTCAGTTACGGTTTTGAAAAAATCCTTATAGAAATTTACTGTTCGCAAAAAGTGGTTAATGATATTCCGGAATAGTTGGCAGCTATGTGCACATCACAAATACACGTATTTGAATACTGCTACCATTTATTTAAAAATAAACTATCGCAAAATTAAGTTAAAAATACATAGTCTGGTATTGTCGTTTGTTATGTAAAATGATATATAAAAAAATCCGTGCGTAATAATTGAAATGCTCTTATCTTTCTGGCGCATAACATTTGAACACTATTGCCCGGAAATATGACGGGCGCTAGAAACAGAGACAGAAGGCTTATTCGAAGATTTTGACTGGAGCGACGCTTCAGGTGTTACGTAAAATCCCGTTTTCTCCATTTGCCATTTTCGACGACTTCCACCGACAGAAATGCTCCATGCACATTACTTTTCGACCTATTTTTATGAAATTACCTGTAGTTATTATAAATGCCTTATAGAATGAATTCCCGGGCTGGGCTAAGTCGACTCACCCTTTCATCCCTTGAGTGGGTCGATAAAATGAGAATCAAGCTTGCTTGGGAGTCAAACACTGGGGGCTTCGCGTCAGGCCGACCACCTGGCTGAGGCATATGCATCCGTATACCCTAGATCCCAGAACCCATGGTCGCAAAGGTGCGGTTGGGCAAAGCAGGCCTTGGCCTCGCAGTGGGCTGCTGCGCCAATATTTGACTATTTATAGAATGAGTTCACATACCCGATTTTGAATCGATAAATATTTGGGTCCTTAAACGTAGCGAAAGATAAAAGATTGCTTTTACTAAGGGAATTAAAAATTTTAATTAAAAAATAAATAATTTCTGTAGAGTGCTCTAATTTGCATATTAGCTTATTAAACATGAATCAGACATGTTTATGAAATTTCATTTTTATGGGATAAACGTACCAAAAGTCAACTTTTAAAGCTTACCGTCTTCTTAAGGTTCGATTTTTAAAACATTTGTTGATATTTTCAAAACCACTGGTCAGAACAGAACCAAAATTCGTTTTTTGGAGATTTGACTATAATGAGAAGGAAATTTATGAGTTTCTTCTCATGATTGTTTGAACTATGATTTATCAATGAGTATGGTTAATTATTATGTTTAAAGGAAATTGAAATATTTTACCAGTTAGTATGGAAGATTACGGTTAAAGAAATGATCACGGTTATTGGGAGCACCCTTGAATCTTCCCAGAATATATAATGTTGCAGAAATCTCTGCTTAATTCTTGGGTTCGTCACTCTAAAGTCCAGTATGTGTGGAAAGTTCTAGTAAAAAGTCCACTTTACAGGATGGAACACGAACTTTATTGCTTCTAGAACTTCGGTGAACAATCAGCTGTACAAAATTCGTAGGCACTAACGGCCAGTAACGTGTTGGTAACAGTACGTTCAGTCCAAAAGCTTTCACAGATGCTATATTTCTTTCACAAAAAAAAACACTTCCACAGGCGAAAATTCCGGGTAAACTTATGAGGGTAATCGTAAACAGTCCCCCAAGACTCAACAATCGAGAATTTACTCACACAGCACGCAAAAAAAGCCTCTAAAACAAGTAAAGTATTGCTTCCAATATCTCAATTCACAGCGCAATGCAGTGAACTAACTCAGCGGGAGCTCGATTACAACTGAACTCTTCGGTCTCTCATGCCTCCTATTTATAGATGTCGCCGAAGTTAGGAGAAATTTCTCGAAAAATCCCCATAAAGCGGGAGAATTGATTAAGTTAGAGAAATATTAATGAATAATATAAGGCTATTGCTCACCGCTAATGCAAGAAAACAGGCTTTACAGGCGCCATTGGAAAAAATGCGTTAAATGTCTGAATTGTCACCAAGCTTGGCGACTTTTTGGAGAAATATTGCCAAATTTGGCTCCAAAAATTATTCTTTAAAAGTGAGGTTAGGGAAGCCCTAGCACCAATATTTTTCGAGCTCTCTAGAAAACCCCATGTGGGGGAAACCTATGGGGGAAACCCAAAACTCCGTATCCCGTTCTAGCTAACCGATTTTGATGCAACAAAATGCAAAATTTAATGATTTGACGTGTAAAATGCGAATTTTTAACTATTTTTAACCCCTGGAAGGCAGAACAAACCGAAAATTCGTAACAATATCTATGTAAAATTTTATATATTGCAACTAATACATAATTTCCCCCAAAGTAAGGGAATTACTTTAAAACAGAATGAATAACATAAATTCTGTTATGTGTAATGGTCTATTTCATTTTCATTTTAAATTTTGCAGGCGCACTAATGCAAATTATCCTCTTGCACCTCCTTACAACATTTACATCGATCATACGAGTTGTTACAAGATCGCTGGCAGTCCTGATTGTGTAAAGCCTTCCGCTTGTTGGTCACAAGACTATGAAAAGGTTGAGAACGCAGAGGCACACTGTAGATTGCCCATGAAACAGTTTTTGGCTGTGTGTGCGAATACCCACCCTACTCACTTGATTTGGCACCTGCAGACCGTTTTCTATCTCGGAAAATTAATTGTGCTTTAAAAGGAGAAAATTTCAGTGACATTGGAGACATCCAGCGTTTTCTGACAACGCCTTATATATGTATATATAAAGCAGTGGCGGCTCGTGGGTTATTTAAATGGCGGTTCACAAAATAAATTTAGAAAATTAAATATGCAGATACGACGTGCCTTACAAGTTAAAATGTATTTGCATTGCCAGCAGTTAAAGAAAAACGATGCATGCAAATGAAAGAAAATAAAAAATCTTTCGTCTTACATTTCGTCACCAAGATAAGTTTTAGCAAAAGTGTTGTCTTCATTTTTAATTTCAATTTTTTTTTCAGAGGATAGTCTTGTAAAATGTAATTAGCTCCGGAACACTTTTTTTATTCCTATCTTAATTATTTACACTAGTTCGTAAAAAATGCGGTAGTGAAAAATGATAAAAATAAAGAAAACAATGAGAAAATGAAAAAAAAAATGGATTAACTAGCCGAACATAAAATACCAAGGAAGAATCCGGAAGAAATAACCGCAAAAAAAAAAATCGTCCGTGAGCTTACTAAAAATATGCGAAGAGTAAGTAGCCAACACCTTCTAGATGTAGGCCTAACAGCTGAAGGTAAAAAACACTCAAATTACTAGTGTTAAACGATAAAGTAAATAAAAAACTTTGTAAAAAACACACATAAGAAGTTATAGGTAAGAAGATACGCACGTTTCGGTCAAAAATTGTTTTGACCTTCATCAGTCCAAGCCCTTCGTCGCAAGGAACACAGGGAACCCTGTGTTCCTTGCGACGCCCTGTTAACGTTCGCCCTGTGTTTGCGACAGTTCCCTGTGTTCCTTGCGACGAAGGGCTTGGACTGATGAAGGTGAAAACAATTTTTGACCGAAACGTGCGTATCTTCTTACCTATAACTTCTTATGTGTGTTTTTTACAAAGTTTTATATTTACTCCAACAGCTGAAGCTTTGATGTTATCACTAGATCTTCTTAAACGACCTCATCACAGTTGTATATTCAAAAAGTAAAACTATTTAAAGTTTCTGATGGACACTACAAATATCAGAAAATAGATTAAATTACAGATAAAAATTAAAATACCTTTCTGATACAAAATAATTCATTGCGATCTACTTCTGAATCATATTATACAATTAGTGATGATCAAAAACTGTCATTTGTCGTAAGATTAATTTTTTTAGCTTAAATCATTAAAAAGATTTATGAGTGAGAAAACTGATCACAAATTTAAACTAAATGTACTTTGCGAAAGTAAAACTGTGATGATGTCATATAAGAAGATCTAGTGATGCGCCAAAATATAATGGGGAAATTTTTACATACAATTTGGCACCCTATGGGTGTTGCGCCCGGGGACATACACCCTCCTTGCCCCCCTCTAGCTACTCCACTGTATACGTCTGCAAATTGATGCTGAGATTAGAAAAATGACTATTTGCACTTCCAATATTTTTGTAGAACTATACCATAAGAGCACTAAACGATAAAGCACTGGATTCTTATAAAATAAAATAGGGAGTTAGCAATTGTTTAATGAACTAACGAGACTAAGGAAAGTTTTTTTAAATTTAAATTCGCAACGTGCTGGAAATTTGATTATGATTTGACAGTTTACGTTTTATTTCCGTTAATCCCATTAATTCCCGCCCAATTCTTTTTTCTTTAGCACAAAAATCTTATCTTTTTTAAAATTCAACATCTCCAACATCCTCGCAATTTTGCGGATTTTGAAATCCCACTTTCTAAGTTGACCATGGCATCCAACAATTCCGGAATGCAATTACCTACTTTTTGTATGCAGTAGTTTTTGTCTTAGAACATAGCGAAGTCCTTTGCCACTTTGATAAAAATATCTTCTAAAGTATGCTGTTTGTAAAAAGTGGTTAATTATTTTCCCAATTGTTGACTGTATACCAATCTAGAAACTTCCATCCATACATCTTTTTAAATTTTTTTTCTTATTTAAAAAATTAAAAAAATAATTCTTTGTTTTTTCTAGTGGTGGAGAGGGAGGGTATATATCTAACTGACCATTAAAATAGTACAGATATCATGATAAATCGATTCTCATATTTGTTCTTTTGAAACTGTTTGCATTCATCTCATCAGTTGCAGGCAAATCTTCATATTTTTCTCGGAGTCAGATTATCAGGATTCGTTTTAAATCGATGACGCACTCAGCGAATTCCAGCAAACAATGCCCAGCATTCAAAACAACGTTATGAATTGGGAAACAGTACAGTGACCTCTTACTTCCAAGATTATGCCAATGCTTTTCAGGTTTCTATTGTCCCAGACGAACCCATCGACTGATGTTGATAATATTCCGTCTGGTTCACATTCCTTGTTTTTGTTTTTAATTGTCTTCTATGTATACTTTACAGATTAATAAATTTTACTGATTAATTTTAATGCAATTAATATTGAATGAGTTACTCTTAGTTAAAAAGTTCTGATATCAGCATAAAGTTTAATTTATTAAATATTTACTGCTATATTTCATATAAATTTTTACTGCTATAAAAAGTCTTTATCTTTCAAATAGTTAAATGTTAGAGAAACAAGGAAAATTTTTAAATTTTTAGGAAAATAAAGTTTATATCTGGTATTTTTCTATAAAAGCACAGCATTAGAATGGGCTAAAATACAGGAAATTCATTTACATTGGACTACTGGCTTATGCAATCAATTAGATTTCTTTAACGGTAATCAGACAAAATACCATAACATTTACCTGGGATGATAAAATCATTAATTTGTTATCTGATTCACTGCTGCAACACAGAAAACTTTTGCATGCGTAGAAATTTCAAGAAGATATGTTTTTAATACAGCTTTCTAATGTATTAAACGCTGATTACTTAGAATATTTAACAAGTCTGTCTTTCATACGAGCTTAAAATGTATTAATCATGTGAATCAAAGTATATTCTAATCTTTTAAGAATAATGGTTAGTATAGAAATTTGAAATAAGATCCTCATAGAAATTAGAAAGCTGGGCGCTTCATCTATTCTTACTTTGCAAGAAGAAATGTTTTCAGGGTCCAAAAGTTACTGACGCCAATTTTAAAGTTTGTAAGAGTTGCTAAACGCAGCATTATTTTTTTTTATTGCAAATCTTTCTGGCTGGAATAATTTTAGAAATTTTGCGCGCCAAGCTATTTTTAAGAATAATTCATTGTTCGATAACACTGGTCAACAATTTTTTTTTTTTTTGGTGTGGGGGGGGGTTCTGTTCTCATGCTTAGATTCTGATTCTAGACATTGAAAAACACTTAAATTTTCATTTTTAGTTCTTAAAGTTTGCTTTTGTCTGATTTACGTCGATAAGTATATTTTAATTTATTTCATAAACGAAAGATGGCAGCACTTTGATTAACCCGAAAGTAAACTGTATTATTATTTGTAACTCTGTAGTATTGATTGTAGTATTATTTGTAACATTATTATTTGTTTGTATTATTATTTGCTCATACGAGCATAAAAGAAATACGAAAAATATTCACTTTTAGACATTAATTTCTTTTTATTTTACATTTATATGTTATTGTTTATCACAAATCTTGAATGAAAAAGACTTTTATATCCAGCAAAAAACTTTTCTGATCATAACTTAGAGTGGAATTATAAAAAAAATATATAAAAATCAGTGGTTTTTGCCAAAAAATTGAAAAATTGCTTTAATTTCTACAAAAGCAAACTCATAAAAAAAAAAAATCCTTAGATTTGGCTTAGGAGAAACTAAAGTTTAACATGTAGAAGTCAGACCCAAAAATCGTGTTGACCGGTGTAATTTATGAGCGATGAGCGAAACAAACGTTTATGAGTCGAACAAGAATTTTCGTCAATCTAAATGTTCAGAAAAATATTTGAATGGCATGAAAACCAATATTGCATAGTTATGTACCACACAGGACAACTTACTGTCTTTCGCGAATCGTACATTTCTCTGAGTCACAGATAATGCCATGATATAGGCCATATGCGCCAAGTATTACGGAATATAATTAACCACTTTTTGTGAACGGTAAATTTCTCTTTAAAATACAGCAAAATTTCTGCGTCCAATGCGTGAGCTGGTTGCTATTTTGGAAAATTATTAGAGCAATTTACGGTTTAGTAAAGGTGGCTAATTGTATTACGTCATATTTGGCACCTATGTCTAGGCATTTGGTAATTGTGCAGAAAAAAGGAACCAAGAAAACAGCGGCCGCCACTTTGAACAACTCTTTCAATGATTAATCAAATAAATATTTTTGTAGCAGCATTGTACTTTTCTCGTTCCAGCGAGACGTCGATTGTGACTCTCTCAACGAGGATTGCGATAGCATTTTCTATGGTAAGTGTTCACCGTCCTGATGATTTCTCTCACCCCTATGAATTTATTGGTCGAATTTGAGAACACTCTGGATATTTTCCCCATTCTCTTATTCTATTGGTCGAATTGCAATTTCTCTCCATTTTCTTTTTCTTAAAGCAGGTAAACTGCTTTTACTTTATTTAATTTCGAATGGTTATTGCTGATAATATCGAACAAACTGTGGGCATTATGGGCAGTAATTTTCATTATGAGGGTGGAAGTTTTCCGGCCCAGAGCTCTATAATAAGTTCGAAAAACTTACGCATACGAGACCGTCGAGCAATGTGTTAAAATAAGTAATACATAGCTACCAACAACTCCGAGACTTCATTAACCCACAGTTTTGGAAAAAGTATATTTTAAAAGTATTTTTTCAATGTACTTGCCAGCACGTCCGTTAAATTTATAAATTTTGCTATATCCTGAGCTGAGCCGTGCAGGTGGTGTAGTGGCTTAAGAAACCATTCTATGACGCCTTAGTTCCGGATTCAAAACTCGGCTTGAGCATGGATGTTAACTTGTCCATATGTCCATCCCTTCATAGGGGGGTAGCGCTAACCGCCCACTGGGTGTCCCCGTAATAAAATGGCCACAATACCTTCCGGCAGTTGTAGTGGAATGTGTCTAATCGGCAAGTGCCCGCCCGTTGGGAGAAACAAAAATGTTCTGAGCTGAAAACTACTCTTAATAGTGACTGGGTGGATATATTTCGGAGTTGTTGGCAGCTGTATGCGATATCAACCAAATATCTAGCGCATAGATGCCATTTATTACGTAATATAGTTAACCACTTTTTGTGAACGATAATTTTCTGCTTAAAATATAGCAAAATTTTACAGTTAACGAGGTGGCGTAGTAACTCATTTGGAAAATCATTGGTAAAATTTACGGATTACAAAAAGTGGTTAACTATTTTTCGTAATGCTTGGCACCTTTGGTAACGGTTTCACTTAACCATCTCTGCCAACTCTTCAGGAATGTAATTAGTCATTTTTTAAACAAGAGTGAAAGGTGGCTGCTCTTCTGACAAAATACTCCAAAAAATTACTTTTTACGAAAAGTGGTTAGTTATATTCCGGAATAGTTTGCAGCTGTACACTTAACCTATGGATGCTAACTACTACGGAATATAATTAACAACTTTTTAAAAACAATATATTTTTTTTAGTATTTTTTCAAAATAGTAACTAGTTCACGCGCGTGGAAAAAAATTTTGCTATATTTTAAGCCAAAAATTATTCTTTAAAAAAGTGGTTAATCATAATCCGTAGTAGTTGGCAGCAATGTGTACATTGGCGGTAACACAATATTTCCCAGGGGGGGGGGGCAAAGACTACTTCAACGTATGGTTACCATGTTGGAAACAACAAAAAAGCAAGGGAAAAACACTGCATAAAAAATCCAGGGGGGCATTGCCCACCTTGCCCTATGCTGCCGGCGCCCATGGTTCGCAGCTATGACTTAACTTCGCATTTGTTACGTTGGAATAAACACCTTTATCCAAACAATTGGCGATATCAATCTACAACTGCCAAAGATGACCAGACTGGAGAAGTAAGGTATTTTCAACTCTGCCTGACGTCAGATCAGGATTGCTAGAAAGAAAGTGTTACCTGTGAAAAACAGAGTGTTCGTTCACTGTGCAGTGTAAAAAAAAAAATTGTTTGAAAAAGAAACCTCCTTTTAATCTCTGGTTTCAAGAATTTTCTTACTGATCGTAAAGAAATAAATTTGCTAAAATATATATCATTTTACTTGAATGAGCTTAAATTAGTTTATTAAACTTTTTTCAGAACCGCAGTATATTTAAAGAATAATGTTTCCAATTTTAAAGGAAATTTCTTTCTTGGAAGTAATTAGTTTCAGTATTATACAAAGCGAAGGCAAACCTGCACGAGGGGAATTTCGTACAGGTTTGCCTAGGGGTATCTCTCTAGGGGGCTTTCATTCTAATATTAGAGCGGTGTAGCGTCACATTCACAATTAGAGGCAGAAAAATACATCCACCTTTGAAATGTTATAATGCAGTTTTCTTACTATACTTAGGTTTATAATGATATCCGCGTTTTGGAAAGATGATATTCTCCCTTCAAAAATTTATGAAAGTACGTAAATAAATAGCTCTCACCATATTTAATTTCGAATGTTTACTGCTGATATAGTTGAACAAACTATTTCACTAGGTACAAAAAATTTCATTATGAGGGCGAAACTTTTCCGACTCAGCGCTTTAGAATTAGTTTGAGATAAACATGCTCATACGAGACCTGTAAGCATAGCATTAGCATAAGCAACATCATCCAAATACGGTCTCATTTAACCACACATTTGTCATGTTCGGATGAAGTGAATTAATCAAATTCTGTGGAAACTTAATTACATAAACCTAAAATACAACTGCAGAAAATATGGCCAATTTCCCCTCGCAGGTTATTTCCAATCTATCTGACTTCATGGTCAGGGTTTCTTGAATCTTATCTCAGGGCTCTATAGGGGAATCTCGTGCAAGTTTGCAGCGGCAGTATGCGACTAGGGGGAGGGCTGTCACTAATATTAGGATGGCATCGTCTCAGTTTTACAGATAGTCGGAAAAATAAACCTTTGAAGGTCTTAATGCAGTTTTCTGACATTGGTTAGGTTCATAATGATAGCCGCTTTTGGGAAAGGTAACATTCTCACTCCACAAATTTAAGAGAGTATGCAAATAAACTGTTCTCTCTATATATAATTTCGAATGTTCATTGCTGATACTGTGGAACAAACTATTTAACTCTGGACAAAACTTTTGTTATGAGAGCGGAAGTTTTCCTACCTAGCGCTTTATAATTAGTTCCAGAAAAAAATACTGATACTAGACCGGCGAGCAACGCGTTATTATAAGAATTATCACATAGATAGGTTACAGTTTTATTTAACCACTCACTTGCCATGTTCGGATATCACTACCTCTTCAAGTGCTCTGAACACGTAATTGAATAAACCTAACCTACAACTGTACACACTGATGGCCAATACAAATGAGATGATATCATCAATTCTACCTCACTTCATGATCAGAATATCTTGAGTTTGAAATTGTCCAACGAAAGAAGCAATAGAACTAGAATCCAAAAACTTTTATTAAAGAATTTCCTTTTTTTTATTTTATGGTTTTAGGAATTGCCCGATTAATTTCCTAGAGTTATATTTGCAAATGTTATTATTTCATTTGAACGAAATTAATACAGTTTATTACACTTACTTTGAATCACAGTATACCCAAATAAAAAAATAAGCTCTTTCAGAATAATTCAAAAGTAAGTGAGTTATTTTCAATTCGACCTCTTCGGAGGATCAGTGTTTCCTGAATTTCCAAGAGTCCCATAAGTGAAATTCACTACACACAGTTTAAATTAAAAATAAATAAATAAACAGACAAATTAAAAGAATCATAATTAATCTTTGTTTTCAAGAATTTTCTGATTGATTTTATAGAATAAAATTTGCTAAAATAGTATTGTTTTGTATGAATGACACCAAAACTCTTATTACACTTATTTCTAAACTAAATTTGCTAAATTATCCAGTTTGCGTCTTGCTTGAAACTCCGTTTAACATATGGAAAGAAGACGATAAACGACAACCACTAAAAGAAAATAGACCGACACCAAAATTGTCCATTCATAAGAAAAAAGCAGGTTCGTCTCAGCATGGTCGTAGCTTCCATTCATCATGATATGCACTATTCTCGTGGCTATGTGGCAGTTTTTATTTGCAAAAAAATATTTTGTTGGCCGTGTTTAGTTGGCCGACAGTAGACAGCTGCCAACTATACCGGAATATAATTAGCAATTTTTTTTTTTTAAGTAGGAGTTTTGGGCTCAGAAAAATTTTTTAACGATGCCGAGGAAGGTGGTAATTATAATGATAAATGCTTCAAAAATTACATTTTACAAAAGGTGGTTAATCACACTCCGGTGTAGTTGGCAGCTATGGTACATCTAAAGATATAAAAAATAATGTTTATTAATTTTAAAAGGAAATTTGTTTCTAGTAAGTGATATTGGTTTCTGTTATGTAGAAACCAAGGCATACACACACGAGGGGAATCTCGTGGAGGTTTAAACAGTGAGTATCTGCCTTAAAGAAGGGCTTTCCCTTTAATATTAGGATGGCAGAGTGTCACTTTTACAGGGAGAGAGAGAGAGAGAGAGAGAGAGAGAGAGAGAGAGAGAGAGAGAGAGAGAGAGAGAGAGAGAGAGAGAGTGAAAAAGAAAAATCAGTCTTTGAAGGGTGATAACGCAGTTTTTTCACTATACTTAGTTTCGCAATAATGGCACTTTTGGGAAAGATGGTATTCTTACTTAAAAAATATAACAAAGTATGTAAATATACAGTTCTCAGTTTATTTAATTTCGAATGTTTACTGCTGATATTGTATGACAACAGTGGCGGCCCGTGGTCAAAAATGTTAGTGCAGCCGGAAAAATGGACATCCTATCCAGTACCATTCCAAACGCTCTTTTTTATCTCAACGATTAAACACGGCCAACAAAATATTTTTTTGCAAATAAAAACTGCCACATAGCCACGAGAATAGTGCATATCATGATGAATGGAAGCTACGACCATGCTGAGACGAACCTGCTTTTTTCTTATGAATGGACAATTTTGGTGTCGGTCTATTTTCTTTTAGTGGTTGTCGTTTATCATCTTCTTTCCATATGTTAAACGGAGTTTCAAGCAAGACGCAAACTGGATAATAACGGGCCTCCATGTTTCAATGCGGTTAAATCATAGATTCCAATAACACATGGACACATTAACACATAAAGCTAAAAACTTTCAACCGTCCCAGGCAAAAAAAAAAAAAACTTTTGTTTCCGTTAGAAGGGGCTAGAACAGCGGTTCTCAACCTTTTAGCGTCATCACTACTTGCTCTTTAGTTTTTCTCGCGCCCACCCTGAAGCGGGGGGGGGCGCCCCCCTCAGGTGGAGAAAAGCTGGGCTAGAACATATATTCTCTGTGTCTTATTCTCTCCCTCACTTGTCGTCCGAGCCATTCAGTTAGACGAATTCACAAGTGCAGCCGGAGTCAGCAAAAACCTTTCTTCAGCTGAGTCTTAGCTATATACCCCCTGCTATCCTATGCCGGAGAGGCCGCTTACGTAGTCGTTACCATGGCAACGGGCCTGCCAGATAGTTTATTCGCTCTGAGGGCTGTACCAAAACCTCCTACATATAGAAAGCCTTACCGCAGCTACGTCACCGAGCTTTGACGTCATCATTTGGCCTACATTTAAAAGTTTGATTGTGATAAAATAAATAAATTAAAATTTTCTGGTAAATACTACAAATATCAGAAAATATCTCATATTAACCATTAAAATTAAAATATCTTTCTCATACAAAATTATTCAGTATGATTTATTTCCTTATCACATTATCTAATTAGTTATGGTTAAAAACTGCCATTTGTCGTAAAATTATATTTTTTATCTCAAGTTATTAAAATATTGCCAATCATGTGTAAATTCACCAGAAATTTTTAATTTATTTATTTTATCACAACCAAACTTTTAAATGTAGGCCAAATGATGACGTCAAAGATCGGTGACGTAGCTGTGGTAAGTCTAGTGTGGTAAGCCTATATCTAGGAGGTGTTCGCTGTACCAACGACTTTCGCAGTTGAATTGCGGGAAGATTAAAGGTTTCTCTTTTTTTCTGAATTTCTTTCGTTTTAGCGATCCGGGAGTTACTACAATACGTTTTTTTTTTAGATTTTTAAAAAATTTACCATAGGAATTCCATAATTCTAATCTGAATTTTAAAAAATAAATTATTTTAAAGTATGTGCTGATAATTTCAAGTGCAGCCCGGCAGTACTTGCTGTATCCCACGAGCCGCCACTGTATAACTAACTATTTCACCGTTGGCGTAAATTTTGATTATCAGGGCGGAACTTTTCTCGCCCAGCCCTCTGAAATTAGTTCGAGAAAAATATGATGATACGAGACTGGCGAACAACACGTTAATAAAAGCAATATCATACAAATATGTTAGGGTTTTATTTAACCACGCATTTGACGTGTTCGGATGAAATGACGATCAAACGCCGTGAAAACTTGATTACATAAACCTAACCTACAGCCCCAGAAAATATGATCAAATTTGACGCGCAGGGTATTTCCGATTCTACCTGACCTCACGGCCAGGATTTTGTGAGTCTCACCTCAGGAAGAGATAACACGAATTGCATCCAGACACTTAAAAAAATTACCTTTTAATCTCTAGCTTCGAGAATTTTCTGATTCATTTTATGGAATTAAATTTGGGAAAGTGCTATTTTATTTGAAATTTCTTTTAAGAAAAAGATAATGGTTTCTATTATATGCAATTAAATCCAAACCCGCCCGGGGGGAAATTCGTGCAGGTTTGCATAGGCAGTATGTGCTTTAGAAGAGGGCTTTCACACTAATATTAGGATGGCATCGTTTCAGTTTTACATATTGTCGGAAAAAACAACCTTTGAAGTGCTTAATGTAGTTTTCTGACTTTACTTAGGTTTATAATGATAGCCGCTTTTGGGAAAAGCGGCATTCTCACTCCAAAAATTTAAGAGAGTATGCAAATAAACTGTTCTCTCTGTATATAATTAGAATGTTAATTGCTGATATTGTGTGACAAACTATTTAACTGTGAACAAAACTTTTATTATGAGAGCGGAACTTTTCCTATCCAGCGCTTTATAACTATTTCCAGAAAAACGTACTGATACGAGACAGGCGAGATACGCGTTAGTATAAGTAATATCCATAAGCGTAAAGTTTTCAAAATTATTGGGGGGACCGGGGCCCACAACCACATATATTCATGTCAGTGGAGTAGCCAAGGGGGGGGTTGAGGGGGTTATACCCCCCCAAGAGGAATTTTTTGCCATACAAAATGTATATTCCTCACTCCCTTATCATACACCAGTACCGTAATCATATATGTGAGTTGCAGAAGTCGTACCCCACCCTCTTCCCCATGAAAAATTTCTGGCTACGCCACTGATTCACGTACATATAACTTACTCTTAACTGCCAACTAGTACGGGATAGAATTACCTACTTTTTCTACATGATTTTTCGGCTTAAAATATAGCACAATTTTTGTGCTGCGCGCTCCAGTGGTTACTATTTTGAAAAAACTAATTAAAAAATATACTGTTTACAAAAAGTGGTTAATTATATTCCGTAGTAGTTGGCAGCTATGACTTACTATGTATAAGTGTAAATTATTGGAGGCGCCCATAAAGTGGCACTATGGGTCCATAGAATTCTACACCTACGTAAGGTAAGTATCCATGTTAGTATCTTTCTGCCATGTTATAAGTTAAAAATAGAAGCAAAGAAAAAAATACAATAGGAAAAAAAAACATTTTCGATGAGATAGTTCATTTTAGACACATCTGAACTTTTCTTCATTACATAATCTGATTTTAATTAACCAGAGCCTGGCGAGGGCAGCTTATTAGTAACATTGTGTGTTACATGGCGTCACAATGAATACTAAATCATGATTGAAACCAAAAGAAGAAAATTTTTAAAAGTACAAGTAAATTTTTTTTAAACGTTTGTAAATGGCATAAAATACTTTTTTTTATGTCAGTATAAATTAGTTTTCTGTATTTAGTGGTAAATTATTGGGTAGGCTCAGCCCCTATTCACAATTTATTGGGGGGGCTCGAGCCCCACGGGCCCATATAACTCTACGCCTATGGTAATATCACATACATATGTTACAATTTTATTTAACCACTCGCTTGTCATGTTCGGATATCGTGACTTCTTCAAGTGCTCAGATCACTCAATTGAATAAACCTAACCTACAACTGTAGAAACAGATGGCCAATATAGATGCGTAGGATATTGTTACGAATTTTCGGGGCAGCCCGCTGTTCTGGGGCCTAAAATAGTTCAAAATGCGTATTCTACGCTTTAAACAGTTACATTTTGCTTTATGTTGCATCAAAATATGTCAAGTACAACCGGAGATACGGAGGTTTCGGTTTCCGTATTCATTAGTGTGTGTTTTCTAGAAATGTCGAGAAATATTGGTCCTAGACCTTCGGTAACTTCACTTTATAAGACTTATTTTATGCGCCAAATTTCGCGATATTTTGCCAAAAGTCGCCAAGCTTGGCGACATTTTGGTCATTTGGCACGATTTTCCAAATGGAGGCTCTAAAGTTGCTTTTGCTGAATTAAAATCACATAACAACCTAACATTTCTCTTCTATGAGGTAATCAAAATTCCCGCTTTATGGGCAATCCTCGAGAAATAGACTCTTCTGGAAGTTTCTGGTGGCTTTTGTGCCTCCTATAAATATAAGCGTTTCAGAGGCCCCAATTCAGTGTGTGAATAGAGCACCGTGTGTGAGTACGGTCAACACCTCCTAGATAAAGAAATCCTAACAACTACTACGTTACGAAGCTTTGACGTCATCGTTAGGCCTACACCTAAAAGTTTTATTTTTATAAAATAAAACTATAAAAAGTTTCTGGTGAACTTACTCATGAATAACAATATTTTAATAATTTGAGATAAAAAATATAATTTTATGACAAATGGCAGTTTTTAACCACGACTAATTAGATAATATAATAAGGAAATAGATAGAAATGAATAATTTTTATGAGAAAGGTACTTTAATTTTAATTTTTTATTTAAGATATTTTCTAATATTTGTAGCATTCACCAGAATTTTTAAATAGTTTTACTTTGTGAAAGTAGAACTGTGATGACGTCTTCTCTCGAAGGCCTAATGATGACGTCAAATCTTCAGTTGTTAGGCTTTCTACATGTAGGAGGTGTTGGTACGGTTGAGTACGGTTCGCGGCAGTGTTTTCGCTTGCTTTTCGAAGCTGTTTTTAAAGTGCTGTGTTCCTGAGTCGTGGGAGACTGTTAGTGTTATCTCTCGTATATTTTCACTGAATTTTTGCCTGTGAAAGTGTTTTATTTTACGTGAGAAATACAGCATTTTTGAGAGCTTCAGATCTAAGCGGACTGTTAAAGCACATTACTGTTTGATTGTGCTTGTGAATTTAGTACAGCTGATTGCTCGGCGAAGTTCTAGAAGAAATAAAGTTCGTACTCCATCCTGACAAGAGGACTTTCTAAACTACTGGACTTTAGAACGACGAACCCCGGAAAAAAGCACAGTATTCTGTAACATTTGATGTCAGAAACGGGATTCTAAAGAAAGACTTTAATTTTCCAGTTTATGGTTTTGAGAAGAGGAAAAATGAAAGAGCAATTTCAAAAGCTCATGCATATGATTATGCAATGATCATGAATTACCTACTTTTTCTACATGATTTTTCGGCTTAAAATATAGCACAATTTTTGTGCTGCGCGCTCCAGTGGTTACTATTTTGAAAAAACTAATTAAAAAATATACTGTTTACAAAAAGTGGTTAATTATATTCCGTAGTAGTTGGCAGCTATGACTTACTATGTATAAGTGTAAATTATTGGAGGCGCCCATAAAGTGGCACTATGGGTCCATAGAATTCTACACCTACGTAAGGTAAGTATCCATGTTAGTATCTTTCTCCCATGTTATAAGTTAAAAATAGAAGCAAAGAAAAAAATACAATAGGAAAAAAAAACATTTTCGATGAGATAGTTCATTTTAGACACATCTGAACTTTTCTTCATTACATAATCTGATTTTAATTAACCAGAGCCTGGCGAGGGCAGCTTATTAGTAACATTGTGTGTTACATGGCGTCACAATGAATACTAAATCATGATTGAAACCAAAAGAAGAAAATTTTTAAAAGTACAAGTAAATTTTTTTTAAACGTTTGTAAATGGCATAAAATACTTTTTTTTATGTCAGTATAAATTAGTTTTCTGTATTTAGTGGTAAATTATTGGGTAGGCTCAGCCCCTATTCACAATTTATTGGGGGGGCTCGAGCCCCACGGGCCCATATAACTCTACGCCTATGGTAATATCACATACATATGTTACAATTTTATTTAACCACTCGCTTGTCATGTTCGGATATCGTGACTTCTTCAAGTGCTCAGATCACTCAATTGAATAAACCTAACCTACAACTGTAGAAACAGATGGCCAATATAGATGCGTAGGATATTGTTACGAATTTTCGGGGCAGCCCGCTGTTCTGGGGCCTAAAATAGTTCAAAATGCGTATTCTACGCTTTAAACAGTTACATTTTGCTTTATGTTGCATCAAAATATGTCAAGTACAACCGGAGATACGGAGGTTTCGGTTTCCGTATTCATTAGTGTGTGTTTTCTAGAAATGTCGAGAAATATTGGTCCTAGACCTTCGGTAACTTCACTTTATAAGACTTATTTTATGCGCCAAATTTCGCGATATTTTGCCAAAAGTCGCCAAGCTTGGCGACATTTTGGTCATTTGGCACGATTTTCCAAATGGAGGCTCTAAAGTTGCTTTTGCTGAATTAAAATCACATAACAACCTAACATTTCTCTTCTATGAGGTAATCAAAATTCCCGCTTTATGGGCAATCCTCGAGAAATAGACTCTTCTGGAAGTTTCTGGTGGCTTTTGTGCCTCCTATAAATATAAGCGTTTCAGAGGCCCCAATTCAGTGTGTGAATAGAGCACCGTGTGTGAGTACGGTCAACACCTCCTAGATAAAGAAATCCTAACAACTACTACGTTACGAAGCTTTGACGTCATCGTTAGGCCTACACCTAAAAGTTTTATTTTTATAAAATAAAACTATAAAAAGTTTCTGGTGAACTTACTCATGAATAACAATATTTTAATAATTTGAGATAAAAAATATAATTTTATGACAAATGGCAGTTTTTAACCACGACTAATTAGATAATATAATAAGGAAATAGATAGAAATGAATAATTTTTATGAGAAAGGTACTTTAATTTTAATTTTTTATTTAAGATATTTTCTAATATTTGTAGCATTCACCAGAATTTTTAAATAGTTTTACTTTGTGAAAGTAGAACTGTGATGACGTCTTCTCTCGAAGGCCTAATGATGACGTCAAATCTTCAGTTGTTAGGCTTTCTACATGTAGGAGGTGTTGGTACGGTTGAGTACGGTTCGCGGCAGTGTTTTCGCTTGCTTTTCGAAGCTGTTTTTAAAGTGCTGTGTTCCTGAGTCGTGGGAGACTGTTAGTGTTATCTCTCGTATATTTTCACTGAATTTTTGCCTGTGAAAGTGTTTTATTTTACGTGAGAAATACAGCATTTTTGAGAGCTTCAGATCTAAGCGGACTGTTAAAGCACATTACTGTTTGATTGTGCTTGTGAATTTAGTACAGCTGATTGCTCGGCGAAGTTCTAGAAGAAATAAAGTTCGTACTCCATCCTGACAAGAGGACTTTCTAAACTACTGGACTTTAGAACGACGAACCCCGGAAAAAAGCACAGTATTCTGTAACATTTGATGTCAGAAACGGGATTCTAAAGAAAGACTTTAATTTTCCAGTTTATGGTTTTGAGAAGAGGAAAAATGAAAGAGCAATTTCAAAAGCTCATGCATATGATGAAGGAGATAAAATCCGGACTAGAATATTCAGAGAAGGAAATTGAAGAGGGACAAGGCGAGATGAAGACCGGATTGGAGGAGTTAAAGGCAGAACACAATGATTAATTTGGGTTGTAGAAAAAAGAGAAAAATCAGGAAATAATGGAGGAGAAGAGAGAGAAAAGCCAAAAAAATTTAGAAGAATTTAAGCGAGGCCAAGAGGAAATGGAGGAATGGACGTCTGAATGAAGAGAATGTCGCTCTTAGAAGAAATTCAAGCGAAATACGAGGAAAAAATTGAGGAAACGATCGCGAAGAAGTTAGAAGAAAAACTGGATAGTTTAGTAAAGCTGGAAAACACAAGGTCTTACTCACGCCGCCCAGCAGTGAAACTACCGCCTTATGACGGAAAGACTCCCAGGGAAGCATACAAGAAAATGGTTGCACTTACAAGACCCAATTTTCAATTGTCGCCAAAGCCAATGGCTGGGACGATTCCGAGAAAGCGAACCAACTGGCCGCTTCTCTTAGCGGAGACGCAATTAATGTGCTACAAACCATCGGAACAAGGAAGATAAGAGATTTTGACGCCCTTGCCAGTGCCTTGGAGCTGAAGTTTGGTGAGAAGTGCCAGAAAGAGTACAGTAGAATACAACTAAAGTTAAGTATGCAAAGACCTGGCGAGGCCCTTCAAGAGCTGGCTTCCGACATAGATAGGCTGTCATCTAGCCTATGGCAGTTATCCTGATAACGTTCGAGAAGAAGTTGCAGAGCAACATTTTATTGAAGGTCTCTTGGACTCTGAAATTGAGAAAGCATTAATCTTGGCGGATAATATAGATCTCAGGTCCGCCCTCGTACTCGCTATGAAGTTGGAAGCAGCTGAGCTGGCCGTAAGAAAAGAGCGGCATACTGTTAGAGCTGTGTCGTTCCAGGAGCCTACGGATGGAGAAATGGAGAGATTAGTGAATAAATTAAAGACCCTCGAAAATCTGGTGGAACGACAAGTACAGTCAGAGCCAAGGCAAGCTAAATGTTGGAGGTGCGGGGGCGAGGGACATTTACGAAAATACTGTGGCGTACAAAAAAACTGTCGTCGTGAAGATCGCAGACACCAGTATACCAGAAAAGATCATGAACGAAGACGGGAGAGAGACGACATTGCGGAACGGAGGCTGCCGGATATTCAAAAGCCTCACCTAAAAGTCTTGCAGATTTCCTCAGTGAATGGCGGCAGTAATGGGCTCTTTGTACTGGGATACGTTAATGATTCTCCATGCCACATGGTGATTGATACTGGAACGAATGTAACTATCATAAGGAACGATCTGGCCAAGAAATTAAATTTGAAGACTATTTGGACTCCGCCCTCGCTAACCCTCCAGCAGTGACAGGTGACAAGATTGAAGTGGGCGGAAAAGCAAGAGTGGAAATCACATTTGGGAATGCCAGATACAACTATGTGGTATATGTCGCCAATATTACGGACGCTTTCATTCTCGGACTGGGCTTCTTAAAATCCCATTGATTTAACTTGGACTTTAAGAATAATGAGCTTCGTTCAGACTCGGAAGAAATAGCTGCGTTCGACATTAAAAATGAAGCAGTTTTAACAGTTCAGCAAATAATAGCCCAGACTGATATCACTCTACCTCCAAGAACTGATTCTATAATTTCTGGAAAGGTAGAAGAAATCAATAAATTCCGGTTCGGATTACTCGAACACCCAAGCAATAGTGATCTGTCAGAGGAGTACTTGTGGGAGCAACACTTATGGACTTGTCGAATTCTAACATTCCAGTTAGGGTAGTGAATGTGACGGACAAATCAAAGGTGATAAAGAAAAATGAAGTGTTGGTGACATGCACTCCTGTTAACGGTATTAACCCATTTATGCCTAGCGTCCCTTTTTTGGGACGGCTTTATCGCTATCAGTCGAAAACGTTATTTATTTTTCCTAGCCTTTATTCACGAGTATTGAACCTCAACTCCACAAAATATTTTAACATGACCTAGTAGGATGTTGACACTTCAATTTTTATACATGAAGATTTTAAAAGAAATCAACCCTTGTTCAAGAAGTTGACATCAGAAATTTATCTATTACTGCTGATATTAGCGAAAATCTAAGAAAGTCGCAAAAATATCTAGGCACAAATGGGTTAATAAGAACATCAGCCAAATGACAGCTAAATCCTCTGAGTGCCTGACGAAGGAATTATTACAAGACGTGGAATTGACGGCAGAACAGAGAAGCGCTGCGGAGAAAGTAAAAGTTGAATTTGAAGGCCTCTTCTCTCGCACTTCGGATGACTTTGGTCGTACGAAGTTAACGCAACACAGAATAGATACAGGCAGCCATTCTCCCATCAAGCAACATCCTAGGCGGCTGCCGTTTGCTAAGCAAGAAGAGGTGAGCAGACTTTTAGAGGAGATGCAGCGTGATGACGTCATCGAGCGATCGACTAGTCCCTGGGCCTCGCCGATTGTTTTGGTCCGGAAGAAGGATGGTTCCACCTGGTTCTGCGTTGACTACAGACGTTTGAATGACATTACCAAAAAAGACAGCTACTCTCTCCCAAGGTTAGACGACACTTTAAACACTTTATCGGGAAATGAATGGTTTTCCACTCTGGATCTGAAGAGTGGCTACTGGCAACTAGAATTTCATACCGATGACCGTGAAAAGACTGCGTTCACTACTGGACAAGGATTAAGGCAGTTCAAAGTTATGCTTTTTGGATTCTGCAACGCATCTGCTACATTCGAGCGTCTAATGGAGACAGTGTTTAGAGGACTTTCCTACGAAGCAATTCTCGTTTATTTGGACGATATCATCATCGTCGGAAAGACTTTCGAAGAGTATCTCGAGAACATCCGAAAGGTGCTGCAGAAATTAAACGAGGCAAACTTGAAACTGAGTCAATCGAAGTGCAACTTGTTCCGTCGGGAAATACGTTATCTCGGGCACATAATATCCGCCTACGGAGTCCGAACCGATCCTGAAAAGAAGTCTGCAGTCCAGAACTGGAGTAGTCCTGAGAATTTCCATGACTTAAGAAGTTTTCTCGGTCTGTGTACTTACTACGGAAAATTCGTGAAGGGTTTTTCTCAAATTGCAAGACCACTTCACAAATTGACCTAGAGTGGACAAAAATTTCTATGAACTGCAGAATGTGAGGATGCGTTCAACGAACTGAAGACGGTTTTAACATCTGCGCCGATATTGTCGTATCATCACGCTGACAAGCCATTTATCCTGGACACAGACGCAGGTAAGGAGAGTGTCGGAGCAGTTTTATCCCAGGAGATAGATGGCCAAGAACACGTCATTGCTTACTGGAGAAGTGCCTTTCAAAGGCAGAACGTAACTTTTGCGTTACGAGAAAGGAACTTCTTGCTATCGTTAAGGCCGTGGAGCATTTCCATCATTACCTGTACGGCCGAAAGTTCCTGCTTCGAACGGACCATGCCTCTTTGACCTGGATTTTAAATTTTAAGAATCCAGAGGGTCTAATAGCCAGGCGGATACAGCGATTACAAGAATATGACATGCAGGTACGTCATCGGAAAGGGACATCTCATGGAAATGCAGATGCTTTGTCAAGAAGACCCTGTATAGACAGCTGTCGCTATTGCTCCAGGGCAGAGAAAAATTACCATCTGAAACATCCCGTTGTCCGCCAAGTTACATCATCGGCACCATCCCAAGATCCCTGGAGTGACGAAAACGTTCGGACGGACCAATTAGCAGACAGCGACATCAAACCTATTGTGGAATTTATGGGAAAATCCAGCGGTAAACCCCAGCGGAGAGAATTGCCCTCGACATCTTGGGAGCTCTTCCGCGAACTTCGGATGGCAACAAATACATCCTAGTTGTCATTGACTATTTCTCTAAATGGCCCGAAGGCCCTATCCTATTCCCGATCAAGAAACTACGACCGTAGCAGAGTTATTGGTGCAAGAATGGATTTCCAGGTATGGAACCCCTCTGTAACTTCATTCCGACCAAGGAACGAACTTTACCTCTGCAGTTTTTAAAGGACTATGTCAAGTTCTCGGAATAGACAAAACCCAGACTACGCCTTTACATCCACGATCTGACGGCATGGTGGAGAGGTTCAACCGCACTATTTTAAACAATCTCTCGCTCCTCGTGTCCAGAAATCAAGAGGGCTGGGACAAGAAACTCCCCCTCTTCTTACTGGCCTATAGAAGTGCAGTCCATGAGACTACCGCCTTCGCACCTTCCCATATGCTGTTCGGCAGCGATCTTCGTCTTCCCGCCGATCTAGTGTTTGGCCGCCCTCCAGATGCGCCTTCATCGCCAGAAGAGTACATGGAAAATCTTCGGGCACGGTTATAAGACGTATATCATTTTGCTCGGGAGCGGATCAGCCTGAACACGGAGAAGACTCGCAACGACATGAAGGCTACGGGACACGAGTTCAACGTAGGTGACAAAGTTTGGCTATGGAATCCTACTCGACGGAAAAGCCTGTCTCCCAATCTGCAATCACCGTGGGACGGTCCTTACACAGACCTAAACAGACTGAATGACGTCATCGTACGGATTCGTAAGTCACCTATCTCGAAACCAAGAATTGTTCATTACGATCGGCTAGCCGTTTACAGCGGTTGTAATTAGTTACATATTAGACCATGGTCACTATGTAAGGTGACCAAACGTCCCCATTGTCCGGGGACGGTCCCCAATTTCAGGACGTTTTTAAAATTTTCCCCAAAATGTAAAACAGGAATTGGGGACAATTTTTAATTATTGATTTTATTAATTAAATTACTGTTACTTATTTCATTGCTTATAAACGTCCCCAGGTTTGTTTCAAAATCGGGGATATGTCACCGATTCTGTTAAAAATTTTGGTCACCTTATTACTATAGCGTAATTCCTCCTTTCTTTCTTATCTCATTTCTTTCCTGTCTTTCTCTTCTCTTCCTCTTTCTTCAACACTCTTTTACTCAGCACCTACGCCATGTTTAGTGTACATATTTGTAATATATAGGTTTTTATTAATGTGTATTTGTTTATCATGTTTATTACTTATTAGTGTAATTGTTTATTATGTTTATTATTAGTGTGTATTTGCTTATTGTGTTTATTGATTACTGGGTTGAATTATGTTGTTAAGATCTTATTAATGGTTATACACTGTAGATATTTGTGTGACCTCCTAACGGGGGATTGTACTGCCCGGGACGGGCGAATTTTCGGGGCAATCCGCTGTTCTAGGGTTTAAAATAGTTAAAAATTCGTATGCTACGCTTTAAATGGTTAAATTTTGCTTTGTGTTGCACCAAAGTCGGTCAAGTAGAACCGGAGATACGGAGGTTTCGGTTTCCGTATTCATCAGCAGAGTTGGGCAAAATACATAAAAAATATATTTTTGATACAAAATACTTTCTAAATTGAAAAAATACAAAATACAAAATACATGTGTTTTCAAAATACACACAAAATACAAAATACGTCTAAACTTCAATTGAGTAAAACTTTCTACAGAAGCTTCTAGTTTATTTTATTCCGGAGTATTTTAAGATGAATAAACAAATGTAATAGTAACTTTATATATATATATATATATATATATATATATATATATATATATATATATATATATACATCAATTTTTCCTGCATTACATTGCATCTTAAAAGGCATGGAAGCAAAAAGGTGTGACAAGTATTTATTGAATGTTATTTTTAGTGATAATGAATGGAATTGAAATATAAAATTAAATATATTTCTGAACGAAGATGAGTTGAATTATATTTTTACTTTAAGATACATTCATAGCCTTACCATGGGACAGTAGTTATGTCACTGAAAATGGTAGACGGCCGAATTGTGAAGGTCCCGGGTTCGGGTCCCATCGCGCAGCTGTCCATCTAACAGTCTGGTTTTTTGGTGAGTTTTTTCCAGATGTAACATGAATACGCGTTTGAACCCCTTAGAAATTCCTCCTACCTAGCACCCCCCTATCCTTGGCAGATTGCCCTAGTATAGCGTTGCCATAATCACGCAAACACAAGATGCATTCATATATTACTACAAAAGAAAAGTGTGTCATTCTATTAATTTACTTAACAGTTTGCAATTTAATAAAGAAATTTTGAAAAGGATTTTTAAAAGACGGCATAATTATTCTAAGCACTATTATTTAGAAAGAGAATAATTTGCTTTAAAAAAAATAGTTTTTCCAACTGATTATCGCTTAGTAAATTTCTTTTTGGATCATTTATAACACCTGTAAAGCAAAGAGGTCTTTCTATCGGAGCACTAGTCGGCAAACTTGTGTTAAATTTCATGAACAGTTCTTTTACTGTCGGATATGAGTTTAGAACTTTCAAATCTGTTGATTTTTCAGAAAGAAACTGCAACAGTTCAAGTTCAACCGCATTTCCAGAATTTGTGGTATATGGTTCGGAGTCATTAAATTCAAACCAATCATCATCAACATCATTCACAGTAATTTTTATCGTCAACTTCTCTCATATCACTCTGAAATCACTTATAATTTGATAAGGAGAACATTAAAAATTGAAAAGTTTACTGAAATGTTTCATTTATTTCATCCAAGCGAATTCAAACCCATACCTAACATTTTTTAATACAGACATCAATGATGAGGTTTAAATTTCGGAGAATTCGAATACGACCCATCCATGATTCTAAATATCTGATGAGAAAAAGATGAGTAAATGATGAACAATTAAAATTAGTAAAAGAAACTTAAGTTTACTTAGATTTCCAAACGAGACAAGAAAAAGTAATAATAATAAATAAATAAATATATGTATACTGTTTTTCTCTCATACCTTTTTAAAATGTAGGAAGAACGTGCTTTGATGGAAAAAGAAGTAAGTATGACTGGCCGAGCATTCAATTAAAAAAGTTTTCCTCATTTGAAAAAAAAAAAGGCGGTGAAAAGCTTATATAATAATATTGATGACTTATTGAATTCATTTAAACATTTGAACAAAAGAACTCAGCTAAATCAATTTTATGATAAAATTGAAGTTTTACCTTTAAGCCAGTTTTAAAATTTGTAGAAGTTGTGAATGTTCCACTTATCGTAGATCTTTTGGGTTGGCAAAGCTGGCACTGCACATTATAACTTTCTCATTTGCATCTACAAATAAAATTTGAAAACTTTTTCTATTGACAATTGCCCGACTTGCAAACTCATCTAAAGTTGAAGCTTGATCCATCTCGTGATATAACTTCGAAATGCTGACTGGCTTATTTTTCTGTAGCTTGGTAACGCATGTGGAATTACTTATTAATTCTTTTTCAGAAATTCAATGAATATTACTGAAACATGTTTTTCTCCCTTTTCAGCTTCATTCATATTTGTGAATCAGTTATCAGCAATACAGAAAGCCTCCTAGACCAAATTTCATTAAACTAATCTAAATAGGTGTGTGAGATTTCCCCCCTCCTTCCTGTTTAATATAACCTAAGCGTCGCAAAAAATCCTAACACCTCTTTAGTTACCATATATAACAGTAAAATAGAACAGATGCAACAGAATTGTTTATGTCATGAACTAGGAAAAAATTAATGACAGCAGTTCTATTATTTTTGTTTGATTTTCCCAAATCAAGCTAATTTTGGTGTAAGATTAATTTAACTTCAAAATGAAAAATGTATTTTCAGTATTTTGAAAATACAAAATACATTGAAAATGTATTTTAAAACACATTTTCAAAATAATTTGCTTTTTCTTGTGAAAATACAAAACACAAAATACAAATGTATTTTGGGAAATAGTATTTCAAATACATGTATTTGCGATACTGCCCAACTCTGTTCACTCTAGTGGGGGTTTCTAGAAATCTCAAGAAATATTGGTCCTAGACCTTCAGTACCTTCACTTTTGGGGGACTTATTTTTGGCGCCGAATGTCGTAATTTTGGTCATTTGGCGCGATTTTCCAAATGGAGGCTCTAAAGTTGCTTTTGCTGCATTAAAATCACATAATAACCTGACATTTCTCTTCTATGACGCAATCAAAATTCCTGCTTTATGTGGAATCCTCGAGAAATAGACTCTTCTGGAAGTTTCTGGTGGATTCTGCGCCACCTATAAATATAAGCGTTTCAGAGGACCCAGTTCAGTGTGCGAGTAGAGCTCCCTGAGTGGGTATGCTTGCTTTGCTCTGTGATAGAAGCAGTGTTTTGGCTTGCTTTTCGAAGCTGTTTTTAAAGTGCTGTGTTGCTGAGTCTTGAGAGACTGTTAGTGTTATCTCTCGTATATTTTCACTGAATTTTTGCCTGTGAAAATGCTTTATTTTATGTGAGAAATACAGCATTTGGGAGAGCTTCAGATCTAAGCGGACTGTCAAAAGCACATCACTGTTTAATTGTGCTTGTGAGTTTTGTACAGCTGATTGTTCGGAGAAGTTCTAGAAGCAATAAAGTTCGCGTTCCATCCTGACAAGTGCACTTTTTACTAGAACTTTCTGCAACAACTAGACTCTAGTACGACGAACCGCGGAAACAAGTATAGTATTCTGCAACAATATCACTAATTCTACCTGACCTCATGATCAGGACGTTTTGAGATTAGAATGATCCGGCGACGAGGACAATATAAAGGAATTCCAAAAACTTTTATTAAAAAATTTCCTTCTTTTATTTTCTGGTTTGAGGAATTGTCCGATTCATTTCCTAGAATTACATTTGGCAAATGTTATTATTTCGTTTGAACGAAATTAATACAGTTTATTACACTTTCAGAATAATTCAAAAGTAAGTAAGTTATTTTCAATTCGACTTCTTCTGAGAGGGTCAGTGTTTCGTGAGTTTCCAAGAGTCCCATAAGTGAAATTCACTACACACAGTTTAAATTAAAAATAAATAAATAAATGAACAGAAAAATTTGAAAAAAAACATCTTTCTTTAATCTTTGTTTTCAAGAAGTTTCTGACTGATTGATGAGAATTAAATTGATGATTTCTGATGAGAAATAAATTTGCAAAAATGCTATTGTTTTATATGAATGACTCAAAAACGGTTATTACTCTTATTTCAAAACCACGGTACTATATATCTTCCAACTACTCCGGAAGATAATGCATAGGTGCCAAGTATTACGGAATACAATTAACCACTTTTTGTAAACGGTAATTTTCAGTTTAAAAGATCGCAAAACTTCTGACTTAAAACCGCGACCTGATTATTGTTTTGGAAAAATATTCAAAGAATTTGCTGTTTACAAAAAGTGGTTAATTATATTACGTAATATTTGGCACCTATGGCTCAGAAAACAGTTAAATTTTCACCGACGCCGAGGAAGGTGGTGATTATTATGATAAATGCTCCAAAAATTACATTTTACAAAAGGTGGTTAATCACACTCCGGTGTAGTTGGCAGCTGTGGTACTATATCTAAAGTAATAAAAAAATGTTTATTAATTTTAAAAGGAAATTTGTTTCTAGTAAGTGATATTGGTTTCTTTTATGTAGAAGCCAAGGCAAAGCAACACAAGGGGAATCTCATGGAGGTTTGGCCAGTGAGTATTTGCCTTAAAGGAGGACTTTCTCTTTAATATTAGGATGGCAGAGTCTCACTTTTACAGGGAGAGAGAGAGAGAGAGAGAGAGAGAGAGAGAGGGGGGGTGGGGAAAAAGAAAAATCAGTCTTTGAAGGGTGATAACGCAGTTTTTTCACTATACTTAGGTTCGCAATAATGGCACTTTTGGGAAAGATGGTATTCTTACTTAAAAAATATAACAGAATATGTAAATAAACAACTCTCAGTGTATTTAATTTCGAATGTTTACTGCTGATATCGTCAAGAAACTATTTTACCGTTGGCGTTAATTTTCATTATGAGGGCGGAACTTTTCTGGCCTAGCCCTCATTTCGAGAAAAGTATGACGATACGAGACTGGCGAACAACGCGTTAATATAAGCGATATCATACAAATATGTTAGGGTTTTATTTAACCACGCATTTGACATGTTCGGATAAAATGACGATCAAACGCTGTGAAAACTTGATTACAGAAACCTAAGCTACAGCTCCAGAAAATATGGTCAATTTTGACGCGCAGGGTAGTTCCAATTGTAGCTGACCTCACGGTCAGGGCTTCGTGAGTCGTACCTCAGGAAGAAATAACACGACTTGCATCCAGACACTTTAATTAAAAAAAATACCTTTTAGTCTCTGGCTTCAAGAATTATTTGATTCATTTTATGGAAATTAATTTGGGAAAATGCTATTTTGTTTCAAATTTATTTTTAGAAAAAGATAATGGTTTCTGTTATATGCAAGCAAATGCAAACCTGCCCGAGTCGTAATACGTGCAGGTTTGCATAGCAGTATGTGCGTTAGAAGAGGGCTTTCACACTTATATTAGGTTGGCATCCTTTCAGTTTTACGGATTATGACAGCGGAACTTTTCCTAGCTAGCGCTTTATAACGCGCCATGATATAGGCCATATGTCACAAGTATTACGGAATATAATCAACTACTTTTTATGAACGATAAATTTCTCTTTAAAATATAGGAAAAATTACTGAGTCTAGTGCACAAGCTGGTTGAAATTTTGGAAGAGTATTCAAACAAGTTTACGGTTTTGTAAATGTGGTTAATTATATTCCGCAACACTGGGTAGCTTTGTATAGACATTTGGTAATTGTGCGGAAAAAAGGGAACACAGAAAACAGTAGGCGCCACTTTGAACAACTCTTGCAATAATTAATCAAATAGATATTTTTGTTGCAGCATTGTACTTTTCTCGTACCAGCGAGACGTCGAAACCCTGCATGCGTTTTACCCGATTGTGACCCTCTCAACGAGGGATTGCGACAGCATTTTTTATGGTAAGTTTTCATCCTCCTGATGTTTTCTCTCACCCGTATGAATTTATTGGTCGAATTTGAGAACACTTTGGATTTTCCCCATTCTCTTACTCTATTGTTCGAATTGCAATTTCTCTCCATTTTCTTTTCCTTAAAGCAGATAAACTGCTTTTACTTTATTCAATTTCGAATGGTTATTGCTAATAATATCGAACATTGCTAATAATATGGGCATTATGGGCAGTAATCTTCCTTATGAGGGTGGAAGTTTACCGGTCCAGTGCTCCATAATTAGCTCGAAAAACGTACACATACGAGACCGTCGAGCAGTGTGTTAAAATGAGTAATACATAGCTAACAACAACTCCGAAACTTGATTAACCCACCTTTTGGAAAAAGTATATTTTAAAAGTATTTGTAGTGGACAATGTCTAATCGGCAAGTTCCCGCCCGTTGGGAGAAACAAAAATATTCTGAGCTGAAAACTACTCATAATAGTGACTGGGTGGGTGTATTTCGGATTTGTTGGCAGCTGTATGCGATATCATCCAAATATGTAGCGCGTAGGTGGTGGGTATTACGTAATATAGTTAACCACTTTTTGTGAACGGTAATTTTCTGCTTAAAATATAGCAAAATTTCACAGTTAGCGATGTGGCGTTGTAACTCATTTGGAAAATTAGAAAAATTTTGTATTACAAAATGTGGTCAACTATTTTCCGTGATGCTTGGCACCTTTGGTAACGGTTTCATTTAACCATCTCTGCCAACTATTCTGGAATATAATTAGTCCTTTTTTAAACAGGAGTGAAGGGTGGACTGACAGAACGGTGTTCTTCTGACAAAATACTCAAAATAATTACTTTTTACAAAAAATGGTTAGTTATATTCCGGAATAGTTTCAGCTGTACACTTAACCTATGGATGCTAACTACTACGGAATATAATTAAGAACTTTTTAAAAACAATATATTTTTTTCTTATAATTTTTTTAAAAAATAGTAACCAGTTCATGCGCTTGGTAAAAAATTTTGCTATATTTTAAGCCAAAAATTATTCTTTAAAAAAGTGGTTAATCATAATCCGTAGTAGTTGGCAGCATGGGCGCTGACAGATTATTTCCCAAGGGGGGGGGGTAAGACTACTACAACGTATGGTTTCCATGTTGGAAAGAACAAAAAAGCAAGGAAAAACATTGCATACAAAAATCCAGGGGGGGGGGCATGCCCACCTTGCCGTATGCTGCCGGTGCCCATGGTCAACACCTCCTACATATAGGAAGCCTAACAACTGAAACTTTGACGTCATCATTAGGCCTTCAAGTAATGACGTCATCACAGTTTCACTTTCACAAAGTAAAACTATTTAAAATATCTGGTGGATGCTACAAATATTAGAAAATATCTTAAATAAAGAATTAAAATTAAAATACCTGTCTCATACAAAATTATTCATTTCGATCTATTTCCTTATCATATTATCTAATTCGTCACGGTTAAAAACTACCATTTTTCATAAAATTATACTTTTTATCTCAAATTATTAAAATATTGCTATTTGTGAGTAAATTTACCAGAAACTTTGTATTGTTTTATTTCGTGAAAATAAAACTTTTAAGTGTAGGCCAAACGATGACGTCAAAGCTTGGTGACGTAGGAGTTGTTAGGCTTTCTTTATCTAGGAGGTGTTGCCATGGTTCGCAGCTAACTTAACATCGCATTTGTTAGGTTGGAATAAAGTACCTCGATCCAAACAATTGGCGATATCAATCTGCAACTGCCAAAAATGACTGGAGATGTAAGATATTTCCAACTCTGCCTGACGTCAGATCAGGGTTGCTAGAAAAGGCAGCGTTGCCTGAGTAAAGAAAGTGCTCAATGTGCAGATTTAAAAAAAAATTGTTTGAAAAAATACCTTCTTTTAATCTCTGGTTTCGAGAATTTTCTTACTGATCGTATAGAAATAAATTTGCTAAAATATATAGAAGAGAGGAGGGTATTATGGAATACCATTTACATTTCTAACTATAACTCAACAAGTTTTTGAATAAAATCCTCAAAATCATCATGAGTATACAACTATAACTATACATTACAACTATAACTAATTGTAATGAAATGTCACCTGTAAAGAAAAACACTACTGATTGTGTTGTTATAGAAAAAATTATTTAAAAAAAAGTTACGAATGGAGTGTAATATGGAATAGTCGGGTAATATGGAATAGGTGGTTTAAACCGTTGAAAACTAACTATACTTAATAAAAGCTATTTTTAACTATGAACCATATTTTTAAGACTATGCTCAAGCCATTTTTGCTTCGAGTCTATTTAGATAAGTCAAAGATATAATCTTCTTTTTCTACTCCGGTACAGTCAAGGTAAGCCCTGAAAGAAAATCTGAAGCAGTGAATCCAAATTTCACCTCACTGATCTTTGAAGAATTTTCCATTACAGAAGATATATTCAGTGTGTTTGTTTTCCGGTTCTTTATTTGATTGCATGAAATCTGCTGCCCTATAACTTAGTATTCCATAATACCCGACAGGCCATCTAGGAAAATGAACCTTTAAACTGATGGGCAAAACACTTTCAGCTAAAAACAAGAACGGTACAACAAACTACAATTCTTTTAGTGTACATTATGCATAACATCAATGTTTAAGTCACGTGTACACTAGTCGGTTAAAATGTTCGAAAACTTATCCGCAAAAACTCTTGAAAATCACAAAACACACTTTGTTCTGTAGAAAGTGGTACGTCGACAACAATGGGTCAACTCTCACTGCATTGTGTTTTCTCATACAAAATTATTCATTCCGATCTGTTTCCTTATCATATCATCTAATTAGTCGTGGTTCAAAAGTGCCATTTGTTATGAAATTATATTTTTATCTCAAACTATTAAAATCTTGTTAATCATGAGTAAATTCACCAGAAACATTTTATAGTTTTATTTTGTAAAAGTAAAACTTTTAAATGTAGGCCAAGTGATGACGTCAAAGTTTGGTGACGTAGGAGTTGTTGGTTATTCCCATGTGGCGACAGCACCTAACAGAGCCGAAACCTCGGCATTCCGTATTTCCCGATTATTCCGTAATACCCTCCTCTCCTCTATCATTTTACTTGAATGAGCTTAAATTAGTTTATTACACTTTTTTCAGAACCACAGTATATTTAAAGAATAATGTTTCTAATTTTAAAGGAAATTTCTTTCTCGGAAGTAATTATTTTCAGTATTATACAAAGCGTAGGCAAACCTGCACGAGGGAAATTTCGTACAGGTTTGCTTAGGGGGTATATCTCTAGGGGGCTTTTACTCTAATATTAGAGCGGTGTAGCGTCACATTCACAATTAGAGGCAGAAAAATCAACCGTTGAAAGGTTATAATGCAGTTTTCTTACTATACTTAGGTTTATAATGATGTCCGCTTTTTGGAAAGATGATATTCTCCCTTCAAAAATTTATGAGAGTACGTAAATAAATAGCTCTCACCATATTTAATTTCGATGTTTACTGCTGATATAGTTGAACAAACTATGCCACTGTTTACAAAAAATTTCATTATGAGGGCGAAACTTTTACGATTCAGCGCTTTAGAATTAGTTTGAGATAAACATGCGCGTAGGAGACCTGTAAGCACCGCATTAGTATAAGCAACATCATCCAAATACGGTCTCATTTAACCACACATTTGTCATGTTCGGATGAAGTGATTTAACCAAATTCTGTGGAAACTCAAATACATAAACCTAAACTACAACTACAGAAAATATGGCCAACTTGCACTCGCAGTTTATTTCCAATCTACCTGACCTCATGGTCAGGGTTTTTTAAACCTTATCTCAGGACTCTCTAGGGGAATCTCGTACAAGTTTGCATCAGCAGTATGTGCCTAGGGGTAGGGCTGTCACTCTAATATTAGGATGGCATTGTCTCAGTTTTACAGATTGTCGGAAAAATAAACCTTTGAAGGTCTTAATGCAGTTTTCTGACATTACTTAAGTTCATAATGATAGCCGCTTTCGGGAAAGGTGACATTCTCACTCCAAAAATTTAAGGGAGTATGCAAATAAACTGTTCTTTCTTTATATAATTTCGAATTTTCATTGCTGATATTGTGGAACAAACTGTTTAACTGTGGACAAAACTTTTATTATGAGAGCAGAACTTTTCCTACCAAACGCTTTATAATTAGTTCCAGAAAAACGTACTGATACGAGACCGGCGAGCAACGTGCTAGTATAAGAAATAACACATAGATAGGTTAATGTTTTATTTAACCACTCACTTGTCATGTTCGGATATCGGGACTTCTTCAAGTGCTGTGATCACTTGATTGAATAAACCTAACCAACAACTGTACAAACAGATGGCCAATACAGATACGTAGGACATCGTCAATTCCACCTAACCTCACGATCAGGACGTCTCGTGTTTCGACATGCAGAAGAAAAGGACAACAGCACGAAAATCCAAAAACCTTTCTTAAAAAATTCCTTAAAAAATTTTATTTTCTGTTTTGACGAACTGTCCGATTCATTTCCTGGAATTATATTTTGCAAATGTTATTATTTTATTTGAACGAAAATAATACAGTTTATTACACATTCAGGATAATTCAAAAGTAAGTTATTTTCAATTCGAGATCTTCTGAAGATCAGTTTTTCTTGAGTTTCCAAGAGTCCTATAAGTGACATCACTGCACACAATTTAAATTTAAAAAAATAACTAAAAAAACAGAAAAATTAAAAGATTCTTTCTTTAATCTTTATTTTCAAGAATTTTCGTATTGATTTTATGGAATTAAATTTTGGAAAATGCCATTTTATTCGAAATTTCTTTTTAGAAAAAGATAATGGTTTCTATTATATGCAATTAAATGCAAACCCGTCCGAGTCGAAATTCGTGCAGGTTTGCATAGGTAGTAAGTGCTTTAGAAGAGGGCGTTCACACTAATATTGGGTTGGCATCGTTTCAGTTTTACGGATTGTCGGAAAAATCAACCTTTAAAAGGCTTAATGTAGTTTTCTGTCTTTTCTTTGTTTTATAATGATAGCCGCTTTTGGGAAAGGTGACATTCTCACTCCAAAAATTTAAGAGAGTATGCAAATAAATTGTTCTCTCTTTATATACTTTCGAATGTTCATTGCTGATATTGTGGAACAAACTATTTAACTGTGGACAGAACTTTTATTATGAGAGCGGAACTTTTCTTACCTAGCGCTTTATAATTAATTCCAGAAAAACGTACTGATACGAGACCGGCGAGCAACGCGTTACTATAATTTAACCCATTTGTGCCTGGATATTTTTGCGACTTTATTCGATTTTTACTGATAACAGAAATAATAGATAAATTTCTGATGTCAACTTCTTGAACAAGGGATGATTTCTTTTAAAATCATTATGCATAAAAATCCAAATATCAACATCCTACTTGGTAATGTTAAAATATTTTGTAGAGTTAAGGCTCAACACTGTTAAAATTGATTTACTTAAAAATGAGTACTTTAATGCACTCATATTTTTTTAAATACATTTGCATCATAAACGAGTACATGACGTGCTTAAATATAAATAACAATTCGAACTGAAAAATAAGCATGTGGATAAATATAATTATAATACCCTATTACGTCATTTGCACATTGGTAAATTATTTAATAAACGTTTACGTGGTGTTCGGAAATATTTCGTTTCAGTAGTTATAAGAATAAATTAGTAGCGTACTTTAAATTTACGAACTATATCTTATTACAACGCGCGGAAGAATACTGAAAGAGAACGGCGAAAAAATGAGTACTTATAAGATATCATTTTCCTGAACCACCCCGCACCGGATTTCTGCGCATGCCCAGAGCCTATTTTTGGAAGTCCGCTCAACGTGGTCGACGGCATATCGCCATATTGTTGTAACGAGCTTGTGGCGTTCGTTTATTAAAAATGGAAAAAAATAATCTATTATGTATAATGATGGAAGAATTAGTTAAAAGTCACAAATAGCCCGCATTTTATCGTAAGTAGAACTTTTATATTATTTGATTGTTTTTAGCTATTGCATTTCGTGTTTCTGTATTTATATTTAAGACGCTGATCTTCCGTATAACTTTACAGCTATTATTTCATTTGCCGGTAGTATTGGTTTAGTAAACTAATTTTGTTTTGATATTATAAGAATACTATCGCGGGAGAAATATTTATGTTTTAACTATTTTTATGTTTATTGTCATTGCTTATTTATTTTGTACACTCACCTAAGAATGAGTTACATTCGTGAGTATAGAATCTATGCTTAGGAATAAACCGGTCACTGTATTAGTGACCGCTTTTTTTTTGGGGGGGGCGGGGGGAGGATATAAGATTTTCAAGAGTAAAAATATTGAAGTTTCTTTAGATTTTAAAAGTTTTAATGTCAATGTTTCTAAACAGTGTTAGGTAATCACTACACTTTTGTCAAGTTTATCTCAGATTAATAGTCACAGACAGTCATAGCAACATTCTGTGATCATTGTATGTCAGATCAGTGTCTTGAATATAAATAAAAATTTAACAAAACGAAATAATTTACACAAAACAATCAAATAATGTATACGCTTTACTTACGCATAAGATAATGGTTATTCCTAAATTTCAATCAACATGCTAAAAAATAGTATATTTAATAAGAATATATTGATTCTTGTATGAGTGCATACAAAAACGACAGCCAATATATTCGTATTAAATATAATACGATCGATATTCGTATTAAATATAATTCCGCTCTCATAATAAATAAAATTATAACAAAAATGCATAACACAAAAATACATTAAATATCAATTCTTGTATGTAGTATTCAAAAATGAGTTTTTCATATGTTTTCAAAATTGAGTATATAATGTGCTCGAAAATTTTGAGTATACGTACACTCATGTTTGAGTTCTTGCATGAAATCAAAAAAATGAGTACAAGAGTTTCTTAAATTTAAGAGCAAAGTACTCGGAGCTATTACAAGATGAGAAAGTACTCAAAAATGAGTACATTTAGTTTATTTCTAAGTATGTAGTTTTAACAGTGAATACTCATGAATAAAGGCTAGGAAAAATAAATAACGTTTTCGACTAATAGCGAAAATGCCGTCCCAAAAAAGGGACGCTAGGCATAAATGGGTTAACATAGATAGGTTAAAGTTTTATTTAAGCACTCACTTGTCATGTTCGGATATCAGGATTTCTTCAAGTTCTCTGAACAATTTATTGAATAAACTTAACCTACAAACAGACGGCCTACACAGATGCGTAGGATATCATCAATTCTACCTGACCTCATGATCAATACTTCTGGAGTTCCGAAGCTTCCAGTGAACAACAGCAAAAAATCCAAAAACTTTTATTAAAAAATTTCCTTCTTTTATTTTCTGGTTTCAGGAATTGTCCGATTCATTTCCTAGAATTATATTTGGGAAATGTTATTATTTCGTTTGAACGAAATTAATACAGTTTATTACACTTTCAGAATAATTCAAAAGTAAGTGAGTTATTTTCAATTCGACCTCTTTTGAGGATCAGTGTTTCGTGAGTTTCCAAGAGTCCCATAAGTGAAATTCACTACACACAGTTTAAACTAAAAATAAATAAATAAATAAACAGAGAAGTTAAAAGAATGTTTCTTTGTTTTCAAGAATTTTATGATTGATTTTATAGAATTAAATTTTCAAAAATACTATTGTTTTATATGAATGACTCTAAAAAGTTTATTTCACTTATTTAAAAACCACGGTACTACATAGCTGCCAACTATTCCGGAATATAATTAACCAGTTTTTTTTAAGTAGGAGTTTTTAAGTAGGAGTTTTTGGCTCGGAAAACAGTAAAATTTTTACCGATGCCGAGGAAGGTAGTAATTATTATGATAAATGCTCCAAAAATTACATTTTACAAAAGGTGGTTAATCACACTCCGGTGTAGTTGGCAAATGTGGTACTATATATGAAGAAAGAAAAATAATGTTCATTAATTTTAAAAGTAAAGTGGTTTCTAGTAAGTGATATTGGTTTTTTTTATGTAGAAGACAAGATTAAGCGACACGAGGGGAATCTCCTGGAGGTTTGGCCAGTGAGTATCTGCCTTAAAGGAGGGCTTTCTCTTTAATATTAGGGTGGCAGAGTCTCACTTTTGCAGGGAGAGAGAGAGAGAAAGTGGGCAAAAGAAAAATCAGTTTTTAAAGGGTGATAATGCAGTTTTCTCACTATACATAGGTTCGCAATGATGGCCACTTTTGGGAAAGATGGTATTCTTACTGCAAAACTATAACAGATTATGTAGATAAACAACTCTCAGTTTATTTAATTTCGAATGTTTACTGCTGATATTGTCTAACAAACTATTTCACCGTTGGCGTTAATTTTTATTATGAGGGCGGAACTTTTCTGGCCTAGCCCTCTGTATTCAGTTCGGGAAAAATATGATGATACGAGACTGGCGAACAACGCGTTAATATAAGCGATTTCATACATATATGTTAGGGTTTTATTTAACCACGCATTTGACATGTTCGGATAAAATGACGATCAAACGCTGTGAAAACTTGATTGCAGAAACCTAACCTACAGCTCCAGAAAATGTGGTCAATTTTGACGCGCAGGTTGTTTCCGATATTGCCGATACCTTCCTCACGGTCAGGGTTTTGTGAGTCGCACCTCAGGAAGAAATAACGCAACTGGCATCCAGACATTTAAAAAAAATAGCTTTTAGTAAAAATTAGTAGTGGAAAATCTTCCGGAAAAACCGGAAGAGTTGGCAGCTATGATAGTGATATTGGTTTCTGTTATATACAAGCAGAGGCAAACCCGCACGACGAGAATCTCGGGTAGATATGGCCAGGGAGTATCTGCCTAAAAGGAAGGCTTTCACTCTAATTTTAAGATGGCAAAATCTTACTTTTACAGATGGAGTTAGAAAAATAAGTCTTCGAAGGTCATAATGCAGTTTTCTTACTATTTTAGGTTCTTAATGGCCACGTTTCGGAAAGGTGGTATTCTCAAGCCAAAAATTTAACAGAGTATGTAAATGCACAGCCCTCACTTTATTTACTTTTTTGCTGATATCGTGGAACAAACTGTTTCATTGTGGGATTAATTTTCATTATGAGGGCGGAACTTTTCCTACCCAGGCCTCTATCAAACCCTTTTGCACTCTAAGAGCCATGTAACCTAGGGCGTGTGGCCTAGGGTAATTCATAAATTTGAAGTTATTTTTTTACCTCTCAACTCATTATATTATTCTACCAACTAAAATGTGAATTAGTTATTAATTTCAAAATTTTTTATTAATATTTAAAGGTCGCTGCCGAGTCTCAAAGTTTAATGATTAAATACCGCACTTTTGTGTCTACACGTTTCCTAACACTTCTCTGTTTCCGGCCATCCCTCTATCAAGAAGGAAGCAATACTTTGGGCACCTCCCTCTGCATAAAATAAAAAAAAAGTGTATATGGCATTTCCAAACTGAAGTTAGCTGTTCAGATCTCTGTCTTTCCAACTTAAACAATCCATTACTATAGTCTACTTCTTATTCAGTGAAGCAACATTTGCGACCCAAAGCGGTTGTGCTCGCTTATAATTAGCTTTCAGGTTTTTTTTTTCCCCTGTAATCTTATTCATATAATGACTTCGATATTAGAAGATGTAAAGGAGCTGAAATATGGTTAATTGGCATCGCTGCCAACTACTACGGAATATAATTAACCAATATTTTTAAACAATAATTTTCCTCTTAAAATATTGCAAAATTTTGTAGTACGCGCAAGGGCCGGTTAGTATTTTGAAACAGTCATAAAAAACTACACTGTTTACAAAAAAAAAAAAAAATGGTTAACTGTACTTAGTAGTTGGCATCTGTGTTAATTGGACGCGTTCAGAATAAGTGCAAACAAAATTATCCTCAGTGAAATTAGTGATGAGTTTATATTTCATCATAAAAAATGTAATGAACCATAAGTGAATAGAGAATCAGTGTCATTAGCCGCTTTTGATCTGATGGCTTTATGGCTAAAAGCAAGTATTCCCACCAAAGAAAAGCTGCATGTTATTACACAAATACTTAAATATTTCAAGGAAGAAAAGATTAAAAAAATTTTCGCCACCATAGGAACAAGGTCGAAAAACAATCTTGGATTCTAATTTAGCTACCAGTTTTGATGTCGCTAATTTGAGTGATTGAAAAGCAACTGTTGTTTTGGCCTCTACGCTCAAAAGTCCGGGCTATAATCTGTAGAATATAACGTTAACTATTCTTTTATACATCGACAAAGAATGTATATTCGAAAGCAGCTTGTTGAGTCTATAAAAGCTGATTTTCAACCACAAACTACACTTACTGTGCACTGTGGTGGAAAGATTCTCGAGGACATTTAGTTCATGAAATAGTAAATCGTGAACTAATCTTGGTATCTGGAAAAGGAGCCAACCAGCTCTTGGACGCTAGCGAGCTTCCAGAACAAAGAGGAAAACAACGGCGTCTGCTATTTTCACGATACTTTTATTGTGGAGCTTATAAGATAAAATAAGAGGTAGGGTCATATGGGGGAATTACGGTCACTCTGTTTCCTGGACAAATAATGGTTACTCACTTTATAGCATTAATTTTTTTTCTTTAACAAAACAGCTAAATTATGGCAACATTCTATTTTCTTATATCAGCCGACCAGCTTGTACGGTGGATAAAGCACCGTACTACGGTTTCAGGTTCAACTCCGGCGGTCGAGGTTCAATCCCCGACTGGGCGTGGATGTCATTGTGTCCGTCCCTTCATAGGGGGCAACGTTGATCCACCTACTAGGTGCCCCCATAATAAAGTGACCAACAACTCCGGCCTTAGTGGTGGCCAATGCCTTCAAGGCATTGTTAAGGCCCGCAATTTGAAAATTTTTTCTTATTTCAAGTTCAAAAACAATGGAACTATAAAGCAAATAATAGAAAAAAAATACTTTTTACACTATTAAAAACCCATCTTCAAAAAAGATTGTCTCTGAAAAGCATGATTTTTTTTAGATTCACGAATTTGTGAAATTCGTGTGATTTTTCACACGTCCATATAGTTTTTCTTCATTATCTTTTCAATTAATTTTATGTCAGAAAATTAAATTTTACGACAAAGGGCAACTTTTAACCATTATTAGTTATACGATATAATGCAGAATTAGGTCATTATGAATTATTTTGTATCAGAAATGTATTTCAATTTTTACCTTTAAGATATCGTCTAATATTTGTAGTATTCACCAGAAATTTTAAATAACATTACTTTGCGAAAATGAAACTGTGATTTCGCTACCGTAATGGACCTACTGCTGACGTACAGATTTCTCTTCTCAGGCTTTCCGTGTTTAGGAAGTGCTACAGTTGGTTACATGGCTCAGGAAGCAAAAGAGTGTGACCAAAATGCCAGCACCGCAGCCTGTCTTTCTCTTCGGGCACGGGTGTTAATACAAGTAGTATCATTATGTTACGGTTTCATTCTACCACTCATTCGTCATCTTCGCATAAAGTGATCAGATCAAATAATTTGAACACATCATTACATCAGCTTAACCTTGAACAGACGGCCAATTTAGAGGCGTCGGACATTTTTAATTCGACCTGATTTCACTTTTAATTTCTGGTTCGAAGAATTTTCCGATTCCTTTTATACAGAGTATGTCACAATTCCCTCCCTGGTTTGGAAGGCTTATAAAAAATATGCATTACCAATACCGCCACAAAGTTGACTTTATTGGGTAAAGAAGTGTTACAAGTTTTGTTTCATAAATGTTCAATATGTGAACCTTTCGTAATACAGCAGATATCAACTCTAAAATCAAATTCTTCCCTTCCCACACTCACTTTAGCATGTCACGATGAATGATAGCGAATGCGGTTGTGATCCTATGGCATAAATCTTTTAAATCATGAGGCATAGGGTGCACGAACACACAATCTTTTATGTAACCCCATAAAAAAAATCGCATGGAGTTAGGTCCGGAGAGTGAGGTGGCCACGAAAGAAGGCAATTGTCGTCGTCAGAACTTCAACCAATCCAACGACAAGGAAGCTCGTTATTTGTGAAACAAAACTTGCAATGCTTCTTTCTCCAGTAAAGTCAACTTTGTTGTAGTATTGGTAGCATATTATTTTTATTAGCCTTCCAAACTAACACCTCCTGGATAAAGAAAGCCTAACTCCTACGTCACCAAGCTTTGACGTCATCATTAGGCCTACATTTAAATTATTTTATCGTCACAAAATAAAAGTATAAAAAGTTTCTGGTGAATTTACTCATGAATAGCACTATTTTAATAATTTGAAATAAAAAATATAATTTTATGACAAATGGCAGTTTTTAACCATGACTAATTAATAATTTAAGTAATTTTTTATGTTATTGTTAATATTTTATAATAATTATTATTGTTAATATTTGTAATTTCCGGCCTTAGTTGCGGAAGCCGCAACTAAGGCCGGAAATTACTGGCCATTTTACTATGGGGACACCCAGTGGGCGGCCAGAGATGCCCCCTGTAAAGAGACCGACAAGTAAACCTCCAAGCCCAAGCCGGAAATCGAACCCGAACCCAAGGTGGGATAGAATGGTTCTCTTGCCACTACACCACCTGGTGGCTAAATAAAAATTTACGAAATGTTTCAGTGCCAAACAACGCTATTTGAAGACACCCGAGGGTTTCGACAGTTTAGATGTTTAGAAAAATATTTGTAGAACGGGTAAGCCAATAGCACATAGTCCTCATTACAGGGCAATGCACAGTCGGTAATTGGTTGCTAGATAACGCCACGATCTAAGGATTTTGTAAATTATGGGCTGAAAAAAGGAGCCATTATTTGCTCTCAGTATTCCATAGGTTATATTTTGGTTACGACAAAAATTCACGAATAATTTATAAAATTATATTTTATGTATAGCGTCATGAAATAGGTTGGACACATTTCGAAAGCTCATAATTTCTAAAGAAACTGAGCAAACGTAATAATATTCTTTTCAAGCAACTTGACAAGTGTCCAAGATTTGTAAATATAACAGGCCAACAGATTTTCAATTATGCGTTTGCCAACCAGAGGCGTAGCTATTTTCAGCACCCGGGGGTAACTGAAGATTTTGCGGCCCTTTCTATTTCCCAAAATGCAAATGAGAAAGATTTATATACAATTTGGTGCCTCTTGCATTCTGCACCCAGGGACAGATTATTCTCCTTGACCTCCCCTTTAGCTACGTCTCTGTCCTCAAGATATGGATTGGTAAAGCTGGTGCCATGCTATTGCTCTCCGAGAAGTGCTGATTTAACCAACACCCTCTTCTTGATGAAGAAAGCCTTGCAACTGAAGCTTTGACGTCATTACTAGATCTTATATGTCATCATCACAGTTTTACTTTCACAAAGTATGTCTGTTTTAAATTTCTGTTGAATTTTTCACTCATAAGAATTTTTAAGATAAAACAAATCAATTTTACGTCAAATGACAATTTTTGTTCATCACTAATTGTATAATATGATACAAAAGTATAGATCACAATGAAATATTTTGTATCAGAAAGGTATTTTAATTTTTATCTTTAAGATTTTTTCTAATATTTGTAGCACCCACCAGCAATTTTAAATAGTTTTACTTTCTGAAGATAAAACTGTGATAACGGTGCTTAAGATTTGGTGATGACGCCAAAGCTTCAGTTGATGGCTTTCTTCATCAAGAAGGTATTGATATACCACTTCTCTTTCTGCGGTTATGTCAGAAACATTGTTTACAGCGTAGAGGCATGAATATGTTACAACGGAAGAATTGCTTATGTTCATAGGGATCGACCGATACCAGATTTCAACCGATACCCGATACTTATTTTACAAGGGACTGTATACATATTATAATACAAATTTTAACATATCACTGCTACCAAAGATTTTCCACCACTGATTTTTACATAACAATTTGACATGACATGAAGTTTGGATTTACAGGAGCACCTAACGTATGGTACGCTTATCTCCAGTGAGTTATGATGATGAGAGTTTTGCGAAATCAGAAATAAGCCCAGAAGACAGGGCCGTAAGCATGTCAATGTCATTAAAAAACAGTCTGTCAAACCACTAATGCCGTGGCAAGGCAAGGATGCGGTAAGCCGCGAGAAGTACAAGGATGTTGAAAGGTGATGGAGACTGACCCGCCCTCCCCCCGTGTTGAACACGGACTTCATAGGGCAGGTTGCAAGTAAGACCATGAAGAACATGAAATGGAGTACAATGTGAGGAAAATAGACAAATGCAGTGAGTCAAGTAAGAAAAGAGAATACATAACAATTTGTGCTTAAAATAACGCTAAATTTCTAGTGCAAGCTGTTTAAAATTGTGTTGGAAAACTTCCGAAAGTTTCGGGAAAGTTGGCAGTTATGTTATATAGACTACGTTTCCCATCACTTGTATTTGGAGAAATTTTTCTTTGGGTCTACATTTTTCTTAATGTAAGTGACATGAAATTAGATTCCATGTAAAATTCAATTTTCTATGTTGGTATGTATACAGCCCTTTGTAAAAAAGTATCCGGTATCGGTTAAATAGGGTATCGGACGATCCCTAGAAATTATTATTTTTTCTATTATTATTTTTCTTTATTAGAACATGTCTAATAGAGATTTTAATGTTAAGGTATAGAAAACTGGAAATACAGAAATATTGCTCCTTCGTGTTTCAAAAATGAAAGCTTTTCCATAATACGTGTTCCAAATAGTTTTGAAAATTAGAACATATTTCCCAGATTATGCTTGGAATGAGTGTGCAGAAAATGTCTTTGCAGCATTTAGAATTAATATAAGTTTTAGTGAATGCTCAACGCGCATTTCTCTTATATCTCTGGTATAAAAGTGTCTTAGTAGTGGTATTACAAGTATTAACGAGAATATTAAAAAATGTTTGGAACTGTAGATGCAAACTTGAATTACATTCTTTGTAGCATTTACAATCAATTAAAGTTTTAATGAATAATTAATATTTTTTCATTTTATATATCTGGGAATGAGTTGCCAGAATCTGTAAATCTACAGTTGTATTCTTTGAGGGTATAGATTGCGAGAACTTATATTTTATGCGTTTGGCATTCATAGGTTTATTTTTCTATGTTCATGGACACTATAATGTATAATAATTTGACAGGTGCTAAAACTTTTTTTAAAAACCTGTGATTGATTTAATCTGTTATTATCATGTACTACTTATACTTAAGCAACCACAAATATAGTTCAGTTGTCTTAAGTTTAAGAGATAAGTTTTCGACATGCGATGTGTTCCATATACGTTAAGGCAATGGATCATGAAAGGACGGCTTCTTTATTGGAAGCCTCTATTATCGCAACGGAACGAGAAAACTGAAGTCTACTTTACTACGGGCACCTAGTTCATCCTGTTAACTATTTCCATGTTCTTGTGAGATTACCGTGAGTGCATTGGGTTTCGACAACACTTATCAGATATAGAAAGCCTTACAACTCGTACGTCATCAAGGTTTGACGTCATCACTCGGCCTACTTGTAAAAGTTTTTTTTTTCCACAAAATAAAACTATGAAAAATTTCTTTTGAATTTACTCATGAATAGCAATATTTTAATAACTTGGGATTAAAAATAAAATTTTAAGGCAAATGGCAGTCTTTAACTGTGACTAATAAGATAATATGATAAGGAAATAGATCAGAACGAATAATTTCGTACGAGAAAGGTATTTTAATTCTAATGTTTAATTTAAGATATTTTCTAATATTTGTAGCATTTACCAATTATTTTAGACAGTTTTACTTTGTGAAATGAAAACTGTGTTAACGGCACTTTCGTAGGCTTAATGATGTCGTCAAAGCTGGAGCTGTTTAGCTTTCTATATGTAGGAGGAGTTAAATAGCATTGAAATCGTTCGTCAATCAACAATTACAACAGTGCCATTGTGTTTTCTCTTATTTTACATGTTGATTTCCTTCTCATTCATGTGAAGCATGAAAAAGAAGTTAATTAATTATCGTAAGTTATGCAAGCCTGTTCGTTTTTATTTTCTGTGTGTATGAGTGTAAGCGGGGTCACACAATAACATTCTTGAGGGAATGTATAATACATTATTAATTGCATTAATTGTTTTTCGAATTCGAAAAGAAAACGGGGTATGTATTTGGTTTAAATGTGGAAAGCAGTACCTCGCATAACAGCCTTTCCCACTGTACTCAGTCGTGTTTTTTTAACACACTTTCCGTAAGCTTATATGGAATTTTTAAATATGGATTGGTAAAGCTGGTGCCATGCTATTGCTCTCCGAGAAGTGCTGATTTAACCAACACCCTCTTCTTGATGAAGAAAGCCTTGCAACTGAAGCTTTGACGTCATCACTAGATCTTATATGTCGTCATCACAGTTTTACTTTCACAAAGTATGTCTGTTTAAAATTTATGTTGAATTTTTCACTCATAAGAATTTTTACTGATTTAAGATAAAACAAATTAATTTTACGTCAAATGACAATTTTTGTTCATCACTAATTGTATAATATGAAAAAAAATTATAGATCACAATGAAATATTTTGTATCAGAAAGGTATTTTAATTTTCATCTTTAATTTAAGATTTTTTCTAATATTTGTAGCACCCACCAGCAATTTTAAATAGTTTTGCTTTCTGAAGATAAAACTGTGATAAAGTCGCTCAAGATTTGGAGATGACGCCAAAGCTTCAGTTGTTAGGCCTTCTTCAGCAAGAAGGTATTAATTTACCACTTCTTTTTCTGCGGTTATGTCAGAAACATTGTTTACAGCGTAGAGGCAGGATTATGTTACAACGGAAGAATTGCTTATGTTTATAGGGATCGACCGATACCAGATTTCAACCGATACCCGATACTTATTTTACAAGGGACTGTATACATATTATAATACAAATTTTAACATATCACAGCTACCAAAGATTTTCCACCACTGATTTTTACGCAACAATTTGTGCTTAAAATAACGCTAAATTTCTAGTGCAAGTTGTTTAAAATTGTGGTGGAAAACTCCCGAAAGTTTCGGGAAAGTTGGCAATTTTGGTATATAGACTACGTTTCCCATCACTTGCATTTGGAGAAATTTTTCTCTGGGTCTACATTTTTCTGAATGTAAGTGACAGGAAATTAGATTCCATGTAAAATTCTATTTTCTTTGTTGGTATGTATACAGCCCTTTGTAAAAAAGTATCTGGTATCGGACGATCCCTAGAAATTATTATTTTTTCTATTATTATTTTTTCTTTATTAGAACATGTCTAATAGAGATTTTAATGTTAAGGTATAGAAAACTGGAAATACAGAAATATTGCTCCTTCGTGTTTCAAAAATGAATGCTTTTCCATAATACGTGTTCCAAATAGTTTTGAAAATTAGAACATATTTCCCAGATTATGCTTGGAATGAGTGTGCAGGAAAAGTCTTTGCAGCATTTAGAATTAATAAAAGTTTTAGTGAATGTTCAACGCGCATTTCTCTTATATCTCTGGCCCTAATAGCACATATGGTCACAAAACAGTCGCTGTAACGTCACAGAGGGTCACAACTGTCACAGGACTATCACAAACTAGTTACATTGTGACTTGTGAGTGATGCGATTCCACTGTGTGGTCACTGCGACCCGTTCTTTGTGACCAGTCACCAGGTGACGTCACTGTGAAGTCACCCTGTGACTACTGTGTCTAAGTGATCGCTTTGTAAGGTCACTGCGGGACCGATTTGTGACTGCCGGTTGTTATGACGTCATACTCTCTTAAAAATTTAGAGTGACATTGTCACTCTTACAAAAAGTCACCGGCAAATGATCCCAGATAGAGTGAGAAAACTGCATTATGACTCTTCATCGATAGGATTCTGTCACCCTAACTGCAAGAGTGAGACTATGTCACTCTTAGAGTAAGGGTGAAGGCGCTATCTGCTCACTCTAGCGAGAGAGTCACCACATTTCCCATGATGCGTTCACTTCAGCAGGAGTGAGTAACCATACTCAAACGACGCCATATTGGAATTGGACTGCAGTTGCGAAGTACCAACTGCATACAAGTAATGGAATACTTTTAGCTAACACAAGTAAGTAAAACCTTATAACTTTTCAATTATTGTAATGTTATTTAAAATTTGATAATACACAACATATAAGATACATTGATTCAGTGTCGGATCCATTAGGACTCCAGCTCTTCCGACAGACATTGCTTTGGTTAGGGTTAACATTTTGCTTTACTATACATTTTGTTTTTACGACTTAAACAAGCCTGCTTCTTTTAATTTTATACCCTTCCGAGAAATTGATCTTTGGATCCGCCTCTATACTTGATCGTAGTATGTTATTTATGCTTATATAGCTGAAATCTTGCATTCGTTTTTTGTTTCTGTATATAATATTTGAGCATGTTTTGATGCGTGTTTGTAAATCGGTGTTGCAGTCAGGATTTTATTTCGGGGGTGGAGAGGGCTCTAACCTGTGTATCAAATTGTAAGCAAGCTGTTTCAACTGTAGCCTCAGTATCAAATTTTAAACTAAGTAAAGGGTCAGATTTTTAGGAAGGATACGCGCCTGTTGCAAATAGTATAAACAAAATTTTAAATCAAAAGCAGAAAATAATGATCAATTATATATTGTATGCAATTTATATTGAAATAAATTATAAACGTGGGAAAAAAATATTTTGTGATTAAATTTCAATATGTCTATGTGCATCATTTTATCTTATTGCACATTTTAGCACAGATTCACGCTTAGAATATACATATATACGTGATTAGATCAAAATAACCGCTCTGTTGTTGTGGTGTAATATTTCCCTCTCCACTTTTTACACATACACAAACCTCTCTCTCATATGGTAAAGTGGATAATTTACGATCGAACACCCCATATGGCCTCAGGAAAGTCCACTTTTAAATCAGGGAAACCAGCTGAAAGTAGTAGGTGATTCAGAATGTGTGAGCTTTCATTAGTTACGAAAAACACAAGGAATACTTGTGCTGGTAAACTGATTCAACGCGGAAAAAAGGTTATTGTTTTTGGTGTTAAATGCGAGATTTTTGGAATTGAAAAGTTTGTATACTGTTTAAGGATAATTCAATAGTATAGTAACGGATAAGTTTAATATTACTGGTAATAAAGGTAAGTGTTACAATATTAAATTTAGTAATACAGTATTAATTTTAGAGCCTTGCAGATTTTGGTTTGGTAGATTTTATGTCTTCTGTTGTGTATCAATATTGGTAAATAAAATTCTCAAATTGGTAAAACTTGCCTTTTAGCCTAGATACCAATTCAAAATAATGCTAATTTTTTTCTATTGAATTTAATTAACATATGAAATATATCCACAATATTGGCTATATACTGGAAATGTTTCTGAAGTAATTCCATTACTGATAAAGTTTTTAATAGTAGTAAGTTAGTAGTTAGCCCAAATATCTTTACAATATGTTCACAATATTAAGTAAAAATTCGAAATATTTATAATGTATTCTTAATATTGACAAGTAATTTTTAAAAATATTTTTATACCATTTTATTATTTTTCTAGTGCTAATATACTCAATCCTTCACATTGTTATTATATTGGAAATAAAAACTAATATTGGTAAAAATTAGCAACATTTATCCATTATATTGTCCATGTTAATGAATTAAATTAAATATATTTAAAATGTATCCACACAGTATTGTGTGTATATTATAAATTTCCCTCATATTGTACTAATAAATATTTTTAATGTGTCAGCATCTTAATATCACAGTAATGGTGAATTAAGACTGTTTATCTACTGTACATTATTTCAAAATTTAAAATCTGATAAATAATTTTAGGTGCATTTATGTACAAATTGCTGAAAAATATATTTTAATAATTAAGTCAAATACTACTGAAAATCCTGTGATGATAAGACCATGATTATCACAGGGGCAAGGAGGGCACATGCCCCAGACACCCCATTTTAAGGGGTCCTTAAATTTTTTCAGAATATGAATTTAGTTTATTAAATTTTCATTCTAAGATACTAAATGCCTGGGTTTTTTTCTAAAAGTTGGATGTGTGTGTGGCAAAATAGATCCCAAATGGATGAGCCGATTTTAATGTAGTTTGTTTTATTTTAAAGATGGTATAATTAGAACGGTTCTTCGTTGTATTTGATAATATTCACTTCATCTATTCCCCTTAAATAAAGCTTACTTTACACTTGTTCAGTCTAAGACAATTCAAATAATATTGTTGACATTCAATTAATTTTGATTGCTGAATTATTTCTGTAATGTTATGGAAAAAGCCATGCTTTGAGTTGCATTTTTTTAAGACTTCAATTTTAATAAAGGTTATTTCACATATTGCATAGGAAATGTTCATAAACTTAAAATTTATCTAGCATATTTCATTTTTAATTCATTTAATCAGAACATATCTTTGCAGCTTGAAAAAACATACTTAAGTGGGAGGGGGGGAGGGGAGTGAGTTTGGCTTAGGGACGTATCTAAACCTTAAAAATTTCAAGCTGAACTTTCAAAATTACCCACGAATATGTAATTTTCTCCATTTCTTATGTTTACTTATTTCGAGGGTGGCTGAAGCCCCACCAGTCACCCTCTGGCCAAGGGCGTACCCAGGAAGGGGGGGAAGGGTCTGTAACACCTCCGAAATTTCAGTTTTTATTAACAAAGCAATAATGGTGAAGTCTTTTTGTGAAAATTTCTGCCGTTTTCATCGTTTGGACCCCCTCCGAAATTTTTGGACCCTCCCAGAATTTTTTTGGGGGTATGTCCCTACCCCTGCTCTCCTCTCCTAAGGGGGGGGGAGCAAGTTACCTACCTTGAGCCCCCCCCCCCTTATGGGTGCCCATATCATTAATGTTATATTTTTCAAGTATTTAATATTATTCTGTGGTTTTCTGAACTTGCAGGTAGCAGAACAGATTTCATTATTTATTGACATTGTTGAGAAAGCAGACAGCATGGATTTCAGAGTTTGGCTCTTCTACTGGGTATCATTAAGGGTAAATAAATTTATGATATTGGTAAAATTTACTTAAAAATTCAAAATAATTTTAATCCTTTTTCTACTGAATTTAAATGAAATGTATCTGCAATATTGGCTATATTTTGGAAGTAGTTCTGAAGTAGTTCCATTACCAATAAACTTTCAAATAGCACCTCACAGGATTGTAAAACATTGAAAACCCAAACCAGTATTTTTACATAGCAGCAAGTTAACATTTAGCCCAAATGTATTTAAAATGTATCCACAATATTAGGTAAACATTGGTAATATTTCTAATGTATTCCTAATATTGACAAGTAATTAATTTTATAGTATTTTTATTTTTTCATGTTCATATACTTAATTATTCAATATTATCATTAAATTGGAAATAAATACTAATGTAAATTGTAGCAAGTTAATATTTACCCATTATATTGTCAATGTTAATGAATTTAAATTAAATTTATTTAAAATGTATCCACAATATTGGGTGTATATTTCAAATATTCCTCATATATATTGCACAAGTATATATTTTTGATATGTTAGCATCTTAATATATTATTACTTGCGAATTATCACTGTTTATCTGTTACACATTATTTTTGCATTTAAAATCTGAAATAATTTTAAATGCATTCATATACAAATTTCTGAAAAATATATCTTAATAAATAAGTCAAATATTACTGAAAATTTTAATGTAATATGATTGTTCCCTGATTATCATGGGCAAGCGGGTAAATACTGTGGAAAATACAGAAAGACAATTGTCAGAGTCGGTGAAGAAACAAAATGTAAGGGGGCCCCCCATTTAGACCCATACTTCTGACTCAAGCGACTTTATGTCATAATTGCTGCCTGGATTTGAGATGGGGGGGGGGACTGAAGCCCTATAGCCACTCATCCCATTACCCCTCGATCTACCACCGAATCATTTGTTCTTGTGATAATGTTTAAATGTAAATTTTAACTGAAGACTCCTACCTTGGGTGGTCATTAGTTAAATATATATAAATTGATAATAAATGAATATTCATATAAATTAGTTGCTTTAGAAAACGAAACTTTTAGAATGTTTTTTATGTACTGAATACTCATTTTCTTGAAATATAGGAGAGTTAATAACAGCGATGACTGGGTGATTTTTCAAGAACCTTTGATAAGGGTGAATACTACTTTGGATGTCTTTAGATATAAGTATGTATTTATTTTTAATTATTTACTGTTTCAGTGTATTTTTAAATTTGGGAGTTAATTTTATATTCATATCATATGTTATATATGTTCCTTATACACATGTCTGTGTGAATTTTATATTATTATTATTATTATTTGCATTGCAAAGCATCCCATTTTAGAAGAATGTATATCTTAAGCACTGAATCAGACGGGTAGTAGATTTCTCACAAAAATTGTGTTTCATTAAGTGTCTCACTGAGTAGAAACAAAATGTTTCAATCAAGTTATTATTATTTTTTTTACAAGAAATAATGCAATTTCTGAACAGGTTTTAAAAGAATTCAACTATGTCAGAAATTTGAAAATTCAGAATTTCTCTTCACAAGCTGTATTTATGGCAATACAAATGGTTAATTTATAGAAGTGAAATACTCAGAGAAAAATTTATAACATAGCAGAGAAAAATTTATAACATTGTCCAAAATAGAGGGAGAATTAGCCATCAGATACAGTTTCCACTTTCGTGAATTTCTCCCTAAAAATGGGATAAGACCTGCAGTTTTGTTGTTCTATAAAAGTTCATCATGCTGTCTATGAAGAAGCATTCTGAATTATACCGAGTTTTTGAGAAGCCTGTCTTTAAAGCTTGCAGAGCCAAGTGATGAATAAAATATGTTACAAGAAAAACTGATTGATTTTGGCTGTTTATCACTTTATTATCTTTTTATTTTCTAGTACTCTGAACTGGTCCTGTGGAAAACCATTGAATTTTTATCAGTGGCATGCTGTAAAAGAGAAGAAACTATTGGCATTATAAGTGGTATTCATATTTTTGTTTTATTTGTTTATTTATTCTTTAAATGTTCTTAATTACTAGTTCAAAGTCTGCATACTTTTGATTTCTGCGGTCTAATTTTTTCAAAGCTTGTATCGCATAATTTCATAATTGTCAATAACTTTTTTTTTTTTTTTGAGATGTTTACTCTTTTGTTTATTTTATTTTTTTCTTATTTTCAAATTGATTTATATGGTTTTTTTTTAGTTTTTTTTTCCCTAAAGTGATGTTACTTTGGGGCAGTTAGTGACTATGTATTAAATTTTATAAATTTCATGTAAATTGAGAAAGTTATTAGGGCTGTTCTTAAAAGAAAAAAAAGTATAACTTTTGGTAAAGTTACATCAATGAGTAAAACAATAAATATTTATACAGTAAAATTCAATGTGGTATTCTTTATTAAAGCATTTGACCCAGGCAACTCTTTAGTATATCATTTTATGTTATGCTATATTCTGTCATTTATTTAATCTCTATTATATGTAAATTTTTTATGTCAAGTTGCATATTTGACACCAAGTTAATAAATTGCTTGCAAAATCAAGTCTTATTTGCAACATTTTATGAAGTAACAATGAAATAAAGTATAAAAATCAATTTTTAGTCCCTTCAGATTAATTTTTTTACTCTGCACCCTCACTACCTCTTAAAAATATGTTGTAAGTAAAACCTTGAAACTCCTGTAACTTTTATTATTATTATTATTATTATTATTATTATTATTATTAATGTTGTCACTGCTGTTGTTGTTTAAAATGTAAACTGTAAAATGCTACTTTCAGAGATGAGATTTAAGAATTTAGTTTAATATTCAGACCTTTTTCAATGTTCATAAAGAATTCAGTTTTTTCATTTTTTTCAAAAATTTTCTGATTTTTCAGTAAGGCAAAATTGTATATAAGTAAGATAGATTTAGTATCAATAAAAATTAAAATATTTATTGCTCTTGAAATTCATAAGTATAATTGCTCAAAAGTTGTTTGGACATTCTTTCAGACTTTTTTTCCTTTTTTGTTAATCTCATATCTGTACTTTGGTACAAACCAAATCGAAAACTAGCCTACCAGTTTTGACACCATATTACATGTACCACCATTAGTGGTAAAAACAGATGAAATATATTATTTTTTAATTTTACTAATACAATATGTAAATGTAAACTTTACTTCCTTAGTAAATTCAGATTTTTTAAGCCTGCAGTATTAACTAAGTGCAATAACCTTGTCAGTGCTCACATGTTGTCATATGTATATTTGAATATTACTCAAAAATATCTTTAGTCTAGTTTTTAACTGACTTCAAGAAGATCTAGGTTATTAATTGGGGTCAGTACTCAGAGGTGTAGCAAGAATTTTCAGTGCCCGAAAACAAATTTGCATCACTTCCTGTTTACCAAAATGCGCTGGAAAAAGTTTTATATACAAATTGGTGCCTTTTGGATCCTATGCCCTGGGACAAATGTCCCCCTCTAGCTACACTTCTGAGCACTGAATCCTTGTAATTTACCAGACTGGATATGAAAAGTATTTTCAAACTTCCGTTTAATTATTTATTTCATTTGTTTATCTTCCACATATAGATGTGATCTTTGCTAAGAATGTTGTTATTTGATGATATTTTACTTGCTGTGCATGAAAAGTTTTTATTGCAAAGTTATCACTTTATTTTTTACTCAATTTTTAATGTACCTAAAATATATTACAAGTCCTGAATATTTTCTATTTTTTAATTGATTGTAATAATTTGCAAATTTAACTCACCAATAGTAAGTAATGTGTTTAATATTTATTTTGTCACTATTAGTTTGATGTTTGTTATTACGCACAGGTTACTGTGATTCAGGGATAATTTTATTCCAAATTGCTTTGATATGGGATTTTCGCTTCAATACTGTCCCCAATTATTCTTTTTTGTTTTACCTCAGAGGATTTACCTCACAAAATAAAATTTTGTGAAGTAAATCCTACAATGTGTTCCTTACTTTTAATAAAGTATTTTGTGCTCTCAATCGCTTTGCATATCAGTATATTCTAATATTAATAGAACACAGAGAACAGATTATTTTATAAAACAGTACAAGCATTTCTTATCTGTAAAATTAAAGTTTTTTTCTTTTATTTTTTGCAGGTAAAAAAATAGATTTTTTTTTTTGAGCTGCTATATTTAGGTTTTATTGCAGTTTTTTTTCCCATTTGCTTTTATGTTCAGTGGCAAAATTAAAATGTAAAAGGCAGCTTAAATTCTACATCTTTATTTTATTCATTTATTCATAATTTGTACAATTTTAACAGTAGGAACCCTGCTTCCCTTCCCTCTCTTACTCAGAAGGTTACAGTATATGTAAATGTTACTTGAAAGTATTTATTATTACCATACATAAATATGGTAATATGAAAAATGGTAATAAGAAAGTATTTATTATTACCATTTTTCGGTATGCTTTTGTGCTGTTCCAAAATTGTATTTAACCTGCTCCTAAAGGTGTTCCAAAATGTATGTAGATTTGCAGACTTTTTATTATAAAGTTATCCTCCGATTTTAGTGAAACTATAAACAAAATGTTTTCTGAATCAAATGAAAAGATCTGCTGACTTATTCCTCTATAAATTCATCACCTAGTTGAAAGTGTTAAGCTGTGCTTTAGTTGGAGATTTAAATTTGACACTAATCCATGTACACACAAAACTAATTTTAACTAATTTTATTTTGTATGTATTTAACATAGATCTAGTTTATGCTCTAGTATATTCTAGCTGCCAACTCTTTCTGATTTTGAGCCTTTCTTCAGTCTTATTCAAATTATGGGGAGAGGGGAGGGTACCCTTTTTTTATTAGGATAGAATAGCAGTTATGTTTTAACTTTTATGAATTCTGTAATTACTTGTTGAAGTCATAATTTTTATCTTCCAAATGCTGTTAGAAGAATCCCTGAATGTGAAATAGTATTAAAGTACTCATATTGAATTCAGTAATTGTATTTTATATAAATGTAACAATGTAATACAATTAAACCAAATTTGTAATAATTTGTTGTGTGTTCACTGCCATTGCTTTTATAATTCATTCAAACCTGCATGAGTCTCAATAAGAGATATCTTCCACTTTTTTCAATTCGTAGGCTATTTTTTACTTCTGCAGTTCTGTAATAGTTTAATTTTTTTTTTTTAAATTTAGAACGCATCGTAAACTGAAATTTGCTAGGCTGAAGACTACTGTGGACTTGGAAGTTCCATTACTCATGTTTTTATTAAGACTTTGCTTATATATTTTTATTAACTGTTTTTTCTTTCTTTTTTTTGGCCCTCGTATTAATTGAACTTTGTTTTAACATACTAATGAGTTGGCTTTACTTTCATTTATTGTTCTAAATCTGTTTTCAATAGTATAATAATTCTTGCATAAAATCTATATTAAAAGAATTTTTTTTTCAATTTGAAGTTTTTAAAAGATTAAGTAATTTGTAGCTATTTTGCTGTAAAAGTGAAATTGAAAGAAATAAAATCACACTTAAAAATAAATAAAGAAATGAATGTGTATATATATTAAAAAAATAAGAAATGGCTTTTATTTTGAAGTATGTATAAATTATGTTCAGAACAGGAATTTGTTTTTTTAAGAGGTGAAAAAAAAAATTCTTAGTTTCTGTGAATCACCACCCTCCCCCCCTCACCCAGACAGTATCTATGGAGGTTAATATGGTTCACCCTCATGCTCTAAACTTCAATTATTTCTTTGCGTTATGGCAAGTCTACACTACAAGAGGGGTGTCTTCTTGGGGGGTGAACTTTTTAAAGGATTCTAACCTGTATTCTTGCTCATGCCTCTAAACCTTAAATAATGGTTTTTGGACAAGACAAAAATGTTGGTGGGATTCAACCAAATGGGCATTGTTAGGGAATTATGAAATAATTGGTTTTGATTTATATTATTTATGTATTGGCCTGCACAAAAATATTTCTTTACCCCTTTTCACAAAAAAAAGAAACCAATCAATATAAAGTAGTTTCCATTTTAGAAATATTCTATTCCTTTTTCTGGGGGGAGGGGGGGGGGGGAATAGAAAAATAGGCATTCTCTTAAATTTCCAAACATGATATGTATACTGTATGATAACAGATATGTATGATAACAGAGGTTATCAGCAGATATATTTATATTTTTGATTTACTCAACAATTAGTTTATTTATTTATTTTGGTTTTCAATTAAAGGATAGCTATTACTCTTTTAACTTATTTTTGAGTTTCATAATTCTTGTATTTGTTCGTATAAATGACTGAAATTTAATTTCAAATAATTTCTTTTAGATAACAATTCAATCATGTTCATTTCTTATTTATTTAAAATAAAAATAAAAAGACTTGTTAATTGTAATAAAGTTGAAAAGAAAGTTTGAATAAATTATGCTTAAAATAAAATCTATTTAAAAATCAAAATTATTAGTATTCTTTTGATTTTATATAAATATCTTATCATGAACTATTTTTATTGTTTTGTTAATACTGTTGTAAGGGAAAGTTGTTCTGAAATGTACCATAGGTAAAAAATAAGCTTCCAGGGACTTTTTATTTCAGCAGGAGAAAAGGTAACATTGAACATATCAAATATTTCTCCACACTGTTCAGTAATGTGGATGTCCGAAACGCTTATTTCTATTCTTGTTTCTATTCTTGTTTAATTTCAGAATAGGCTGTTATTTTAAATACTGTATGTTCTGTGTCAACAGTCCACATTTCACTCACTGGAATGAAAGCAAGAATTTAAAAATGCATGGGGTCAGATATTACTTGTACCATTGAGCTACGTAAAATTTATTTTCCAGCTGTTATGGATCATTCTGAACATGACAATAATTCAAGATAGCCCAGAAATAGATATCTAATAAGTTCTGGATATGAAATAAGTATCAATTTCTGATCATTGGATATTTTGAATATGAAATAGATAGCCATTTTTGGGATATTTGAGATCTTCTGGAAGTTTAATTATTATAACTATGCTACATATATACAGATCTCTTATAGACCTGTATATTATAGATGTTATTTACTCATTAGAGAGATCACACCTCAAATTTCTACTAGAGAAATCTATTTTATGTTGGACTTCTAATAGATATACCCAATATCCAGCTATGATGTATTAAAGATTGCCTATAAGCAAACTTGGGGGGGGGGGGTAAATGCGGCAAAAATATTTACTTGTACGATATGAAGAATATTTTCAAGGCGTTCGATATTGCAGATACATTTTAAATATATTTAATTTAAATTCAATAGCAGCAAACTTTTATAATTTTTACAATATAATGGTTAAATATCAACTTTCTACTTTTTACCAATACTAGCTTTATTCCCAGTGTAATATTGAGTAAATATTAACCAAAAAAATTAAAAATGGTATAAAGTTATGTTAAAGTAATTACTTATCAATATTGAATATATTTCCAATGTATATCAAATACTATAAATGCATTTTAAATATATCTGAGGCAAATATTAACTTTGCTACTTTGTATGAAGTTACATTTGATACATTTGACGAAGTTACAGTTGATCTTTGTTTTCAATTTCTTTTAACAATATTGAGTTAACATTAAAAAATTTATCAAATGAGGACTACTTCAAAAATGTTTCCAATACAACCCTATATTAAGAATATATTTTTTTGTATGTTAAATTCAGTAGACAAAGGTATTAGTATAGTCATACTGAAAGTATAATGATATTTTGAGAATTCATCTGACCTAAATGTTAATTTTTACCAATATTGGAATTTTATTTACCAATATTGGAAACTGTGTTTATTCTCAATGTGTTCACTTACTACTTTGTACAATTACTGGCTTTTGATATCAATGTTTTCACAATATTGAGTTAATATTTAAAAGTTCATTGGTAGTGAGATTACTTTAGAAATATTCTCAATATAGTATAATTAATATTTCAATACACACTTCATATGTTAATTAAAATTTTACAAATAATAATAACATTTTGAGCATATATTAGGGCTAAACTCTAGTTTTTACCAATACTGGAAGTGGTCTTTACTCTCAAAGTATTCACATATATGTAAATTTTAATAATTAAAAGTAATTAGTACTTAATAATATAGGAAATATTTCTTATATACACTCAATATTATTGATAAATTTCAAATACTTTTAGATTCAATAGTATTAAAATTTGACTTCAAATGGGCAAAATATTAAATTTATAATATTGGATTTTATTTTCAATGAATTCACACTTTTGGATAAGTATTGATGCTATATAGAAAATATCTTTTAATATTTGCCAAATATTTAAAAAATAATAATAATCAATGCTGTTACCAGATACATTCATATGTATATATATATATATATATATATATATATTTATTTATAAGGAATTATTTTAATTTCCCTAAAATAGTGATAGCCAGAAGCAAGGCATATGCAAGGAATAAATCCAGGGCCGTACCCAGACAAAAATTTCAGGCAGGGTCCAAACCATGGAAAAGGCAGAATTTTTCACAAAAAGACGTCATTATTATTATTTTATTAACAAAAATCAATTTTTTTGGGAGCGGGGAGGGTCCGGACCCCCTGGATACGGTCTCGAATAATCACCCTATAAAAAGTGGCGGTCACTCTTAAAAAGAGTCATAGCTCACTCTTGATCAGAGCGCTCCACTCTTTAAGGGATGGCGTGCTGTCACCCCTTTCCTTAGAGTAAGGCACTCTTTCCCGGAGTGGGTTTTTGAATTCTCACTCCTAGTCCAGAGTCAGAAATGTCACTCTTCAAAATAGTGATTTCTCACTCTATGGAGGTTGGCTGATTTTTGTCACGAAGGTAGGGTGATATATCACTCCTCAGCACTGGTTTTTCACTCTTGATTATTAAGAGAGTAGTGACTGTTCTTTGCGACTTAGCAAACAAACTTAGTGGTAATCACATTTTTTTGAGTGATACCTTATTTCAAATATTTAATGAGCAAATGCTGAAGTGATAACGACTAATATGATAAAATCTCATTAGTCGCTACTACTTAAAACTAATAGTTTTAAAGTAGTGGACTATAGTTGAAGTTATTAATTTTAAAATAAATTATTTCATTTAAAAATAATATCATTTATAAAAAAAAGTTATTATTCCAAAAAGTACAGGAATTCAGAATTGTAACCGGAGTCTGTGTAAGGAAATAATGAAATACATATATTCTTGTAAACGTTTACGTCATTGAGCGCGTCACGCCTTGTCAGCAACTACCCAGCAAACACACAACTGCCCGCAAAATGACGGCCGGGTACCCGTCGTGCTGGCGAAGTGCCGTATACCGGGAGCAAGGTAGATTGTCATCGTTTGGAAGTCACTGGAGTACCAGTGCCTGAAAAGTGCATATGCGCCGGTACATTAACTAGTAACGGCGAACTGCCATGTGTCTATGACATGCACAAAAAAGTTAACGGCGTGGTACTGCTTAAAATGTACCGGGCCAGCACTAATGGGCCTGTACATATTTCGTAGTGTTGGCATAAAATTTCGTTATTTTAATTAAATAATATTGTTTCACATTCATACGGTGTAGAAGTGTTAGGGGATATAAGTTCCGGGCACCCAAAGGCAGGGTCACTGCAAAGATTTTTTTTTTTTTTGAGGGGGGGGGATGTAAGGGGAGAAGTTCATATTATGCCTTCAAATATTTTAGTACTAAAAACTAAAATAATACAAACGAGTTCAGTATGTATAAAAATGTTTACTACACAGACAGTGGAACTTCCACTCTGTATACGACAGTATATAACCCCCCACTTTGTACAGAATTATGAATTTTAATCTTAACATTTTTATAATTCATATTAATTTTTTACAATTTTGCTAAACTTTTCCCGAAAAACATATTTGGAGACTTTTTTCTACGTTAAGCCCCTTTTAAAATCTACCGAATTAGGGTGCAGAAATATGCTAGAGAGTATTACACGAAGACCAGTCAGGGTTTTGCATGAGAGCTCAGCTCCTGTAGTCTTTTTTTTTTCTTCAGAGAATTTTAGATTAAATTAAAAATTTTAACAGCCTACATAATTGCTTCTATTGACATTTTTTATTAAATTAAATATAGCAAAGGTAAAACAAAAGATTACTTAATTTTTAAATATAAATTAGGTAATTAATGCTCAAATTTACAATAAAACAAATTAGAGCTATTTTGTTACAAATTCAGCAATGAACCTGTATTTACATATTATTTCTTTCAATCTGTTTCGATTACTCTCGAATCAAATGTTCTCTTTCACACCCTTTGACGGGCCTCCTTACGGGAAGCAAGAGTTCAATCTATCTACCCAGGGTCAACTAATATCTCACGGTTGCACGATAAGGCACCAAGAATTCGAACTAATATCGCGGATTTGGCTATATTAATTCAGATTATTTATACGAAGTACAAATGAATTTTTTATGCATTTGAAGATTGGCGAGTTTTCGTGTCGATTGATACTATAGTAACCCATTCTTTTTTCTTTTGATGTTTCATTTCGTTTTGCAAATCTTGAAACGTTGAGCGGGAAGGCAGTTATGAAATATGCTTTTTAGGATACAGTTTTTCCGGTTGTTGTTGCAGACTTTCTAGAAGGTTATTGCTATAGACTAGTAAGATATCTGTGTTAGGCGCAATAATAATTTTAACAAGATTTGCTTCTGCAGTGATATCTTGCTGGTTATGGATACAGAAAGTGGATTTATCCAGTTTTACAATTGGATTTTACATTTTTTAAAAAGTCGGGAAAATATTACAGGTAAAATTTTAGTTTTACTGTTTTTATGTTGCTAGCTACATCAATCTATGGCTGCATTCATATCTTGTTACAGTTATTCGACGTCTTTGTGTCTTAAAATGTAAGTATATATATTAGTATTATGAAATGTTTGTTTTTACTTTTTTAATTCGTCATTATCTGGAATTTTCTAGTTATGTTTACCTTGTCAACATGGGCCTGTTGACTCCTTAGGCAGATAGCCCTCGTGTAACCCATCTAAAAAGCATGTTTGACGCATAACTAAACTAGAATGTCCCACATTTTAATAACGTACAAGACTTAAAATACCGTGATAACGAAATTTTAGGGACCTCAAACGCTTTCTCTTAATTTGCTTTGAAAACTAATAATTGGTTGTCTTTCAAAATAGTCCCATACGAGTAATGTCGTGACGAGGGTTGCGGTTGCGACACTTTTGTGATATCGGAGTCGCCATTGTGACCACTATGTACCGGCACATTTCAGTTGCAGTGTGATTGCGACTACGCTGTGACGACGCATTGTAGTCACATCTGTGACTGCGACCGCTCTGTGTATCGTCACTAAAGGGTCACAGCGGCAACCGTCGTCGCAGTTGTGACTACTCTGCGGGGTCGCATTGTGACGTCACCGTGGGCGGACCTAGGGACTGTGGCGTGACTAAACGGCGGAGTCACAGCGACTCTTTGCAACTCTAATGTCACTGTTTCGCGTGGTCACTTTTTAGTCACGGGTGACAGTTGTGCTATTAGGGGGTATAAAAGTGTCTTAGTAGTGGTATTACAAGTATTAACGAGAATAAAGTAATTAAAAAACTTTGTAAAAAACACACATAAGAAGTAAAAGGAAAGAGGACTTTTACTTCTTATGTGTGTTTTTTACAAAGTTTTTTAATTACTTTATCGTTTAACACCAGTATTTTGAGTGTTTTTTCAATTAACGAGAATATTAAAAAATGTTTGGAACTGTAGATGTAAACTTAAATTACATTCTTTGTAGCATTTACAATCAATTTAATGAATAACTAATATTTTTACAACAAGTTAACAACAAGTTATTAATTACAACAAGTTTTAATGAATAACTAATATTTTTTCATTTTATATATCTGGGAATGAGTTGCCAGAATCTGTAAATCTACAGTTGTATTCTTTGAGGGTATAGTTTGCGAGAACTTATATTTTATGCGTTTGGAATTCATAGGTTTATTTTTCTATGTTCATCGACACTATAATATATAATAATTTGACAGGTGCTAAAACTTTTTTTAAAAACCTGTGATTGATTTAATCTGTTATTATCATGTACTGCTTATACTTAAGCAACCACAAATATAGTTCAGTTGTCTTAAGTTTAAGAGGTAAGTTTTCGACTTACGAAATGTTTACATGTACGGCGGCAGTGGATCATGAAAGGATGGTTTCTTTATTGGATTGGAAGCCTCTATTATCGCAACGGAATGACAAAACTGAAGTCTACCTTACTACGGGCACCTAGTTCATACTGTTAACTATTTCCATGTTCTTGCGAGATTACCGTGAGTGCATTGGGTTTCGACAACACTTCCTAGATATAGAAAGCCTTACAACTAGTACGTCATCAAGGTTTGACGTTATCACTCGGCCTACTTGTAAAAGGTGTTTTTTTTTTTTTTTTTTTTCACAAAATAAAACTATTAAAAATTTCTTTTGAATTTACTCATGAATAGCAATATTTTAATAACTTGGGATTAAAAAATAAAATTTTAAGGCAAATGGCAGTTTTTAACTGTGACTAATAAGATAATATGACAAGGAAATAGATCTGAACGAATAATTTCGTACGAGAAAGTTATTTTAATTCTAATGTTTAATTTAAGATATTTTCTAATATTTATAGCATTTACCAATTATTTTAGACAGTTTTACTTTGTGAAATGAAAACTGTATTAACGTCACTTCCGTAGGCCTAATGATGTCGTCAAAGCTGGAGTTGTTTGGCTTTCTATATGTAGGAGGTGTTGAATAGCAATGCAATCGTTCGTCAATCAACAATTACAACAGTGCCATTACGTTTACTCTTATCTTTAATGTTAATTTCATTCTCATTCATGTGAAGCATGAAAAAGAAGTTAATTAATTATCGTAAGTTATGCAAGCCTGTTCGTTTTTATTTTCTGTGTGTGTGCGTGTAAGCGGGGTCACACAATAACATTCTTGAGGGAATGTATAATACATTATTAATTGCATTAATTGTTTTTGGAATTCGAAAAGGAAACGGTTTATGTATTTGGTTTAAATATGGAAAGCAGTACCTCGCATAAGAGCCTTTCCCACTGTACTCATTCGTGTTTTATTAACACACTTTCGGTAAGCTTATATGGAATTTTTAAATATTGTTCTCTGAATTCCATCTTGAATGGTCTTGACTAGTAGCAGATTTGCCAACTGCTCCGGAATATAATTAACCATTTTTTTAAAACAGTAAATTTTGGCTTATGTTAAGTCGAAAGTTCGAAGCGGAAGGTGTGGGCTGTTTACCACTTAATAAAGTATTTAAAAACTTACTGTTTGCAAAAGTGGTTAATTATATTCCGGATATCGACATCTCTATTAGTAGAGGTAAAATGTTTAGGGATCGACCGATACCATTTTTTAACCGATACCCGATACATTTTTACAAAGGGCTGTATACATATCAACACAGAAAATTGAATTTTACATGGAACCTAATTTACTGTCACTTACTTTCGGAAATTTTTTTCCAAATGCAAGTGATGGGAAACGTGGTCTATATAACATAACTGCCAACTTTCCCGAAAACTTTCGGGAGTTTTCCACCACAATTTCAGACAACTTCCTCTATAAATTTGGCCTTATTTTAAGCATAAATTGCTATGTAAGCATTAGTGGTGGAAAATCTTTGGTAGCTGTGATATGTTAAATTTTGTATTATAATATGTATACAGTCCGTTGTAAAAAAGTATCGGGTATCGGTTGAAATCTGGTATTGGTCGATCTCTACTTATGTTAAATATGTCATTAAATATGTTTATATGGAATGTGTCCGGCAGTAAGCTAGTTGCTAAGTTCCGTTTCCATAAGAGTACGGAAAGTGAAGCAGTATCGGATTGGCCAGTGCTTAGGAGGGTGAAAACCTCTCTCGGTCAGGCTGCTGTGCAAAAGTATACGCTAAAGGGAGCGTGCACGTAAAGTCTGTCGTGCCTCCAACGTCCTCCGTGCACAACAACGGTACGTCTGGGGGTTACAGTCCAGGTGCAAGGTCTCTGTGGAATTGTTCAAAATTAAGAGACTCCGAAATCGGACTTAATACCTCTGGGGCTCAATAAAATGTAAGCCACTCCCCTTCGTCCTTCGCCGTTCTATAAGGAGGATCTGAACCCGCTCCTCGGTTGTAAGAGGGCATTAGCAGCAACAGCAACAATAACATATGAGATTGGCACTTCGGAACATAAACGGAAATATCTTTGATCCCCCAGAATTTGATTTCTTATCATTTTCTAGGGGATAACAACAACAATAACATAAGTGATTGGCATTTCGGAATATAGACGAAAATAAAATATCTTTGATCCCCTAGAATTTGATTTCTTATCATTTTCTAGGGGACAACAACAACAATGACATATGTGATTGGACTTTGGAACATAGACGAGAAAATAAAATGTCTTTGATCCCCTAGAATTTGATTTATTATCATTTTCTAGGGAACAACAACAACATATGAGATTGGCGAACCTTCTCCATGGCCCTGTATTTTATTTGTTCTTTTAATAATGAGTAGTTTCTCAAAAAATTAATCGATGGTAAATGAGTTAGTTTTTATTTTCAAAGATTTATAAATAGCTAGCTGAATGCCTTTTCTTTCCCTGAAATTTATATTGAAATGTCTGTTTTTGAATGGGCTTCTGAATTATTTGCGAAACGAATACTGAAAACTGACATGAGTTCGAATAATTGTGTGGCCGTAAGAAATGAGAGCCGAGCTTTTTTTACTTATACCGAAGATATTATTAAAAATTGATCTTTATTAAACATGACAGAAGTGATAAAAATCAGATTCTAGGCGATCAAAGAAAACATTTTCGCCAAAGTTACGAAGTGTTAACCCGAAGTGTACGTATCACAGCAGGTGGTTGTGATGCTTAAAAATTCACTGTAAACAATTATTACACCTTCCAAGTTTCACGTTAACACGCTGAAAAAACACGATCAAATGTCCATCCACGCGATGCAAGTAACATTGCAAAGTCAATCGTGACGTCAAAAGGTAGTCAAATGAAAGGATATACGAATGAATCAGAACCCAGACGTAATTACCCAAGCAGCTGATCAGCATCGTCTGATTCAGATTTCCCTATCAGGATCTAGCAAGACACTATTGTATAATCTCCGATTTCGCAATCAGTGGCTTGTATGTAGAGCTATTTTTAATGCTCGTAAAATCGTTTTTCATGAATAAAAAACACGACATAATTTCACGTTCTGCATTTTCATATACAATTAGCGTATTTTATTGCTGGAACCAGCATGTGCTCGTGATATGAGAATTTCTCTCCAATTCGTATTTTGCAATCACGTTCCGCTACATAAACTGCTCTAAAGATGGCTTTTGCTCCACCAATGTAACGTGCCTACAAGTCCGAGAGCTTGAGTGAGATGTTTAATAGTTAGTATATTAAAATATTACATGCTTAATAAATTAATTATCAGTCAATCCGAATCAATTGTTTGGTCAAAGTCATGCAGTTATATTATTTTCTTGTCGTATTATCATAAAGGAACAAACATGAAATTTTAATGGTTAGCGTAATACTTTAAATTAGGGACTCCTAAACTTTTTAAAGTTGTGCGCCCGTGGTGTTGATTATCATTTAACTATACCGCGATTCCCTGGCAACATAATGTGTTGCGTTTTAATAAAAAATAAAAACAAAATATAAATATGAATATTTTTTATAATGATTCTTCAGCAGCCGTCAGAAAATTGGCTTTAAAAACGCACTAACAGTTTTATCTTCTTTTAACAGCCTTTCTACCAAGCATTTTTTATTTTTGCATATTTTATTAAGAAGCAATAAATCAGAGTTGCCAACTGCTTCGGTATATAACTAACCGCTTTTCTTTAAAGAGTAATTTTCGGCTTAGATTATAGCAAAACTTCTGAGCTAGCTGGATGGGCTGCTTACCGTTTTGAAAAAATATTAAAAAAATTCCTGTTTCCAAAACGCGGTTTATATTGCAGAGCAGTTGTCAGCTCTGAATAAATAATTAGAGAACCTGAAATATTGAACCAGTTATATGCAGGGGTCGTGGTAGTCCAGTGGTGAAGGCGTTGGACTGGTAACAGACAGTTTTCGAGTGGTGTCAATATTTAGAAGTCCCTTTTCTGATGAGGATCCAAATTGGGGTAGGAAACTCCAGGAAGGGCAGATGTAGCTCTAAAAGACACATTTGGTGACTTGAGCTGTCCTCTCTCGGCAACTAGCGAACATATTAGTTGCAGTAGAACCTCTGTTATCCGACGCAATAGGGACCGAACCTACACCGGATAACCGAAATTTGCGGATAATGGAGAATTTTTTGATAATTATCTAGTTTAATACGTAACCATCGTCATCGAGCTACCAGACGTCCAGACAATGTGTGTGGACGATAGTTCCACACAGCTACAATTGTGTATAGTTTGAATAAAGGGAAAATGAGACTCAGTTTTCACTTATTCCAAAAGTTTAGTCAGTTTAAATCTTCATCAGTACTTTACGTAACAGCGAGTGAAGCTGTGCTTTCCAGACTTCGTGCCGATTACACAGACGTGTAATCGATTACGATTACGATTAATTTTCACTTTTAGACCAAGATTACGATTACCGGAGAAAGTGTAATTCCCGATTATTGTTAGATTACGATTATCATATAAAACCCAATTTCCGATTACGATTAGATTACGATTATGTAATCTATTAAGACATTCGATTATGATTATATTTGAGTCCGATTACGATTACATTACGATTACAAAACTTTTCTTTTTACCCTTCTGGCATTGATATTATAATGTCTAAATTTTACAATTTTAACTCAAGAACAAAATAATGGGTCCATCTGTTCAGGGAGCTAAATTACAAGAATGCCATACAGCAAGAACTTCCATACTATTAGACGAACCTGGTTGATTTCCTAGGCCCACTTGTGAAAAGTTTTTTAATGCATACAAACCTCTATTTGAACATGGCATTTTCCGATTTTAACTTAAACATATGTCATTTGCAGTGTGCGTGTGGGGTGGGAGGGGGGGGACAGGCTTGGTGGTTTAACACATCTTTGAAATGAACCCAGGTTTATCCAATCAAGCAAAAATTAGTATACAAAAATTGATATTTGATCCCTTCTATGATCGGCGTTGCTTCCTTGCCTATGTCCTGGTTTTCTGGTTTCGAAAGAGTACTGGCAGACGCATGAAAAGTTAGCCGTGGTTCCTATTCAGCCGTGAAGGAGGAACCTCTGTCATTACGATCTTGCAACGATGTGCGCGAACATATTAAACCAAAGTTTAAGATTTTTTAATGCATTGAGTAAAATGCTTAAAACAGGGGCTCTCGACAAATGCATTGTTTTCTCCACAATAACCATTAGCCTGAATCTGAATAGATGAGGCTGGACGTATATTGCAGTTATTATTTCACCGAAAACTTCACGCACAGTTTAACTTCTTTTTTTATACTTTCATAACACGTATATGGGCATTAAATATCTAAAACCGGGCCTGCTGAACAAACAAACTTTTAATTTCTAGAATACACACGCCGTTTTAAAAATTCAAAACTAACTACTAACTCAAAACTACATGCATACTATCTATTGAAGAAAGACTTAAGAATACTACTAATAAGAATTACTTAAGAATAGCAGAATGGAGATGTCTAAAGATATCTCTAAACATACATCTTAAAAGTGTGGTGGGTCATATATAGTGTATTGGTGCTGGTACGACGTAATAAACAAAACTGGACAGTGATATTGGCAGTGTGAATGGTAAAACCCAACGTAATGCCAATTACAATAAAAAAGGCACGAATTTACTGTAAAACTATTTTATAAATAATTAATCGTTCAAAGATGCTCACTTTCTAAGCAATTAGCTGTTATATATGCTAAAGAACTGACAGACATTTTTGTCTCCGGTCAAGAATTCCTTTTACATATTGAATATTTAATATACACATACATACATGCATTTGAAATTTAATGAAAATAGTATAGTGCCAAAAGTTGTTTAAACTTTTGAATGTGGTATAAAGGAGCTAACATTTTTATGAGAGATAGAAAATAGATTAATATAGACGTAGAGATGTCAAAGATTTGCGGATGGGGGGGGGATCTATGTATATTATATATTCAAGAGTGGAAATAGTGAAATTTTTATAGGTTTTGCGTGAGGAAAAGACTTTTGAATCGATGGTATTTTAAACAAAGTAGACGGCAAGCGGAACATGTTGTCCCCTGTCCTACGCCTATGTTGTTTAATGCGAATTCTCGGAGAAATTATAAAAGCTTATAATACACACAATAGAAAAGTTATATATAATTAGTCTCCAGTTTAATTCCAAATTGATAATAAATAGATGCCAACAATTCAAGTTCGAAAGACGTACTATGTTTTAATATAATATGTGTACAGTACAAATTAGATAAAAACAAAATATTTTAAATAATTTTCACACTCATCAGTGAAAAAAACGAAGTATGAATACTTTGTGAATCATATTTTTTAAAAAATGAACTGTTTTCTGGGACTAATCACTAACACTGGCATAAATGAAAATAAATTATTTATCCGTTAAACTTTCAGATAAGTCAAGGCAGCCAATCAAGTCGAAAATAAGACAAAATTGATTTTTAATACTTCATTATGTATTTTTACGCATTTTTACTCACCATAAAATTCTATTGAAGGAAAAAAAAATGTTAATTCTATTAAAGGGGGAAAAGGGATTCTGTAGATCATTGTCTATGTTCCCTACTCTTTACCCATTTATCCAGAAATTTATCGATCATTAAAAAATATTGATATTTCTAAAGGTCTTTATACATTATAAAATTATTACATTCTTATGCAATTACATTCTTATTAATAGCACAAAGATATACTAAGTTTTAACGGAAATATATGCGCTCCTACCTGCTTATCCAAACAACACAAGGAACCAAAGTTTATCTGTTGTCCACTAATCCAAACAACACATTCATAGTTTTTAAATGGACATCCTTTTCCATTTTTATTTTTATACTTTTCTAAAACTGAAAAAGCATGCTGCACTTTTTCCTGTGTAGGTGCCATTTATGTTCTTTTTCACGACCACAAATCAAAATGAAGAAATGAAGGAAAGATCTGACACCACAAGAAATAGTTTTAGCTATTCCCTCCCGTGCAACCCTCACTTTCTTCTGGGAAGTCCATTCTTGCCTCTCACCAGTCCAGACTTGGATGAACAGAAGACGACAGACAACAACAATAAAAGAATGGTCATCTAAATATTTTCCCGGGGAAAAAAAAATAATACAAGTGAGCTCCTGTCTTCCTCCAAACGTCGGAGCTCCAGGGGAACTTCCTGCCTTCAGGGCATGCCTGTGCCTCCCCGTGAAAATTTTCCCAGCAAGCTAAACAAAAACTAAAACTGGGCAACTGTAATCGTTTTGTAATCGTCTCGTAATCAAAGCGACTACGATTACAGGCTCTTCGATTACGACTATCTGGCAAATGAAATTTCTAGATTACGATTAGACTACGATTACGCAAAAAAGTAAACTTCTAGATTATGACTAGATTACGATTACATGAAAAATTTAATTGCCAGATTACGATTATATTACGATTACACAAGAAAATGTAATCGATTACAGTCGATTACGATTACACGATTATGATTACACGAAGTCTGGTGCTTTCCTTTTTGTCATTAGAATGAAATATTATATAAGAGTGTCTACTGCATAGAAGTCCGCAATGTCCCGGCGGATGCGGAGGCGGATTCTTAAAATATATACCTGTTCGGCGAGTGCAAATTTGCAGTACGTTTAAGGTCTGTTCGTTTCGGTACGTAAGGTACGTTTAATTCTGAAATGGCCATTTTCCGATGCCATTTCAGAAGTATTATTGTTTCAAATTATTTTGATTACTGTTAGAAGGAGTTTTCGCAAGAAATTAGAGTTTCTACTTTTCAGCATTTTTGTGTGCACGTTAAAAGTAGGAATCCTTTGATGTCTCTGCATATATCTTTATTGCATTTTAAATTCTTAAATGCGTAAGAACACCATGACGTTAGTGATAACGATTTCTGTGCGAGGGAAAAAAAAAGCTATAAATCAGATCGGGCAGCCTTGAATTTTTATGCTTAGATAGTCATGAGAAATTCCATTTTTTTTTCTTATACATATATTTATGCAACAGGGCAAAATGATTTATTTCATGATGCTAGTGGAATTCAAGTTAAATAAAATCTTGCTCCTGCAATGGTTTTGAAGTTGGGGTTCGTAGAAGAGCTTCTGTAAAAATGTAGGTAGAATTATTATTACTTCTTTAATAGTTGATCCGAATATAAAAATTAAGTATGCAAAAATATATTTCTCGATAAACTTTTTAGTTTAGTGAAAGAAATGTTTGCCTTCAGTAGTGAAATTGTTAAAACGGACAGAAGGACTTAAGCAAAGTATCCCCTCCCCACCGAAAAGAAAGCACTGTATGTGGCGATTTAATAAATATGCTTTGTTCTTTTTTAACAGCAATATTCAAAGAAAGGAAATGAAACCAAAATATAGGAATTTTATTAATGAATCTTTTCTTCATTTATATATGTTCAAGATGGTCCAAAAACGTTTATTTGTTTTGAAAAAGTATCAAAAATGTGATTAACTATATTCCGGAGCAGTTAGCAACGCTGGTCACCTGACTGTTCGAGTGACCAAAATCCCAGCACAGCACCACAGTCTGTATATCTCGTCAGCCACGAGTTGCTGTACGTGACGTCAGTGCGGAAGGTCATTTTCTAGAGCACATCTTTGCGCTGCAATTGAAAAAAATATGCCACCGTTCTTTAAGTAAATTCGGTGATTTATTTTATCGATTACTTTGATAAATGATAACGTAGGTTGTCGTTTCCAAATCTGCTTACGACTTTTGCTATTCAGTCATCTTCATATAGGATCGTTCTCCGTGTCCACGAATGTTGAAAGCAAATATACCCCTACGTAAATCGGATGCCGGAAAAATATGATATGTGTAGCAATATTTTTGCGTCAAGGTGTCAAGGTCACAGAATCTGCTAATTGGTACAGAGTTTTACGGTTAACAGAAGGAAGAGCTCTTATTTTATTATCGCTGGGAAAGAATAAGTATGTTGGGGTATTAGTATATACAGGGTTAGCAAGAAATACGTTGCCCACTTCAGAGGGCTATAGAATAATCTCTATTGGTCCAAATGTGATCAAATTTGAACTACGGATAATTCAAATGATGCGCTTGACATTTATCAAATAAAAACGTTTAGTACAACAATTCACCAGTAGGTGGCGCTCCAATACACGTAAGCGCATTTTATATTCTTTATAAATGTTAAATAATATAAACACTTTAAAACTGCTCAATATGTCCCCCTTCACGTTCAACAATGTGCTCCAATCATAGAACCCTATTTTTCGCAGCTGACCGGAGTGAGTCTGCAGGAATATTGATAAAATGGCGCCGAATGCTGGCCTTCTGATACGGCATAGATGCTGGCCTTTGACGGTAGATCTTGTCCTTCAGGAAACTCCACAATCAGAAGTTGCATAGGGTGATATCTGACGAACGAGGAGGCCATGCTATTGGGAAAAAAAGACTGATTGCCTGTGCATATGTGATTTGCTGTCTTAGAAATTGCTGTACTCGACGATCAATGTGAGGAGGTACATCATCTTGCATGAGAACGACGTCCTGAAGGCATCCACGTTGTTGAAGTTGTGGGATTACTAAACTCCTCAGCATATCACGGTACTGTTGTCATGTAACGGGACATGTTTGGATTCCATTTGAAGTTAACTCTTTTAAAAAAAAGGTCCAGTGATAAAGGTAGCCGTAAAACCACATCATACTGTCACTTTTTAAAGATGTAAGGGCTGTTCGTGGATAGCTTATGGGTTTTCCACTGCCCAAATTCGACAATTATGGATATAAACGTGCCCATTGAGGAAAAATGGGCTTCGTCACTCCATAGAATGTTTCATGTCCAAGTGACATCAACCACCATTCGAGCAAAGGAACTGAAGGGCAAAAGTTTTACGAAACTCAGAGTTCCTTCCTGCAGTTGGTGCACAGGCTTGATTTTATAGGGATGAAAATGTAAAATCCGTCGTAAAATTTTCCATACAGTGGATAATCACTATGTGGGACACAGCTGGTACGCTCACACTACCATGCGGCGACTGACTGCTGGCTTCAGCGACAGCTGTAGCCACATTTTCGACTCTAGAAGACGGGATTTGCTTTCGTCCTCTGCCAGGAAGAATACCAAGTTTTTGTATAATCTTCCATAGAGCACATGGATACATTGGACCTCTTCGTATCCGCTTAATACAACGGAATTCTTTTAAAGCTGCAACGGAGTTCTGCTGGTTCGGGCAGAACAATTTTACCAGAAGCGCTTTTTCTTGCAACTTAGGCATGATGTTCAGAGAAATAACTAATGCTCCTGCAGAATCCGCCGTCTTTTTATCCAAAGAATCATGCTAATTGGCATGCGCTGTAACGCAAATGACATGCCACATTTGCAACACATGTAAATACCATTTGTGTTACAGCACCACCGTTGGTGAATTTTTGTACTAAAAGTTTTAATTTAATAAATGTCAAGCCCATCATTTGAATTACCCGTAGTTCAAATTTTATCTCATTTGGACCAATAGAGCGCATTCTAGAGCCCTCTGAAGTAGGCAACTTATTTCTTGCTAACCCTGTACTTAATGTTAAAACTCAAACGGAGGACCTTTCATGGGCCACAATCGACGATGGTTTGTGCTTTGTATGGAAAAATGCAAAGTGATTTGTAAATTCAGGGCAGTATTTATCAGTAGGCGTTACAAATACAGTACTATCTTGATAATCCGACATATATGAGAAAAGAAACCGCCGGATTATCCCCAAAATTCTGGATTATCAAGATCTCTTGTTTTTGATACTAACTTGAAGCCATGTGCTTTCATATGGTAGACATTGTAGTACACTAGATAAATACACTACAAAATACATTAGGGGTCATTGATTAATTACGTAAGGGTCCCGAGGAGGAGGGAGCTTTCAAATCTCTGCATGCCCTTAACTCGGGGGAGGGGGGGGGAGAGTTAAAAGCCATTCTTACGTAATATTTTATAAGTCGAAATGTGGGATTCCTAACATAGAGTGATGGATATTACGTCAAATTATGAGTTTTTTGTGCAACTGATCCCTTTCTAAAACTAGATAAAATCTTACGAAAGAAGGGGGAGGGGGAGTCCGAGAAATCTTATGTGCTCTTACTTGGGGGTAGGGGGGTCAAAATTGGCCAAAATCGACCTTACGTTATGAATAACCCCTTAGATAAACTAGAAAACAATGACGAAAGAGGGAGGGAAGCGCAAGAGTGGGCGTGCTTGTTTACATCCGCGGTGGTCGGCGGATTAGAAAATAGTATATGCGTTTCTCAAGAGCGCTCAAATAATTTAGTTTGGTACTACAGCCACGTGCAAAAGTTTAAGACCAGTAGCCGTTTTCCCGTATTTTAACAGATTGCATCAGTTTCGTTTAGGATTACTTCATGTCATGCGTTGATTGCATCAGACGGTGGTTTCTGCTGCTAGAAATAAACATGCCTGTCTCGTTTATAAGTAGTTCGTTATTGGATTTTGCGTACATAGTGCTGCTGTTTAATTGTTGTAATGGGTAAAAAAACCTTCACTTACTGTTGAAAAACTGGCAAAAATAGTGGCCCTGCATGAAGTTGGCTTTTCAGAACGTGAAATAAGTTTTAAGTTAAATGTCAACAAGACAGGTGTGCATCAATGTATCAGTAAATTCAAAATGTCGCGAAATTATACGGATCTTAAGAGAACCAGTCGCCCAAGAAAAACTAATGCACACGATGATCATGTGATAAGAAAGATGGTGACTCGTTCTCCAACAACCTCCTACAATAAAAATAGAGCTGCTCTGGCTGCAAAGGTTATCAACGTCAGTTCGAGTACTATTTCAAGACGTTAGGCTAAAGAGTTTGGTTTATTATCCTATGAATCTGAAAGGAAACCTCGACTTACTCAAAGTGTGAAAAAGAAACGACTGACTTTCGCCAGACAATATCAGAATTGGGCCAAGCAACAGTGGAGTACAGTGTTATTTTCCGATGAGTCAAGTGTGCAGCAATTTTTTGCATATGCTAAATGTATTCGCTGCCCATTTGGAAAAAGATATGATGACAGATATACGATTCCAGCAGTGAAAATCCAAGCCAGATGATATAGGGTGTAATGTCTGCGTCTTGTACTGCTGCTCTGTATTCGTGCACCTAAAACCACGATGAACGGCAGTCGGTACCTTAATGTGTTATGTGACAAGTTGAAGCTTCACATGGGCGTTCACAGATGTTCGATTTTCATTCATCATGGGGCTTCGTGTCACAGGGCAAGGGTTGTTAAGGACTATCTGACGGCTACTCAAATCCGAGTGCTTGATTGGCCACGTAATAGCCCAGATTTGAATCCCATGGAGAATTGTGGTGTATTGTGAAAAATAAAGTTTCAGAGAAGATACCATCTAGTGCTACAGAACTTGTTGAAGTAATAAAATATGTGTGGTGTGCAGGGATTTCTCAAGCTTACTGCCAGTCTCTTGTTCATAGCATGCTTAAAAGGATTGCAGCAGTGATAAAAAATAAAAGAGGTCCGACAAAATACTGACTATACGTGAATAATCTTGTAAGTCTATTTTGCTCATTTGTAACAGATGTTTTTGCTGCGGAAATCCATTAAATCTGATTTTTTTCTATGTGTGATCTTAAACTTTTGCACTCGACTGTATTAAAATTTTTAAAGAAATAAACAAATTTCCATGTACTATTTATAGTTTTGGGGGCATTTGTAAATTATGAAATAATGAGGAAAATTTAAGCTCTCATTTTTCTATTTTTAGAGAGAAAAGTTTATTAAAAACTAATATATTTATATACAAGCTACAAAAATTTTGCCTTGCATCGGGTCGCAAGACAGTGCCGTTTCTCATACGTAAAAAATGGTAATCCTGTCACGTCGCTAGCATTATGTAACTTCTGATGGTTGCCTGTAATTCCCACTCTCTCTCCTCTAGTTAGCACAAAAAGCTGAATTGCTTCAGAAATAAGCAGAAAAGAACACAAATATAGAATGACACAGCACGCACGTTTGTTACACACGGAAACGAAATGGCGGGCACAGTTAGTATTTGTATTTAAATCAGAATCCCGTTCGGAGCTATGACTCAGATCGAATGACGTTCACACAAAGAGACTCGTGATTTTGCGGACAGCTCGAGTGACGTCAAAGAGTCCCCAAGTCGTATTCACTGAGTCTTCTCTTTTTCTTTTTCTTAGTAACTATAATTATCACGAGAATCAGAGATCCTTCGCTTCCGCTCTTTTTCTTTTTCCCAGTTTCGTTTTTGCATGACAAATGTACCTGTTTAGTTGAAATAAAGTAAAACAAGCCTGTACCGACATTATTTTGGCAGCAAAATTAGCAGATCCGGAAAAAAAGCACTTTTTCAGTTCAAAACCGTCAAGTTAGTAAACGAGGGAAAAAAGACTGCTGCTATTAGCTTTTGACGTAAGACGTTTATTTTTATTTTTTTTTTGTCTTAAGTGGAGCTGTGTTCTAAGTAGAAAAAAAAATACCGGCATGTAGTATCCAATCTGCTAATTTACTTGTGCTATTTTGCAATTTCGTATATAGTGATATTCCTCTATATGAAAAACCGAAAGGAACACAATGATTTAACGGTCAGTTTCTAAATACTTTTATGCAATTTCAGAAACACACCATGTACAAAAGACGACTGATGAGAACTCACTAAAAAATTTGAGAAGAATATAGAAACATTCGATATAAATTCTATTCTTTTACCATTCAAAATTGTTCGAAATAAAATGAGTCAAAGATGAAGAGCAAAATGATGTATGGACGATATAGTAGATAGAATACATTAATATTTCAGAAAAGGTATGGGCAAACTTTGAAAAGTTGCGGGCCAAACTTTAGGAAGTTAGCGAAGTCCCGGGCCGTATAATTGGGATTTATAAGGGATGTTGAAAGGTTTATATGGGCTTACACAAGGTTTTGATATGTTCTGCGGGCCGGATCCAAAACCGTGGCGGGCCACATCCGGCGCGCGGGCCGGCGGTTGCCCATATGTGTTTTAGAATAACAAGGATATCATACATAATTGCCATTCTTTTATTTACGACGAACTATTTCTCTATATTGTACGAAAAGCAGGAATTAGTTTGAAAAAATATTGCTGTTACCTGCCTGGCATCGAAATATTTATTAATTGATTCCGAAAACGATGAAAGCTATACACACACACACACACACACACACATATATATATATATATATATATCACATTAATACATGATCGTATAGTATGTCTGTCTTTTTAGCGCTGCGTGCTTCAACAACAAGCGGTCTGGAGTTTTGGTAGGTTTTCTCCAGATGTAACGTGAATACGCGTTAGAACCCCTTAGAAAGTCCTCCTACCAAGGCACCCCTATCCTTGGCAGATCACCCTAGTGCAGCGTTGCCATAATCACACAAACAATCAAGCTTAAACAACAAGTTACCAATCGGACCAGAGAGAAATAGACAATCGCAGTCGTTTAGCGTCAAAATATTTTATGGTTTTTTTTTTTTGTTTTGTTTGTGTGATTATGGCAACGCTACGCTAGGGCGATCTGCCAAGGATGGGGATGCCTTGGTAGGAGGACATTCTAAGTGGCTCTAACGCATATTCACGTTACATCTGGAGAAAACCTACCAAAACTCCAGACCGTTAGATCGACAGCCGCGCGAAGGGACCCGAACCCGGGATCTTCACACTTCGGCCGTCTACCATTTTCAGTGATAAAATCACTGTGCCATGGTGAGGCTTCAAAATATTTTATAATTTAAGAAATGGATGAAATAAAAACAGAGACACTCTTCAATATATTAGAATAACACATGGGATACAGTTATAGAAAAACTCTCTCGTTTTAGCTTTTTTCCTAAATGGAATCATTATTCAAATTTGGCCAATCCTACTCAGTTCAAGGATACGATAACTTTAAAATGAATACATACAGGGTGTTTCTATAGGGCCTGTAAAAAAAAATTAGGGGAGATAGCGCACATCAGAAAGATTAGGAATTGCAAAGGAAACCATGACCGCAAACGTGAGTTTAACCTTTAAAGGCCACGTCTTTTTTATTTTTAAAAGAGATGTAGGCGTGGTTACTTGTAATCCCACCCTGTATGCACTTTTGAAAATCTTGCATATTCCAATATTTTACAGTTTCACGCAAAATATTCTTATTAATATAATTAGTGCGCTAAATACATCGATTAGAAGTAGCATTATTGCACTTTACATTCCTTTCATGTAAATATTAGCCCATAAAAAAATCTATGTTAAAAATTCAAGATATTAATTTTTAAAAGCTAGGCCCACATGTGTTAAAAAATAACCAAAAATACCTGGCTCTTAAGAGCTAAAATGACGTTTGTGGTCATGATTTCCTTTGCAGTTCTTCACCCTTGTGATGTGCACTATCTCCATTAAAATTTTGTACAGACCCTTTCGAAACACCCTGTATATATATTTATTTCTTTTCCTAAATTCTTGAAAGCTTTATTGCTGTGTTATTGATAAAATTTGGTTTTAAGGAGACCTCAGTAATTGCTTATACAGGTTAATGCCGTTTAAACGAAGTACGTTACAGTGAAAATCTCGCTATAACGAAGACTTTGGTAATCTCCAAATATAATTACAATATGGAGATACAATATCGGTATTTCGTTATACGGTATACGAAATTTTGTTAGAGAGAAATGATTTCTCTGGTCCGTTGGACTTCGTTAAAACGGGATTCGACTGTATTCTGCTTCGTGAGAAATAGTAGCTCTAAGCCAAGAAGGCCAGTTGCTCTCAAGAAGTTGTATCTTGAGTATTTATAAATATAATGTATTTCCTTATATAACTAGCAATAATATAACAGAAGCGTAAAAGATATTTTTATTGATTTTTGTGAGCATTGTGTAAATTTTGGTAAGCAAATTTTAACAAATTGAAACTATTCACGCACCATTTACAACTTAATTCAAGGTTTATTACAAGCTACAGTCCTAATGGGCAGGCAGTGGGCACAAGCCTTGCCATAACTACCCGAAGATGTGGCCATTTTATTATGGGGGCACCCAGTGGGCGGCCACGTTACCCCCTATGTAGGGACGGACACATAGACAACCACGCCTAGTCGGGGATCGAACACCGGCCGCCGGGAGTTGAACCCGAAACCGGAGTACGGTGCTTTACCCACCATACAACTCGGTCGGCACCGGGGAAAGTTGCAAGTCCTATTGATTATGTTCCATGTTCACGTCATGTAGTGCAGTTTGTGGAAGCACACCAACGTAGTAAACGAGAAACTTGGCGCGAAGTCCGTTTCCAACTATTGCGGAGTATAATAACCACTTTTGGCGAACAGTAATTGTTAGCTAAGAATATGAGAAGACTTGTGGCACGGCAGTAAGTTCGACTATTTTTATTGAAAGTATTTGTAAAAACTGTCTCCGAAAAGTAATTGATGATATTCCGAAGAAGTTGGCAACACTGGTGATGTAAGTCAAAAGACGACTCAAAAATAAAAATGTCTCAAAAATCTTGATTTTTGAGTTATGACTTTTTGCAGCAAACGAGATATACGTGAAATGATCATGAACGTAAGTTAATTATTTACAAAGATTAACGAAAGTTAATTATTTACAAAGATTTACAATTTTAATTAGTAACGAAAATTAATTATTTACAAAGATTTACAATTTTAATCATACATACGCTCAAATAGGGGAGGCTAAAAAATAACCGCAAAAACATCTTGGACCGATTGACGGTACTAGCTTAACAGTGTAAAGCGTTTTCGAGAGATGGCTCACTCACAGTAGTAATCGGGACGCGCTTAGAGAAGTAATTTCCTAGCAGCCAACCGATATGTACCGATTTAATCGGTACATATTCCCCCACTATTTTTGAACAGTTTTATTTTAATTTAAAAATTCGGACTTATTTTTTGATTACATTGGCTAAGTAAAAATTGATGGTGGGAAATGTTCCTCTAAAATTGGAACAGTTGGAAGCTTTGCAATTTGCACAACAGTATGACTATCAGCAACTTACCTGTCAAATATTGGCCAAATAGTTCTGTGGGATTGTTAGTTTTACTTTCTTTCAACTGTTTTAGAGACATCCATCTTTATTTAGAAAAGAAAAGCAAAGAAATTAAGCTTTTAACAATATATATATTTTTTCTAATCCAGATTCTTTAAGTCCAGAAATATATTTTTAAAAAGTCATCATATAATTTCAAATTTTCACATAACTGCTGTTTTACCAAGTATATTGTATTTATATTTTCTTAATCAGGATATATTCCTGCCCTTTAAAGTGTCATAAATAAAAATAACCCTCATTTAATGAACATTTTAACTTTATAACTTTGATATTAGAGAGAATAAAATCGATCAAAAAAAAAATCAAAAACTTCAAAAAAAATTTCTAGAGGATGTCAAATTTCACACTGGTAACAATTTGAGTTGCAATTTTGCTTTGTGATGCAGCTTTCTTTACATCATAAGACACTACAACAATACACTAAAACCTTAGGCGATTTGACAAGCGCCCTACCTTTGCCCCCCCCCCCTCCTTATGGGCGCCCATGGCTTCACATAGGTCGAGTTGAATGGGTGTTTAGAGTTTTTCTTGCAGTTTCTGACTGCAATGTCGAAGTGGTTTTATACCCTTATTTGCATGGGCTTGAAACAATACGTGCTCCTCAGTGTAGGCGACAAATAGAGCAGGTTGCAGAAGCAATCACCCTTAACAGTTTTCAGTTTATAGAAGCATAAAGGATGAATGGTAAACAAGAATCGTGACATGGTGTGGAACAAACGTGACATCACGGTAAGTCCTTCATTTCCTGAGTATTTGTGGTATGTGGGCCGGGTTTTTTTATTACCAATCACGGGGAAAATCGCACGTCCTATAGATTTCAGTCCGTGGATTGGCCTTAAAGATTAATAATTGGTTCAATTCATTTGACAAAACTCGATAATCAGTTTTTTGTTTCTTATCGAATTCTGCGATCGAAAAATATTCCCACAATATTAAAGAAAATGAACACATATTCAAATATTTTTCTAGCGTTTCCCAATAACTTTTAGCTTCATGTGCATATAATTTTACAAAGCGCGGCTCAAGTTACGAGAGCAATTTATTTTTAAAATATAAGTTTAATAAAAACTGAGAGACCTGATTAATGGAAAACACGGATTATTAGCAAAATGGTTCAAGTTCAATATTAATGCTTTTAAGTGAGATTTTTTTTTCTTTACGCATGCATAAGCAACATTGTATGAAGTTCATTTTATTTTTCAAAGATTTTAACCGGAATACAACCAAAGTTGTGCAAAATACATCGAAAATGTATTTTCGATCCAAAATACATTGATTCAAACACAATGAAATACAAAATACTTGCTGAATTACAAACATGCAAAATGCATGTATTTTAAAAATGCACTCAAAGTACAAGTAAAATTTTTAAATAATTAAGCTAAATTTTCAACCGAAGATCTCATATTATTTTACTTAATTGCATTTTAACGAAAATAACAAAAGCAGTATTAATATTTTTTTATCTTTCTAATGGCAGGCCTCAGGCCCCTGGAGCCATTGGCCACTACCAGGGGCGTAGCCGGGCGGCGATATCGGGATATATCCCCCCCCTCCGAAAATTTTGGATTAGTGGTCACAAGATAATGCCGTGCGGAAATTCCGTTTATTTATACACATATAAGTTCATATCCTCCCCACCCCGAAAAATTTGCCTGGCTATGCGCCTGGCCACTACTAAGGCCGGAGTTGCTGGTCTCTTTAATATGGGGGCACCTAGTAGGTGGACCAACGTCGCCCTCTTTGAATGGTCGAAAACAATGACATCCACGCCCAGTTGGGGCTCGAACACCCGACTCTTTTATCTTTTCCATCTATAAAAAAAAATTGGAAACATTTTCCATTCAAAATTGCACAACAGGCTTCAAAATCTTCTAGAATGGAAGTTTGATTTATCCCATCCTACTACGCGAAGCTGTCGTTCTAATTGTGTGGCGATTGGAGTGTTCTATCCCAGATATAATGCGAATACGCCTTAAAAATCCATTAAAACGTTCTCCACCTAAGGCATCTCCCCTTTAGGCAGATAGCTGTCGTGTAGCTTTGTCTCTTAACCACAATAACCAATAACCCATTATACTTCTGCATAAATACAGACAGTCTCATTTTTGTGGAACTTAGCAACACATTTCAACGTGTTTATAAATTTCCTTAAAAAAGAGTCCGTATCCAATAAATAGTACTACTCAAACATGTTTATACTACTGTTGGCTTCATTTACATTGTAAATCTAGAAGCATTCCTAGACAATACAGGTACAGGAGTATGCAAGATGGAGTTTCCTTTCCCTCTCCTGTTTAGTTAAATTTAAAGATCACAAAAGATCCTAACACTTCCTTAATTACAATACCAAGTGTCGCTTAGGTGCAGCTTATAAATTAAATCAAGAGAGAGGGAAAAGTGAATATCAGTAATTTTATGATTTTCATTCGCACATGCTATCTGAGCAATCTATGGTGTTACCAGAGCACTTCTTTTAGGGGGGGGGGGGAGATGTCGATTAACTGCCAAGCCAAATATCGGTTTTTACCATCTTACTTATTTTATTTATCAACTATATAACTAACTTTTTACTTTTGCCAAACCGGACTTGTGTATTTTTGCCAAGTGTACCAGAAACAGAAAGTAAATTATCGTTTTCGTTAAAAAAAATTTCATCAGTTCCGCCAACTAGGTATCTAACTTTGCCGAGTTTTATAGAATTTTATGAGTGTTAGGGGGGAGACTCCCCTTACCCCTCCCTTTTAGCAAGGGCCCTGGTTGTTACGATTAATTTAATGTCAGAATATAAAATGCATTTTCTGTATTTTGAAAATACAAAATACATTGAAAATGTACTTTAAAATACACATTCAAAATACTTTATTTTTACGAGTGAAAATACAAAATACAAGATACAAATGTATTTTGAAAATGTATTTCAGATACAAGTATCAGTGGCGGCTCGTGGGATACAGTAAGTACTGCTGGGCTGCACTTGAAATTTTAAGCACATACTTTAAAATAATTTATTCTACTAATTTTCTTAAATTCAGATTAGAATTATGGAATTCCTATGGTAAATTAAAAGAAAATCTCAAAAAAAACCTTTAATCTTCCTGCAATTCAACTGCTAAAGTCTTAGGTACAGCCCTCAGAGCTGATAAAGAAATTGGCAGCACCGTTGCCATGGCAACGACTATGTAAGCAGTCTTTCCGGCATAGCGTAGTATAGGGGGTATGTAGCTATGATTCAGCTGATGAAAGGTTTTTTAACTACGGCTGCACTTGTGAATTCGACTAACTGATTGGCTCGGACAAGAAGTGAGGGAGGGGGTAAGACACAGAGAATATATGTTCTAGCCCAGTTTAACGGAAGCAAGTTTTTTTCTTTGTCTGGGAAGGTTGAAAGTTCTTAGTTTTATTTGTTACTGTGTTCATGTGTTATTGGAATTTATGATTTAACCGTTTTGAAACATGGAGCCCTGTTATGATCCAGTTTGCGTCTTCCTTGAAAGTCACGTCTTGCGTGCGCGTTTTGCTTGAAACTCCGTTTAACTTATGGAAAGAAGATGGTAAACGTCAACCACTAAAAGAAAATAGACCGACACCAAAATCGTTCATTCATAAGAAAAAAGCAGGTTCGTCCCGTGTTTAATCGTTGAGATAAAAAAGAGCGTTTGGAATTGTACTGGATAGGACGGATTAACCACCATCACACGAGCATGTAAAACACATGAAAGCTCAATCGAACATAAAATTCTTTAAAATTTAAGTTGATTAGAAGTGGGACCTAAATTGTTAACGCATTAAAGGAAATCTCTCGACTTTATATTGCTGAATTTATCAAGAAGGTAAGCCTGAATAGACGCTTCATGCAATTACCCATCAAAGCAGTATTGTTTTTAAGTAAGCAAGAACTGGCATTTAGAGGACATGGCGAGCGAGAAAATTCTTTAAACATAGGGAAATTTAAAGAGCTTTTAAAATTATTGACATCTGAATTAAAACAACGCCTTTTTATGAGGACATCACTGACCGATTCGCAAGTTTAAAAGAAAGCAGGATTGATTTGACTTATAAAAAATAAGAAAGTTTCCTTTTTTTTTCTTTTCTTCTCAAGTTATCATTACAAAAGAAAATTCTAAGGAAACTTCGAATCAGACACGGATTAATGCAATTTTGAGGATAAGAGCGGCTGGTTGAAACTTATGTCCATTTTATGGAAATAAAATAGGAACTCTTACATTTTTTATGTAATTTCTTTTTTTAACCTCGGTGAGGGCTTAGCTTAATCCGTCAGCTTTCGAATTCAGTAACATAGATTTTCCATTCCTGTCCGGAGGAAGGAGGGGGGGGGCTCAGATGTTTCCGGCTGCACTAACATTTTTGACCACGAGTCGCCACTGACAAGTATTTGCGATACTGCCCGACTCTGGATACAACACGTTTTTAAAGCTGGTTGCAGTTAATACTATAATACCTTATTAAGAATTAAAAAAGTATATAATTGCAGGCTTCGTAGAAACTTGAGACAGTAAAAGTGCAGCATCCCCCCCCCCCCCACTCTCCTCAGAGGGAACCGACTATCCCAATCGTGGCTGACGAAATATAAAGGCTACGTTACTGACATTTTAGCCACATCCCTTTACACCCGAAGAGTCATGACGAAGCAGATGTAACGATCTTAGTCCAAGATAACCATAGTAATATGGTCACATGACTCTTCGAGTGAAAAAGGGTGTAACCAAAGTGTCAGCACCGCAGTTTGTATAGCTCGTCCGCCATGATTCCAATGTAATAGTGAAATATGAATTTTATAAGCTCAAAATATAGCAACTTTTGATCCCATTCAAGGTAAAATTTCAGCATTTATTTTTCGGAGGTTATTTTTATTAGGTGTTAATTCTTTTCATCGATAACAATACATATTTTTTCAATTTGGAATTTAGTTTTATTTCTCACTTTAATGTCTTCTGCAATGCTAAGACTACACCCCCCCTCCCCCTACAGAAAGTTAAGACAAATGCTCATAATTTCTTTTGCATTCTTTATTGCGTAGAGATGATGAAACAAATGATCCTGGGATTAATACTTTTTATTTCTTTTAAAGAAATGTATACGATGAAGAGGATGGTATTCCAGCGTTTTACATAGTGTATGGTAGCAAAAAGCTATTGCAAATGTAATATTGAATGTGTCTAAAGATTAATTCTTTTATCCAGCTGCCTCATATGATTACTGCAAAGTATATTTGCATTGTGTTAGGCACTAATAAACGGGAAAAAGACGAGAATTTACCCACATTCTATAAAAAGGAGTTCAGATTAAAAAAAGCAGTATAATAATTATTATTTATTACTGTTATTATGAATTTAAATGTAAATATGTAATTCGAATAGATTTTCCTTTCCAAAAAATGCTTTTAGCTGAGTACAAAATTTAATACAATCACATTTTTGTTTTATTATTCTTGAAATTAAGTCATGATGATTTAGTTCTGAAGGGATAAGAAAAGCAATTGACAATAGTATTTCTTTCTCTTCTTTTACACGTTATATGCTTTCTTGCAAGAAACATACTGAACAACTGCCTTCTACCGCATAAGGTCGTATATGAATACTATGTGATTTCAAAATATCTCTCCATAGTGAGTTAGAAAGTTTCTTTTTTGTCCTTCTGTTGTTATCTACGACCGAAACATGAATCTCTTCTAATGGACATCACAAAGGGCATCGTTTCAAAGATACATCATCGGCGCTACTGAATGAGACGTCGTCGTTGCATGGATGAATAATTTATTATGTTTGTATTTGTATTATTTTTATCTTTGGACAATCGAGCCCGCTCACGTGGGAGTAGGATATTTTTAGAAATACATCTTGGACATATACGGAATAACATCTAATTGGTTAGACATACTGCTGGTTGTAACTCTATGAGAAGTACGTAAGACATAGCGAGAACGCTTTTTAGATGCATTTTACTTCCCGTTCGTGGCCATGGGCGCCGGAAGCATAGGGCAAAGGGGGGGGTAATGCCCCCCTGGCTTTTTGTATGCAGTGTTTTCCCTTGCTTTTTTGCTCTTTCCAACATGGTAAACCATACGTTGAAATAGTCTTTGCCCCCCCTTGAGTAGTCTTTGCCCCCTCTGGAGTAGTCTTTGCCCCCTGGGAAATATTCTGCCGGCACTCATGTTTGTGGCTGACGAGGTATACAGGCTACGGTGCTGAGATTTTAGTCGCATTTCTTTGCACTCGAAAAGTCATGTGACGGGGGTGACCATCTTAGTCCGAGATGACCATACTAAAATGTTCGTACCTCCTAGGTCACGTGACTTTACGAGTGCAAAGGGGTGTGACCAACACGTCAGCACCGTAGCCAGTATATCTCGTCAGCCACGCGTCTGTTTAAATGCATTTATTGAAACGGCGGAAATAGCGTAATACTGAACTCTTTAACCGTTTCGTTATGAATTACCTGTTCACTGCCACTGATTTATCAACCCCAATTCTACCAACCTCTGTTCTTCATTCTGTCAAGCAACATAAGTGAAAAGTCATTATTCGGAGCCACCAGTATTACATATTTCCCTATTGACTACTTCTGGAACTATTTTAAATTTACAGAACATTTTCCGTATGAAGTCTCCAGTCCCCTTGCAAAATTGGCTTTCATTCTTAATGATTGATTGAGCTGCAAACAAATCCAAGAAGTGTCGATGTAAGAAAGACGCCTTGTATCTGATCTACAGATATTCCGCATCTGCATATGAAATCTGCACGTAACAGATAATATTTCCTCTTTCCTTTCATATAAAAGATATTCGACACCTGGACTTTATTAAATAAAATATGTCAGCCGTGATTTCAGACGCTGTCTCGATATCCAGGGGAAATTTATTTCTTTTACCCTTTTGATAGTTATCTAAGTCGAAACTTGAAAGGTTGTCTATTATGGACCTTACAAAGAACACAGTTTCAACGTTGCGTCATCGGCTTTGAACTGGATAAAATACTGTGTCGCGTATATGAATATTTTGATATGTTTATATCCGTTTTGCCTTTGTTATTGGGACAATAAAGTGAGCCGATGTTAGGTAGGTACACTTTTAGGGCTGCGAATCCTATGGGCGCGATCAATATAGAGCACAATAGTTATACATTTTCCTCGATGAAAGGAGTCCTCTGAATGTTATGTAACAAGTAAATGAGCGGAACATTCGATGAGTCGGTGGAGTTTTCTACGTTAATGTAAGGTGTAATTCTAATGAAATGACACTAAAGGACATAAAATATTCAAGAAGATTGAATGCATACAATAGTTAGTAATTAATAACTAATAAATCCTACAAACTTATGCAACTCGAAAGAAATCTGTGGAATTTATTTTTTTATTGGAAGAGAAAAATGTAGGAGGATCTTTTTTGAGAGTTTCTTTTCCAATACCAGTCACTTGCCATCAAGGCAAGTATTAGACATTAATTATGGGAACACTTAGTAGGCGGTAAATGTCATCCCGTACAATACGGCGAATAATTTAACAACGAAGCCTATGACAAACCTCCTAGATACACAATGCTTGAAAGCAGAAACTTTACGTCATCCCTAGGTCCACTAAAATGACGTTATCACACATTCATTTTCACAAAGTAAAACTATTCAAAGTTTGTGGTGAATTTACTCCCGCATAAAACATTTGAATGATTTAAGATAGAAAATTTAATTTTACGACAAATAGGAAATTTTAACTACCACTAATTATATAATATGATATAGAAATAAATCATAATAAATTATTTTTCATCAGGAAGGTATTTTAATATTTATCTTTAACTTAAGATTTTTTCTAATATTTGCATCATTTACCAGAAATTTTAAATAGCGTCGCGCTGTGAAATTAAAACTGTGATGACGTTAAAGCTTCTAATGTCAGGCCTTCTATATCTAGGAGGCGTTGGCTCGTGACGGGAGTCGAACCGTTGCCACCGAGACTCAAGGCCAGATTGCTGGTTTGTGACGTCACAGGCAGAAGGCGGCGATGAACTCGCTCCAAGAAAATAATGCAAGATTGCAATTTCAATCTTTTTTTTTCTCTTTTTCTTTACATGATAGGTGGATTCAATCATTTGATTTGTTATCTTTAACCACTGTGGTTTGAGCGTTTCCGTCCGAACTGGTTAAAAAAATAGTTAAAAAAAAGAACAGTTAAAAAAATTTCTTTTTCAAATTTAAGTGTTGCTACTTTAAGCACTTTTGATAGAAAAAGTACTTTCTCGCAGAGAGGTACAGACAAGAACAAATAACATAGCAAAAATATCTTATGGAGCTATAAATATATAAATATATGTAGAACTAGAAAAGTAATAATATAAAAAAATTCACTTTATCAAGGAAAAACAAAAAAATTTTTTTTGGAATGTGTTTTTCATAATAATAATAAAACCACTTTTTAATACATCAAATTAATCTCAACTGAGATACTATTTTGATAACGCTATACACATTTAATTTATAATTGTATTTTTTTTTTTTTTTTTGGCTATTGATTTTTTAGTAAAGATGCTAAAAGGATTATTTCAGCATTTCTTTTTTTGGAGTCTTCCAATATCAAGTATGTGTGTGTCAATGACTAAAATTCAAGCAAAAAATTACTGAAATGAAGACAAATGATTCATCACAACCAAAACTCTTTATTGATGCAAAGTTTTACATTAAATAAATAAACAAATATAGCCAAAATAAGGTTTTTACCATTAATATTTTTTTGAGCATATAATATTAAAAAAATAAAGATTCACAATCAATTCTGAATTGATTATATAATAATATATATATTAAAAATCTTGAAGTTTTAAATACATTTAAACTGAATAATTCCTACATAAGCAATACAGTGCATTATATTTTATGATTTCTTCTCTTTTTTGCAGGCTTAGAATAAGAATTGTTTTTACACACCATTTTATAAGTAAAAAATGACCCCTGTAGATTTAAAATCATTCAACATAACTTTGCTTTGAATATTTTGGGCAAACTACACAAGTTTTATATTAGAACAGTGCATGAGTTAATATATATATATATATATATATATATATATATATATATATACTTACATCTGTTTTTGTTTTAAATCTATTTTCATAGTTTAAAATAATCAATAACTACTATCCTTAATCGTATTAAAACTTTTCTTTTCAAGCCTTTAATTATAGACACCAGATTATTTATTTTAAAAGTGTAGATTTTTAGAATCATAGTTTAAGTGTTCATTAAGTAAGTGTATCAAATATATTATGTGTATAATAAAACACATAAATATCATCCCTTTATAAATTAGAATAAGTGTTGTAATGCTGAAATATTAAATATACTTAAATGTTCATAAATAATATTGCAACCCCGTAAAATAAATTTAATTTTTTCACTCTATCTAGTTTGGGTGAATAATTAAAAAATTATTTTTTATATCAAAATGAATATATTAAATAGCAATAATAATAAATATTAGGAGTGTTCAGTAACAATAAATAAATACTGAAAATGCTTATGAATACTTTCTTATTAACAAAATTAAAAATATTTGATGACTGTGTTTTCAGCGATATGGTTCATAAGTTGCATGGTTATTAATATTATTAAATTTTATTTATTGGTCAAAGTATGTAGTTTTCTTTTAGTCTGTTTCTTAGTAATGTTATCATTTTTTGTTTTGCAATAATTTTTTAGCAATGTATTAGTTGTTGCTCTGACAATCAATGATATTAATTTGCTACAAGAGTGTTTCTCACAATCAATAAGAAAGATGTCTTTTGTAGATAAAACATTTAAAGTGCTTTGAATAGCTACCTGTCTGTGATTTGTTACTTTAAGGAATTCTGTTTCTAATTCAGAAATTAGCTTTTTAATAACAATATAATTGTGTGCAACAATATTTACCACATCTATAGTTGGATATTTTAAACTCCCTCTATCAAAATCACAAATAATTTTGTAATCTGGTTCAAAAGCTAATGTCCTATCAATTGTTAAATCATTTTGACAAGTATCACATTTTAAATTTAAATGCAATACTGAATGGGTACAGTACCCAGCTAAAAATGTTATAATAGGAAATTGGTTTTTTTCTTTGTCAATATCATCATCAGTTACAAATACAGACGAAAAGGGATCACTTAAAGAAATGGGATTATTTTCAGCCATATCTACATTCTCACTATCACAGATAAATTCGTCTACATAAAAGGATCCTTTAGATTTAGATTCAAGGTTTAATTTTAAAACTTTGCATGTTCTTAATTTTTTTTCTACTTCTAAGATTTGTCGCATTGAAATGTGATAATGGGTGCCAGCCATTCTCCGATATAAGCTAAATCTTGCTTCCAATTCATCTGTCTGTATTTTTCCAGGTAATAAATAAGGCATTCCAAGTTCTGATGTACAATACTGCGTCAGTTGTATTATACAATTTGTGGTAATTAAAAGAGCAGAATGTGTTTCCCTGGTGAGCTTACCAGTGTCATGATTTAATTTCCCCCAATTTTCTAGCCAATCCAAAAATTTACATAGAAATATTAACTTATCATCAGTTTCACTATAGGTCAATGGTTTACAAAATTCATTTTTCAAACGTGATCCTTTATGTGGTGATTTTACATTCATAATCGAGAACCATTTGTGAAATAGTTCAACATACGCAGCTGTTCCTGAATAATTTAGTATATTATTTGTTTCACCAACACTTATCAAACTTTTGCTTACAATTGGAGTGCAAGATTCACGTTTTGCTTTACTAAACTAGTGGGCCACAATGCTTTTTGGGATAAAGTATAACCATACTTTAAAATATTTCCAGAATCAATTTCATACAGTTTTTTAACTGATAAAAGGGGTGCAGTAATAATTTTATTAGACGTTGCATCAAAACTTGGATAATACATGGTCTGTTCTTTATTTCTTTGGTTCACCCAATTATTTCTAACGCTTTTAATTATATGGACTGGGTCTACACAATAAAATAATGGTCTTTGTAAATTGCAGGGATGGGAATAGACATAATTTGCAGAAGGATTATTATAATGTGCAACACATTTTCTATTTATGCTATTATTATCAGTAACAATGACTATTACTTTAAAACCGAATTCTTCTAACTTTATAATAATTTTTTACACTATTTAAAACAATATATCTGCTGTAATTTTTTTAGCAGGTAAAATATACACAACATCTTTAAATTTAGAAAACAAACTTTGCAGTATGAACACATGAGCACTATTTGCAGACTCTACACTATCATGTGCAAACCCAACAATAGCACCCCCCTTAAAATCAAAACAGTCTTTTAAATGAATTTCGTCACCGGGCACCTCCTACATAGAGGAAGCCGGACAGCTCAAGCTTTGACTTCATCACTGCAGAAAGTACATCCACACAGTTTTATTTTCACAAAGTAAAACTATTTAAAATTTCTGGTGAATGCTACAAATTTTAGAAAATATCTTAAATTAAACATTAAAACTAAAATACCTTTCGCATACAAAATTATTCATTATGATCAATTTTCTTATCATATTATCTAATTAGTTATGGTTAAAAACTGTCACTTGTCGTAAAACTAATTTTTTAATTCGAAACTATTAAAATGTTGTTATACGTGAGTAAATTCACCAGGAATTTTTAATAATTTTATTTTGTGAAAATAAAGCTTTTAAATGTTGGCCAAGTGATGACGTTAAAGCTTGGTGACGTAGCAATCGTTAGGCTTTCTTTATCTTACGGCCGTATTCACAAAGTACTTGACACGAGGATTAATCCAATTACATGTGTTAAAGTCATCGGCAAGATATCTTACCCATGACTTTAACACGAGTGTTAGGGTTAATTCACGTATCAAGTGTTTGGTGATTACGGCCGTTTGAGGTTTACCAACGTCTCCTAGATTGAGAACAGAAGCTTTTACGTCATCACTAAGTCGTCTAAGAAGACGTCACCACAGCTTTACTTTCAAGAAGCAAACTATTAAAAATTTTTGGTGAATGATACAAATTATAGAAATATCTTAAGTTGAAGATAAAAATTTAAATACCTTCCTGATAAAAAATAATTTATTATGATCTGTTTCTATGTAGTATGATATAATTAGTGATAGTTAAAATTTCTTATTTAACGTAAAATTAAATTTCCACTCATAATAGTAGCGAGTGATGCGCAAGGGCGTCCTTTTTGTCACAGAATAGTTCTTTATTAAAAAAAAAACTTTGGTGGGAATCGCATGTACACTAGAGTAAATTTTTGAGGTCTTGTTTATCGGAAGTCTTGCAAAAGCTCTTTAACAGACACACTATACTAATATTACAATTTTAATATTCAATACAATTTTATATAAAAATGAATTTATTTCTTTTCACATGAACCGGGTGGTTACTGCACAACACAATACTGTTAAAGAAGAAACAAGATGCTGTAAGCTTAATATTATTAGAATAACAATCAAAAACTTAATATAATATAACCAATTTAAAACCACATACATGTATTGATAAAATATGCAGATTGAGAGGAGAACCAAAGCAATCCTCGTTAAATCCCGGAGGCACTAAACCATATTTGGTACGCTTGTTCATGTACGTAATGCGTTCCAAAAGGTCGTTTAGAAATACAGAGTCGCCCGAATGCAAGCGGCATTGCCGTAATAACTCCACAATTTGAAGAAAAGGATGATTGTGCAGTGCATGTCCCTATAGAGGGTGCACATTGTTTGGAAGTGCATACGATATCGTTAGTTCCTGCGAGATTCGCGTGAAATAGCTTGGGAGTACGCTAAAAGCCAAAACCTCCTGGATATAGAAAGCCTTACCACAGCTACGTCACCGAGCTTTGACGTCATCATTTGGCCTACATTTAAAAGTTTGATTGTGATAAAATAAATAAATTAAAATTTTCTGGTAAATACTACAAATATTAGAGAATATTTCATATCAAACATTAAAATTAAAATATCTTTCTCATACAAAATTATTCAGTATGATCTATTTCCTTATCACATTACCTAATTAGCTATGGTTAAAAACTGCCATTTGTCGTAAAATTATATTTTTTATCTCAAGTTATTAAAATATTGCCAATCATGTGTAAATTCACCAGAAATTTTTAATTTATTTATTTTATCACAATCAAACTTTTAAATGTAGGCCAAATGATGACGTCAAATCTGTGGTAAGGCTTTCTATATCTAGGAGGTTTTGTAAAAGCATAGACGGCCACTAGCACGGAATATAATTAACCATTTTTTGTAAACAGTATTTTTTTAGGTAGTTTTTCAAAATGACAATCAGCTGCCGCATGTGGTACAAAAATTTTGCTATATTTTAAGCCGAAAGATTGTTTAAAAAAAAGTGGTTAATTATATTCCGTAGTAGTTGGTAACTATGTAAAAGGTATCATTCGCATCATGGATGGCTCCAAATGGTGTCAACGCGCGGTCGTGTAATTTTTAACAGTGAGAAATATGTGTGCTTGTGAAATCTATCGTCGATGCAAAATGTGTATGTCATGTAGTTCATGCTAGTTTACCGATGGTGTAGGGATTTTTGTAATGGAAGAAGCAGTCAGATGACGTCATGTTCCAATGACGTCATCTAAGTGACAGCTGACTGCACCCTTTCTGTGCAAAATCTCTTATTGACTTCCAATTGTATTCAACCTAGAAAAAGGGTGTTAGAAACGTCAACTTGAATTATCTTTTATCAATTAAAATCTTAAAAATGCCACTAGAAAATCAAAGACGAAGGTTACACAACCCACTCAATCCATTACAATCATCCAAATTCTTGAATTTAATACTTTTTTTGAATGTTGAAAATTAAGTTTTTCCCATCGAAGTACATTACGAGAACCCAAAGCTGTCAAGCAGAAGGGGACCTGTAGCGGAGAGGCTAGACTTGTTGACATCTCTGTGGTAGCAGAGAGTAGGCATACGACGGGGACGGTGAAACAGCTTTGGTGACTGAGAGTGGAGCACAAAGGATTAACAAATTCAATTCCAACAATTTAAATTGAATACCCTACTTTTGATGCTCATAATCGAATTCCTCTCATTAAAATATATCACAAGAAGTTTTTGTTTGTCACGCTGAAGCAGTTGCTAAGCTCGTAGAAACCCCTGAAAGACTAAATGATCAATAATTTTAAAATGCAATACCTATTAGTTCTGATAAAATCTAAACACGTTAATTTCATAAGTTTGCATATGTATAATTGCTGCTTTCCAACAAAGCCATCATCATTTAACATTTAGCAGCTTATAGTTGGTCCCCTGAAGTAAAAATTTTTTCGCCTGAAAACGGACGCAAGCACAGCAGGTAAAGTGGTGTAAGTCGTCATTTTGAACATAAAATATATCGCTATTTCACCAAGGAACATGGGAATTTTAAAAAATTAATCTTCTTAGGCACAGAGCAACGTTTTTCTAAATATAAGTGATAGGAAAGATGAGACCGTATCAAAATAAAATTTTGAATTTTAAAGTGTATACAACTCCTAGTAAAAAAACTCAAAAGAAACTCTTTAAGCTACTCTTTATTTGGCGAACTTTTCTCTTAAAAGTATATTTCGATCACTTACGGTTTAAAAGATAATCGCTTTAGCATTTATTTTGAATCTCGCGTTAAAACTGTTCTATTTCAATAATTCACTAGCGATATAGTTGTTTGAGATCAGTACTTTAAAAGATGTAAATTATTTTTACAGTTTGGGCAGCCAAATCCTAAAAGCTCTCAACTCAGAAAAGTCCATATTTATTCAATAATTATATAAATCTTCCATGAAGAATAGTGATTGAAATCTGAACGTCTTTAGTCGAACAATCAAAAAATTTACCAAAACGTGAGATTTTATTTATTTATTATGGAATTCACGCTTTAGTCACTTTCGTAGATACCCAAATTCAGAGTATGTTATAAATATTCGTAAGCATTTGACATCTACTTAAAAACTGAGCATTGTATATCTACTGAATTTATGAACCTTAAACAGAAGAAAAAATCCTACTGGGTAAAAGAAATGAAACAGTATTTTCTTTTTCCATTGCATCGTGTCTTGTAAGAAATACATATTGAGCACCTGCCTTCATGAAATAATTCATGAATGTCGTGATTTTAAAAAAATCTTTTCGAATCCAGGTGGGACATCTCTATTTTTTGTCATTTCGCTTGTTATCTACGACGGAACTTGAAAGTTTTGTTCATTATACGGACTTCACAAAGGATATAGTTTCAGATCTACGTACATCGTCAGCGGTATCTACTTCATAAAATGCTTTTGACGTACGTGAATATTTTGATTTTTTTTCAAGTCCATCTCGTCGTTGTGACTCGCATAATGAAGCAATCATGCCCAATAAAAAAGGCAAAAAGTTTAGCACAACGCAGAGTTTCTTGGGATTACTACTGAGTTTTATAGTTTACGTCACTCTCTCAGAGATTCGAACTCAAGAGTAGTTATGAATGCTCAGCATTATGATTAAATATCGAACGCATCTTTTACATCAAAGGTTTCATAGAAGAATATATCAAAGTTATCTCAAAAACCATTGCTACAAAATGATACATTTAGAAAATTGATCTGTTTGGATATGTTATAATTTAGGTGAATCAACATCCAACTCTTAGGAAAACTAAGAGAGAACTTAACAACTTATCACAAATATGAAATTTTCCTGTTCTTGGGGTAGTTTGAAAAATAAACTTACCTATTGCGTCAAGTTATACTCCTGATAATTATCTTTACTTTTATTCCATAATATCATCACCTGTTTCTTACATAACACAAGAATACCACAATCTACTCGCAAATTAACGAGGTTTGCTTTTTGTTTCCTTCATGCTGGTCATAAGAAGGGTAATCTTAGAAGGTCATTTTCTTGGTACCTGGAGCAGTGGTGTTTTTCAACTCTCTCTCTCTCTCTCAAAAAAAAAAAGAAAGTTACAAAATTAATTTCAGTTTTATAAAAATGCAATAACTACATTTTTTTTCAAACGACATCTACTCTTTGCATTAATTGGAAAAAAGAAATACCAGAGAAATATTTAATAATAACCCTGGGAAAAGAAAGTTATAAATGTATTGGATATTGTTTGTAGACGATGAGTCTCTCAAAGATTTTTTATATGTTAGCATCAGTTTTGAGATGTCTAGTTTTTTAGTTCTGTGATAAATATCGTTTAACTCGTGAACCATAAAGCACTGAACTCCAGTTAAGGAGAAAGTATATTCACTTGCTCATATTGTTTATGTTGTAAGGCCACGTGCGAAACTTCTTTATAAAACTATCTCGTCTTAAATCACTTCTTCCCTTGTTTTGCATATCACCTGCAAATAAGCACACCGATTGGGTTGACTTTAAAACCGCTTTGTTATATGCCCGGTGTTATCCTTCAGACATTGCCTGTCACCATCAGAATAATTTATCCTCAGGTTAAAAAGTTCACATTTCACTTTAGTAAAACTGTGATAAGCTGGTTGACGTACCTTAGGGAAAACGTGCGAAAACAAAGTCCACGACGTCTGCAACGCAATATCGCGGCAATGGTATCAAAGAAATGTAAATGATTTTGTTGAAGGAGATCATTAACCTTTCGAGAAATTTATTTCCATTCTTCGAGCCCCAGCAGAGTAAATCCTGGTTATAGACATTTTATGGCTTTCTTTAGTGCATGCGTCTGGTTTTTATTAAATGTATAAAACTGTTTGTCTTCATTGTAGGGATGAGTAAAACATTTTAGAGAGTTGTTTTCAATTAACATTATATTATATGAATCCAATATGCAGTTATATGAATATATTAAAGGCATTTTATTTTATTTCCTTAAATCAAATTACAAGTTTTGGAATGAAATATAATTAAAAGAAAACACATACGGAAGTACCGATTAAATATGAGTTTTTTTTTTAATTACATGTTCCGAAAAAATGGCCCTTTTTAACAGAAAATTTAAACAAATAAATTTTAAACATGTATTGAATTACGAATAAGCTGTGCCTAAGTTTAGGACTCATATTTGTTAAATTTTGAAAGGAGAAATCCATAGATAATATATATATATATTCATTTTAAGAAAAAATGATCACTCTCCCCCCCCCTTTTTTACGTATACCCTCCTTGGAGGATTGTATTCGAAATATTCCGAAATCAATTTTAAGGTATTCGTGAGTGTTGCATTTTACAGCAAGAATTTTATGGATTTCTCTTTTCTTCATCGAGATCACGCAGGATATGTGAAAAGAACGTTTTGGCCCCCTATACCCCATAAGTTACGAAATTTGAAAAATGCTCTCCAACCTATCACCTCACATAAAACCTCACATACGTATAAAATTGCGTATAATCAGCTTCAGTAGTCTTCGCTAGGCACAGTACTGACATACGAGAAAATAACATTACACCTAATATGATCAATGATCATAAAATATATTTTTGTGAGACTGTCACTTTTATCGATTGAAACATTTACCTGACCACGCAGTCAGTTACTCCATTGGAAAAAAAAAAAAGAAAAAAGAAATCTTATCTTGGTTGATTCAGGTATGTTGCAATCAGCGCACCTGATAAGAGCCAGATCTGGGCTGTTTGGTAGATGTTACCAGGATGCATCACATTTGTCACATATAAAGGAACGATGACATTATTCATATGAGCAACTAAGCATAACGCGAAATAAATTTTGAAAGCCTTTAATTTTTCATATCGATATTAAATTAAAATTTGTTATTGATGTCAACTTTTGAAGGTTGAAATTTGCTTTTGCTATTTGAAAAGGAATTCTGAATTCGCAAACTAAACAAATCTGGACATTATAAGAAACTTACAACCCATTTTATCACCAAATGTATGTTATTAATTTTAAATTCCCAGTAAAAGCGTTATTGACTCTCTTATCAACTATCTGCAAGTTGAAGTTTCATGAAAATAATTGAGTGCTTTAACCCTTTGAGGCGCAACCCTTTCCCAATGCAGAAAAAAGGGCAGCCGTTGCCATCGCTCGACTTAAAAACCAGGCTCTGCGGCAGAGCCAGCTGCGTCATAAAAGAGTCTCTAGATCTGTGGCACGCGATGAACGTTTCGATCGTCCGCCATCTTGCTGGTAGTTAAGTCGAGCGATGGCAAAGGCTGCCCTTTTTTCAGCATTGGGCAATCTATCCAGCTGTTCTCGCATTCTTCCATTTTTCAGCAGATGTCAGTGCTGTTAAAAATAATCGTGGCAATTTTTTTTACGGGAAATGACGTGGTAAAAAGTAAAGGATTCTCGTGGAGCTATGTCACCCGCAACTATTTTTATAGAAATCAAATCTATTCTTCGTGACTGGCAACAGTCAAAACGTCAGAGATTGGTGTTCCCAGAGCGGGAACACTGCTCGTTAAAGGGTTAAAAATCTTGATTAACAGTCTAGAAAATTCTGACCCAAAGAAGTGAGTGTAATTCACAGTAACCCCCCTAAATTGCGTGAAGCTATGAAACCAAACTCACTTTTCATAGATTCCGCATCTAATATTCTATTTTTAACTTTAACAATAAATTTCAGAATATGGCCCAAGTCCATTCATCAACCTCGTACTTAATGGGCGATAACTTTAACCGCAACGATTTGAGACTGATTCCCAAAATTATTGTTAATTGAACTGATGCATTAAGTATCACTTAAACTGGAAAACGTTGTGAAAGCTTGGAATTACTATTGTACAGTTACTTAAAAAAGTAATTGAGTGCAAGCAAATTTTCCAGCCATTTGTTTTGAGAATAATTCACTAGATTATTCAAAAACATGCAGCACACTAGAAGTTTTATGAATTGCATTTTTTTGTTTTGTTTTGTTAAGGCTGTTTCACTCGAAAATCATGCAACTTCTAAACAGATTATTAAAAAAGTGTCAGTCCATAGTGCATACGGTGAGAAGAATTATTAATTTTCCCGTGTGTTTAATGCCATTGGTTTGTTTTTAAAGCTGTTCTAAAGTTCTGTTACGATGATCGCTCTTCAGGTAGAAAACCATTAAATGATTTAGGTTTTCGATTAAAAACCTATTACTCTATAACACTAAGAAAAGACAATTAACTTATGCTAGAATTTTCTTTTCAAGTGTGTTGCTTTGAATATTTTAAGAATGAATAAGTAAAGATGGATCGATAAATATTCAATAATAGGTATTGAAAGACTGACATTGACTGTCTCACCTCTATTTCGTATACAATATAAATAAAAATGCTTGCATTGTAAGATTTTATTTATAGCAGACAAATTGATTTTTTTTTAAATATAGATTTCCCCGGATCTGTTTACAAAAGATTATATGACGTCTTCTAGTTGAAATCTATCCCATGCAGTTCTGCATGCAAGTATAGCAAATGCGCATGTTTTAGATCTGCATCTATCTCAAATGATAGCTGTGCGTAGTTCTTACATATATCTATACATATCTTTCCACTTTTACTCCCTACGCTTCTAGTTCTTGTGAGCTGACGCAAATGTTTCGGCATTAAAATGAGCCCCAATAGTTTATGAAAGGGAAAAAAAAAAGTGTAAAGCTGAAAGTATGGGAGAAAAAAGCGAAACACAAAAGATAAACATTATTGTCGCGACTTTCGATTGTTAACAGTTCGAATTTATCTTTTCTGAGTAAAAATGGAAGCGCTAAGGAATTTGAGGTCGTGTATCTCATTTTTCCTTGATAGTGCTGGTGTTATTGACAGATATCACGTTATTTATGTTTTTTAATTATGTGATGCGTTGTTTTTTGCGTGCTTTTGTTATTTACATCTGTAAAATGCACTTTTTTATATAAAATACACGTTCACAAAATAATATTTAGTTTATTTTTATTTTTATTTTATTTTACAAACTTAGAATCACCTAATATACCAATACTTAGCATTGAAATAAGTTATTATTATATTTTGGGAATATCATCCACTGTCCTATTTCATAATATTTGTGTTTTATGGTCTTTGTTAAATAAAATTAAACATGCGATTGATTTAGAAAACGTCAAACATTTCAAGATCAAAATTTTATGACTTATTTCCATTAAAAATATTTTTGGGCTTTCTAAACCTGTCCCATGTATTTTGTATCGATAGCATTCAGTAGTTTCACAGGCTTTTATTCGACCATCGGATTTAGTAATTAATTTAAATAAAAGTTTATCATAGCAGAATATATTTTTAAAGTTTGTAGAACAAAAAAATATTTTTGAACATCTTTATTCATCTCATTTATAATTCCTCTACCAAGAGATTGATAAATATATTTATATTCTTGTTATTATCATAATTGATAGTAAATATTTTTTAAAATCCGTTATTTATCTTTTGTCCATTTATGTTTTTATATATTATGAAAGTTTTGCTCAGAATGTTAAAAATTGTCAGCATAACAGTCTTTGATATGAAACAATATGAAATGTCATTACCATTAAGTTTGAAACTTGAATTGTAATGACTATAAACACTTGCTTTTTAATAGCTCAATAAAACTTAATAATTAATGAGCCTATAATAAAAAGATAATTTATATAAGGTACTCACATAGTATAATGTACTTATATAATGTAGACACACACACACACACGCACATATATTCAAATATTGTGCAAATAAACGATGAAATTAAATGAAACTTTCACGAGGTATATTAAAAAAATTTTATTAAATTTTTTTATAAAAATGTCATGCATATTAAATGGATTTAGAGACATTCTTGTAGACTTTTCCAAATGCTTTTGTACTTAATTTGCTTACGTAAAATTCACAGTTTTATATCAAATATAAAAAACGACACAAAAAATTGTTCAATCAGCTAGTAACTAGGTATTAAATTTAAAACTAAAACATTGAATTAATGATGAAGCATAAATGTTCTAAGAAAATGATTTTTACATCGCTGGTACTGTGTACATTAATCGTTTGCTTTTATAATTTCGTGTTAACCAGTAGTATGGAAAATACATGAGAAATTCAGTTAAATATGCTGAAAATTCAGAAATATATCTACCAGCATTTATGTTACTCTAAAAAAGTAGCTGAACAATAGTGATAATCTTTACAAATGTTCAATTTAACACGCCCCAATAGTGTCGACCGACCTCAGTACGGGGAATTCAAACTTGCATAACTTGTGAAATTCGACATTTTTAGACTCCAAACGTAAATGAAGCGCACTTTTTCTTTATTAAGGATGGACAATTCTCATAAAGAGGGATTTTTCCGAGAAAAAATGTCTCTTTTTTTACTCATTTTTCTAACGTGTTAAACAGCTATCAAAAATTATGTTACTGTTACTAATAGATTCTCCATATAGGACGACGGCGGGAAAAAGGGAGTGGCTTCCATTTTATTGTGCCCCAGTGGAAGGAAAACGGACTTAGCTCGGGGTCTCCTAATTTTGAACCAATTCCCGATGAGACAACTAGCACCTTCATCTGCACCCCCAGAGGTGTATCATTTGAACGAGGAGGACATGGAAGCCACGAATAGATTTTACGCGTATCAGCTCCCATTAGCGTATACTGCTCCACAGCAGTCCAGTCGAGAGGGGTTATCACCCTCTCAAAGTCAACGCCACTTCGCTTTCGTGTTCGTATGGGAACGGAGCTTTGCGACGAGTCCACTGCAGGAAATCAAAATTTATAGAAAAGTTAAGTCGGATTATTCAGTGTCAGTGACAGAATCGTTTACTAAGAGGGTTGTCCAGATACTCCTTTCCATTATATTTATAAAATTATTACACATTAAAAGGACGATTTATAAATTTAAACAAAGCAAAAGAAACAAACAGACAAAAACAAAATAAATAAATAAATAGTAGTTCTTTAAAAAGAATTCTGTAGAAGCAAAACCTTTTCCTGAGTAGCCGAAATACAGCTAACAGTAACCCCGATATTTCTCTGAACTTTCGTATAATGTAATTTTAATTTGCATAGAAGTTACATGACCGAGTTTCAGTACTGCGCTTTAATATACAGTAGACACCCCCCCCCCCCTATAACACGGGTAGGGGGCCGGGTTATTGTGCAACCGATAATAGGATGTGTTAACTTTCGGGGTATGTGGGGAGGTATGGTGTTATTATTAATTAATCATGATTGATAATTAATGCATTCATAAAATATTGATCTATTAATTAATATGCGTCATTATTAATTAATCCCTTGTTCATTCGGGAACCCTCACTCAAAAAATTTTGAGAACTACATTTAAAATGAAGTGTTTTGAAGCCTTCTGGGGCGCAATTGCAGCTGCAAAAAAATTTTTATCTGTCAAACTTCATTCAAGTGCTATCAGCATAGCACTTTTTTTTAATTTTCTTGCTTTTTTCTGTTTGGGGGCCCGCCCTCAGCAGGGAGGGCCAGCCGAGGGCGGGGCCCACTCGTTTGCAGACAGTCGGACACCGTGGCCAGTCCGAGCCTGTACTCCACGGATCCCTAAAACACGTCGAAAAAATTGCGCTCCCTATAACACATTAAAAGTGACTCGTATCACTGTAAATTGAGACAGATGTTCTGATTTTATTACGCTTTAGCTCTAATTAATATAACTTTTGAATGGCAATACTAGAAGAAATCATCGCGTATCCCAGAGTAATAGGGGCACAAGCCGGCGTTCAAGCAGCCACAATCGAAAAATGTATGATGAATTAAGGAGATCGTCTGCTTTTTCTAATTGTGGCGTACATTAAACGTATCTGAAGGAAATTTGTATGATTTATTTTATTCTATTTTGACTTGAGAAAGAAAACGTTTTATTAAAATAAATATGCGACTGAAGTTTTGTTTTTCATGGAGCGCCGTAGCATAAAAGCTTTATCTCCAGTGATGAGAAGTAGAAATCATGTGGTTCTTTATCTTGAGGTGGGGAATAAATATGCGAATTTAAACCCGATTTAATTTAGAGGAAGTGCATATCAGTTATCTCTGGTGCATACGCAGTATCAAGTAACCAGTATTTAAGTGAAATGTGATTTAAATTGCTCAAATAAGGTGGGTGTGTCGCGGTTAAACAGCGTGGTTTACACTCCAGGTGGAGCATTGCTCAGGACCTGTACAACACGGATCCCTATAACACGGATTCCTAGGGATGGACGCGAGACGAGACAGAGATTTACAGCTTTTTTAACATTACTATATAAGGATTTTGCGAGACGAGACAAAGATTTCAGGCTGTTTTACGAGACGCGAGACGCCAATTCTCTGTCTGGAGGCCTATAACACGGAACGTATTCACTGTGTTATAGGGGAGGGAGCTACTGAACTCTGTAGTCATAATTTGGTTCGAAACGAATTTATTTCTCAAAAATATATATCTAACATACGGAATTTTTTCGATTGATCACAGATGCCTCAACATACATTGTACGGTTGGATATCACTGCAAGTGTGTTCACAAACCACGATCGAAATTGGTATATAGCTACATATTCCCGGTTCGGTATTTTGTATTATATATCTGACAACTAAGCCGCCGTCAAGATCTTTCAGCGACTAATGACAAGTAATATTTCTGAAACATGCTAAAATCAAGACCTTGAAATATTCTAACCAGGAGTTCGAACTGTTTTAACCATGGTCTGAATGGATTGTGGCAGGAATATATATATATAATATTATGAAATTATCTGATTTTTGTTATTAAATTGGAGTTGTGGGTTTATTAATCATTAATAAATTATCTACTTATGCATATTAGGTATTGAAATATACAGTTGCAGTTCACATTTATGTCATGCAATTTAATTAGAAATCTCATAAATGCATAATGTTGTAGAGAGTTTTAAGCTCTCTACAACAGAATAATAATTTCAAACAGCTCACAAGTTGCTTTCACAGCATATTTCTTTTCTAACTACACCCACTCTTTATCGTTAATTAAGGACTTGGGGTATAATATTTATTGCTAAAACCTGGATTTCTTTCAAAAGATAAGCAGAGTGCCGCCTACGTGAATCCACTGTTATGCATTTATGTAGTTTTTTTCTTGCAGGCAAATAAGTCTCGGTTGAAAAAGTTTTTAGTTTTTTAAAGTACAATTTTTATAATTTGCGACTATTCTCATTTCAAGATAAAAATTTTAATTTTTCATGAAGTTCTTATTTAGAGATTAAAGATTTCTTTTTCCACCTAGTTTACTTTTCCATATTAAAATAAGTAGTTGAAAATTCAAAGGCTTCTTTCCATTAAAATTTCTTTTTCACAAAGTAAGAAAATCACAGCAGTTTTATTTTATTTACTTCAGAAAAAATGTCGAGATAATAAGCCACTGAAGTAATCAATAAAACGTATTGTATTGTTGTGCTACGGCAAAGCTAAGCGAGGGCTGTCTGCCAAACCCCAGTGTTGTTCAAAGGTAATGGTAATTAGTGTCTTATGTAAGCTCAGCGATAATTTTACCACGTGAGCTGATTTCGATATTTATTTTTTTATTGGAAAGGGTTTACTTTATGAAATTAATCACTTTCCGACAGGAGCGTCGCGATTCTATAAATTTGGGGGTGGGGGGATTAGTATGTTTTCATCGATTCTAGAAACTGAAAAAGACATCCTATTACGCGGCTATTTCCTCCCTTCCCCCAAGGTTATCGGGAGACGGCTCTAGTCCCCTGAGTCCCCACTTTCCTACGCCACTGAGTTCTGATGGTGATTCTATGGTCATATAACAATATGGTTCTATGATCATATAACAATATACTCAGGCAAATGTTTTAGGGCATAGGAATGTTTTAGTTACTCTTATGCTGTTATGATGAAGTAATTACAAGAAAATTTCCTTTAAAAAAACCATGCTTGTATTGTTTTTAGAGGCAATTATATTTAACTAATTTCACACATTGCTTTACAGGTAAACAACGTGCAGCTGTCTCAAAGACTATTGCATTTATACGAATACTGACTTTCAAGATAAAAGTACACGTTATCACTGAGAACTCTTCCATATATACACATATAAAAGAAAGGGGTTCAGGGGACCTGACCCTTTTCCCGAAATTACAATTTCTGTTAAGAAAATGATATGTCTTGAAAAATTATGCCTTTTACATCGTTTGAACCCCATCCGATTTTTTTTTTTTCATAATACGTCCGTGATAATGCCTTTTCTCTTTTTCGACTGAAAGGCTCGACAATTCTGAGCATTGCTTGTCGAAAAGGAGAGTGGTGAGAATGCGTATCTATATTTTACTACGAATAGCGTAAAGTTTTCAAGGAAATTTAACGGATTTTTGGACTTCAGATTGCTCAAGGGGTGGTGATGGTGGTGTGTGGGGGGGCAATGGATTCCCCCCCCCCCGCTTTGGATCAGCCACTGCGTCTGGTACTGGTAAGCAGTGAAAATGCAGATTTGATTTGTTTGTTTGTTGGACTAGGGCCAATTATCTACACTAATGATATAGGCTGAAGAGGCGGGTACCATCCGTGGGGATCTTTCTAAGGGGTCCTAACCCGTATTTACGCTAAGTTTCGATAAAAAAAACTCCGAACGGCTAAGTTGGCGGATGCGACCTGGATTTGAACCAAACACCTTCCGTCTCCCGGTGCACCTGGAATCTTTTCATACACATATGAAAATCTGAACAAATTTTATTTGCAGTGAAAAATAAAAAGTATTTTCGGCTTTACTTATCTAAACAATCTTTTGAACGACCCCTGAAATGCGATCAATTCGACGTGATTTTTTTTCCCTTCGAGAGCCATTGAAAAGTGGTTTAAGTCAGCATATATTTATCTTCCTATCTCTGACATTTTTTAGGATATACTTCTGAAATTTTGTACATCACCTCATTAGTGCATGGAGCACATTTTACCAAATGGAATTTGTTTTGGTACGGGGGTCGTAAACAAATTTGAAAACTGCAACTTTTTGAAAATTTACGAGAGGAATTTTTGTCTTAACGTCCTTTTCTCTACCTTTTTTTTTTGGGGGGGGGACATTTTTTCAATTTACATTGCCCACTTATCGCAAATCAATAAAGAACTTAAGCGTACTACCAGCTTTTTGGGACACCCTGTATAGTTATGCATGGCATAAATATACAATATTCTTCAGAATCCATATGTATTCGATCTACGAATTTATAAAAAAAAAATTATCGGTAATTTTCTATAATTAATGCATGCTATTTCACAACGATTTACAAGATACTTATACATATTTTTTCCTGAACTGCCTTTTATTATCATTTTCTTTAGCGCTTGCCTCTGATTTTATTCAGCGAGCAATTTTGTAATATTAATCAAATAAACATGATTGATTTTCCTAAGGGAGATTACCCACAAAAAGTAAAAATTCCCTCTATAATTATCTGTATTCCTCTAAAATGATGAATCACTGTGAAAAAAATAATCATGCGTAAATATAACAGTGTTCATTGTCGGGAATTCCCTGTGAATAACTAAAGATAAATTCCACCTAACTATTTCTTTTTTTTTTCTTGAACGTTGATTTTCAAAAAAATTCTTACTAGCAGAGCTGCCAAGTCTCCGGCTTTATTCGGGAGATTTCCCACCACTAATTTTTACTTACAAATTTATGCTTAGAATAAGTCCAAATATTTAATGCAAAATAAAACTGTCTAAAAATTGCGGTGGGAAAATCTCCCGGAAAAAGCCGGAGACTTGGCAGCTCTGTATTAGGTATAAACATATTAAATATGCGTATTCACATTTATCTGTTAGGGATGAACCGGACAATAATTACAGAATGTGTTTTCTTTACCTGTGTTACGCTTTTATAATTGATAAATCTGCATGTCTTTTAAAGCTTTAAAAAAAAAATGTTTTTAAGCACAAAATTACAAATTGACACACTATGAAGCGCGAGATATCTAGAAAAACATTGTAAGTTCGGTAATTTTTTTATGAATGTTTCATTTTTCATAAATTTACAATTTGTAACAATATGCCGGACAACTTGTTACGTTACATTCTGACAGTTTTCGAATATTTTGCTTTTTTAAATTGTACATCAACCACAAGCTGAACTTTTTTTCTTTTAAGATTTTGGCATAGTACTGGGAATTATAAAATACTGATTTATGAACATGTTGCATTATTTTCTTTTCGAAAATTTCAAAGGATATACAACAATAAAAGCTGAAAAAGCAAAGTACTGTCTGACCACTTTTCACGTGGAATATTGGCAAGCTGGCAGTAAAGGCGAATCCAAATGAACCGGTCAAGGGAGAGAGGACGAGTGGATGAATATGTGAATGCAGTGCAAGTGTCCCGTATCTTTCAGTGATTTTCCAAGCGCATGTCTGACGTCTGACTGAAACACCCCAAAAATAATGGCCGTGTCCGTTCCCCCCTCCAAACCGGATGTTTACGTTTGTATCCAACAAGTTGTCAAACAGTACATTGTATTACTCATGTTTTATTTTGTCATATTTTTACTCAAGTGTACCAAAAATTATGTGTTTGCTTTTCATGTATAAGCGCACTTCTCGAGATATGCGGAATATGGGTAAAAGTAACGCAATTTTTAAGAGAGCAGTCAGGAAATTTTCTATGAGAGTTTTGCAAACGCCCCCTTAAAATAATGGATAATTTCTAATGATATTAAAGAGAAATCCGATTTCCCAAAGAAGATTTTGGAAACTAATATATGAGAGGTTTTCTGTGAAAGTGGTTAAGTCCATTTTTGGATAAAAAATAATATTAGCGAAATTTTCGACAGTGGTTTGTCAAAAGCTAACGAATCTTTCACAGGAAACTCTTACTGAAATTGATTATTAACGAGATTGTTTATGAAATTAGGAATTCTATTTAAACTGATTATTAATAGGTACATGAAAACAGCGTTTCCGAATCCTCATTGCTATGTTATTCTGAACCGTCACTAAAACTTCACCCGTCGTTAATTCTGCCCCGCCTTCTGGTCACTTGAGGTAGAGTCTTGAGGAGGAGCATTAGGGGGTTCTTAGGATTGGATAAACGACCTCCCGATAACCTCGGAAAGTTGTTAGAGCAGTCGATAACCAAAACTGGTCCTGCCCAGTCGGCAGCTATTCACCGACAATTTCGTAAACCACCAGGGAAGACTTTCGCATTTCCACATTTTCCCCACTATCATTGTTCACTGCTAACTATGAAAGGTTTTTCACATTAGAACAGGGGCGTAGCCAAGGGGGGGCTTAGGGGGGTCATAAGCCCCCATGAGGAATTTTTTTGCCATACAAAATATATATTCTTCACTACATTGTCACAACCACGTATACATATATATGAGTTGTAGTAGTCGTAACCCCCCCCCCCATGAAAAATTTCTGGCTACGCCCCTGAATTAGAAAGTACTTTAACTTAGCACTACGATAAACTGAACTCTATCATTGTAAAGTAAGCATCAATGTGACATTATTACATTATTTTTAAGATATTGCATTTTTAACCAATCCAAGTTTGGTTGTGAATTTAAGGTGGCAATATTTCTAACTTCTACATATCAGTCAGAAGTATTTTAATGCGTGTATTACGAGAGATACAAGGGTTCTCTCAGTTTGTATGCCCATCAGGATATACAAGCTCTATCAAATCCACACGAAGTTCAGTAATCGAATACTTTGTAGTGTTTTATACATTTTTTCCTTAAGTAACAGATATCCCTTATATCTCTTAACTTACGCAGATTCTTTTATTTATTTACTTTTTTTCACTTTCTGCCTACTCAAAGTTATTTATAATTTAAAACATTTCATCTGTGACATCAATCTGTATTTTGCATTCGGTATATCAGGTTGATTATCTTAGTTTTAACAAAATGCAGATAAATCATATCCGAGGGACAGCCTGAATAAACTTGTACTATATTTTGAAATACAGCCAAATCCTTATCATCTTTGTCTTGATAATGGAGCTAGGCTTGTCAGGAACTTCTTTCTACGACATGTCCGACTGGTAGATGTAGCATAAGAATTACTTTTTTTTACGACCTAGATGAATAGATTATATAAAGTAACACGCACTGCATTTTGGGATCTTGTTTCATTAAATTAATTAATAATTTTATTTAGAATTCAGGATACACGTTCTTGTAACATTGAATGACATAAAGAACAAAAAGTTATCGGATGCATTTTTGTTGAAAACAAAGTGCTAAATATATGCAATTGAAATAGCATGTAGCTCCGAAAAACGAAGTCCCACTTGCTCTTTACTCAGCCGTTGTTCACCTCATAGGAAAGCCATATGTATCAATCGATTACAAATAAGGCATACATCAATTTCCTATTCATAAAATTTGCGAAGGGGGCCATCTTCATATTTAATTCTGCAACTTCATTATTTTATGACAACTCCCGATTTTGATTTTATTAAACGAAAGAGAATGTTCAAATTACTCTAAATATAAATTTTCACCAATATTCTTCGATAATTTTCTGAAATATTGCGAATTCTTTTTTTGCGCAATTTTAGCGATAATCTTCAATTTGATAAAAATACCCTTTTCGGTATATGAAGGCTCCAAACTTTTCGCCTTTTATCAATTTTTCTCGCGAAAATTAAAAAGAATATTATTTGCCAGGAAACTAATGTTTCCAGTCTAAAACATTTTTCGTAATGAGAAAATAAATTATTTATCATTTCTTCTAATTTCAAATTGACAATTTAATATTTGACTATTCAAAACGGCTAAGGCAATGCGTTATAGATTATTGTGTAATAAAAAGAGGGAACGTGTTTTAAACATACGATGCTAGTCTACATCACTATGCATTTAAGGGCGAAGTCCTTTTAGCAGTGGTTAGCTGTTTTCGAGGGTGCTGACATCTGGAATTTTCATTCAACTTATGAGGGTCTGAAGGTACACAATGAGGGCTTAGATGCGCTTCCTAGAGGTCAAAACATTAACCTAATTTTGTTGACAATTGTAAAAAAGAACCTCGACTTTCTTATAAAATGAAACGAGGATTTTTAAAAGTTGCACTCTTAGTCTAAAGATTTTAGGTCAGATTATAAGGCAGTTGTTTACGATAGAGCCATTGGAAAACAATCCAGTTATAACAATAGAAAGGGTTTCTGATTAGATTTCGTCATGGCCTTAGTAGAATAGGCAAAACGTGATAACTGGCATTATCTAGAACGTTATTCGAAAGATACTTCAGGACATTTATGAGATTTTTTAAATGCAGAACTTAAATTACAATAATACAAACTGACTTTTGACATTTCAAGGGCTATTTTTTTAAAGAAAGAATTTTACAAGCTAATACGTTTGGGAAATATTAATTGAAGACCACATTCAATACATTTGCGTTTGGAAAGGTCTCGGAATCGTATTGGATTAAATTATAGCATTTAAAATTTTGAAATGAATAATTAGATACATAAAAATAACTCATAAAAGTCTACTAATATTTTAATGTAATTCCTCATAAATTTGTTATTAAACAGGAATTCTGTGATTAATCAGGACATAAAATTTTAAGAGAATTAAAATTACTAGACTATTAATTTTTCTTTTTCAAAATTCGAAAGAATAAAATTTAAATCCAAATATTGAACACCCCCCCCCCCAGATTTTTTTTTATTATTTGAGGAATATTCCTTTTAAAATATAGCAAATTAACAATGTTTAAAATACTAATATTTGATAAAGATTTGGCGTGCGTTTATTGTCTATCTCTGTGTGTGTGTATTCCTGAACTTATGAACAAACTCAATATAATTCTGCATATTTTTTAATAATGCAAGAATAAATGAACAAATGAAGTGAAAGAACTAATAAACTTACTAGAATTTACAATACAATCAATATATATATATATATATATATATATATATATATATATATATAATATATTCTATTTAAAAGATCAAAAAGTTAATTCATATTTTGATTCATGCCATGCTTTTCGAAATTTTCAATAACGTTTTGCTTATATATATAGATTATCATTTCCTACCATTTTAGTTATTTTCAGAGAGCTATGTTTGTTTCTTTATTTTTAAAAATGGAATTTTTAAAAATTTACTTTTGTGTGTTATTTTTAAAAGTAAGTTCGTAAAAGTAATTTGTAGAGTATGATTTTATCAGCGCAATGCTTATTTTACTGGGAAAAAAAGAAGTTAAAAAATTGAATACAAAGAAATGCATACTTACTTTCTCTCACACAAAGTTATTTGCGATTTCATTCATATTACTGTAAATTGAGATAAAAAAAAAGAAGTGTTAATGTTATATTTTAATATTGAAGTGATAATATCGCATTTTAATACAGAGCCTTTTATTTGAGAGAAAAAGTAATTCAAAGCAAAAATCTAATCGGTTTTTATGGTAAAGCTTCGTTTCTTGGTTATTATTGCAAATATTGATTTTTATATCAAGGAAACTGATACAGAAGGGCGAAATTTTTTGGTTAATGACTCTTAAATGTAGAGGGCAAATACATCTGTATGCAGCCAAGCAATTCTGCTAGTCACATTTCCATTCATTTTATTCGAAAGTTTACTGTTAAAACTTATACATAAGTCTAATATAATTAGTAAATTAGTATATATTTCTGTGATTTTTATCTAGTTTTCGTTAGTTTTACAGAAGTATATTTTCATTCTGTTAAATCATTTTGGCAGTATTAAATCATCAAACGCTTCCAGTATTGTCTTGTAGCAAAGTAGAAAGATTTTAAAAAAATGTTTGCAATTTACGACTTATTATATCTTTGTCATAGACAATATAGAAAGATAAGTTATATAATATTATTTTACAAAAAGTTATAAAAACCATAAATTGAAACATCTGAAAGTATATACTATCTAGATTATGTGAAGAACACTTTGTATACCTTTTACTTATATACACTGCTCAAAACAATTAAAGGATATTGCGGTTTTAGGTGGATCTTGTGGCTGGGAAACTTTTTAGCTGATTGATACATGGTCGACAGACGTAGTAGGTTATATGAGAATAAATTACACATGTTTGCAGAAAAAAAATGTATTTTTATTGAGCATTTGTGTAGAAAAGGAAAAAAACACAATTTGTGCATATGAGAAAAAAAGAATAGGAAAATGTGTTTTCTTCAAAGGAAATCTTTTTCAGTAGGGGGTATGGTTTCCACGGACGGCCAGCAACGTTGAACACCTTTGAGGTATGGAGTCAATGAGGCTATGAATCACGAGTTGGGGTATTCTGTCCCACTCTTCCAGAAGAGCTCTTTCCAGTTCTTGGAGAGTTTGTGGGGGTGGTTGGCGGCCAGCAACTCGTCTTCCTAGAGCGTCCCAAACGTGCTCTATTGGATTCATGCCTGGAGAACACGCTGGCCATTCCATTCGTACGATTCCTTCCTCGAAGAAGATATCCTCCACCAGGTTAGCACGATGTTGCTTGAAGTTATCGTCCATTAAAATGAAGTCATCTCCGATTGCTGCAGCGTAAGGGACTACAATAGGTCTGAGGATCTCATCCGTATATCGGCGACCAGTCAGAGGTCCATCTCGAATGATGCAGAGGTCTGTGCGTCCGTCAATGGAGATGCCATCATACACCAACACCACCAAAGCTGACCACCACCACCAGCTGGTGGTGGTCCCACCAGCCACCAAAGCTGACACTTTCGTGCACGAACGCAGGATTATTCCTACTGCCACGGTCCCTCCAGATAAAAATACTCCTATTATCAGGATGAACTGAAAAACGGCACTCGTCAGAAAAAAAGAACATTGCTCCATTCATTTCTCCTCCAGTTCACATGCTCTGTTGCCCACTCCCTGCGGTCGCGACGATGCCTTGATGTTAGTCTAACACATACCATCGGTCGGCGAGCATACAGACCTACACCGTGGAGCCGGTTTCGGACAGTCTGAGTTGAAACCGTGGTGCCAGTAGCCGAGCGAAGGTGTTGTTGGAGAAGAGTAGCGTTCATATTCCGGTGTCTCCTAGCCGTTAACACTAAATAACGATCTTCATTGGGCGTTGTTGCCCGTCTAAGACCTTGCCCTGGTCTTCGGCCTGCACTTCCAGTCGCCAGAAACCGGTTCCAGATCCTGTAAATCACACTTTGTGACACTCCAATGGCTTGCGCTACTTCGGCTTGAGTTTGGCCCCCTTCTAACCTACCGGCAACTCTCCAAGCTTCTGAATCGGTTAAATGACTTCGCTGAGACATCGTACTCATCGAAACAAAGCAGTCACTGAATGCTGCTCCTCCTTGTCTTCATTGTCTTTTATTCAGTTGAAAGTCCAATTTCATTCGCTGCCGCTGAAGCGACGTTTTTGACGTCGAATTCAAAATTAGCATACTCCACCGTTTGAAAATGAGAAAAATTTGCATTTGTGATTCTCTTATTCCATTTTCGGCAAAAAAATTCGCTTATATCTTTATTTTATATAAAATTTACAATATTCTTTAATTGTTTTGAGCAGTGTATTTTGATTTAAGTCTGCTTTTTGAAAATATTTACATGTATAGCTAAATTAGTGAGCACTAATTTAACTATACATGCCATAAAATGATGATTTCCGCTCAAATCTTAGACAAAAATGGGTTTCCCTTTAGACCTGGTTGTATAAAAATATTTTGCCACTTACCTTTACTTATGAAATGACCTCCTATCCCCACAATCTGCGAAGCCCGATCAAGGCAACTGTGGGTCCTGGGCAAAAGAAAAAAATTGGGCTCTTTACGATAGCCCCCCGCCACCCCGTTCTAAAAACCAATTGTAATTGGTTTATTGTGAAACGTTTTAAATTAAATATCTCCCCACTCAGCACCCTATGAACACGAAATTTTATTTTATGTAATCTGAAGTAAACGCGAATAAGTATGTTAATGAAAGCTATTTTGAAACGTTACTTCGAAATGCTATATCACAGTTGCCAACATTTACGGAATATAATGAAATATTTGTAAATGTTGAAGAACATTGGTAAAAGGCAAAATCTTTTCAATATATTTTTAGAATAACAACTTAACTTCCACAGTTAATTCAAATATATTTCTATTTTCTAAACTTAAAAATACTGTTTACAAAAAGAGGTTAATTATATTCCGTATATGTTGGCAGATATGCTTTATAGCAATAGAGCATTTCAAGGGATTGTAAAGAAGTTTAAGTTATTTTATGTACAAATGTGAATGTGAATTATTTTCATTGTTCATACTTTATAATTAAAAAATAACTTTTTAGATTTTTTTCTTCTTTGTTATTTTATTGTAAAATTATAAAAAAATGTAAAATATAAGATTGTTGAACTTCTAAAATCTATGGGCTCTGAGCAGTTGCTCCATTTGCTCTGCCGGTAATATGGTACTGACCATCTTACAAGTGGTAGAAGCAGGTAAGGTGAAAATGCACACAAATTTTAACATACATGTTTAAACAATGAAAGATGATAATGTATTAGATGTGTCATCTACTACATAGTCGTTATGAAAGTTAATATTTTTTTTAAAGAAAACATTATACGAAAACAAAATTTTGAAGCAATTAAAAGAAATTAGAGTATTTTGAAACAACCGAAATACGGAATGAATTTTTTAAAAATTTGCTGTAACAGACTGGGATACATAAAACAACCGTTTAAAACTTAATTCGGCTAAATCAAATTACTTTTTCGGAATTTGAGTCTGATTGGTGTTATTAAGTTTTGCATTTAGTGACCTCAATATTATTTTGACTGTAGTAAAATTATTATAATTTTAAATGCTAATAAATGAAATTGCGTAACGTGGCGAGTTGCCAAAAGACAACGCACGATGACCGATTTTCAGAAGCTCAGAGAAATACTGCAATATTTAAATCAAACCGAAAACAGACATTACAATAATTAAATAAATTAGGCCTCAGAAAAGATTTTACTGTCTGAGTTTTAATGCGAAAAGTTCTATTACTTATTTTTTTCCGTCTCTGAAATTTTTCTTGAAAAAAAAATTGTCATAAAATGTCAATAACCTAAAAAGCGTTTTCCATGTCGGAAGATTAGTTTCAAACTATGTCATATAACCAAGAGATATCCAGTAACTATAAGAAAATAAATCAATATCTTACTAAGAATAATTCCTTGGCTCATACGAAACGCTATTTCCTTAACGACTTTTCAACGATCAATTTGCTCATAAGAAAGCCTTTCGAATAATAATCTGCCAATAAAATTTGTTAGATTTATTTCTTACCTGGTTTTGGTAAAAACTTTATTTCTACTAATGTTTTCTTGCAATGCATCATTCTAAATCTCTTATTACATAAAATATACAATTACCACGATGATAGTTTATCACTTTTATTCGATTAAAATAAATTTAAAGTTTCAGAAGTATAAAGCATATGGTGTATTTACTGCCATTTATACAAAAATATAAAAAGCAGATTAAAAACACGTTTTTTTCGGGCGAAGTAGTACCCACGTTTAGATTTATTGGATTTGATTACCACGTGTCACGCCAGTACCACCTAGATACAGAAAGCCTGAGAACAGAAGCTTTTACGTCATTTCTAGGTCTTCTAAGATGACGTCATCACAGCTTTACTTTCACAAAGTAAAACTATTTATTATTTCTGGTGAATGATACAAATTTTAGAAGATATCTTAAGTTGAAGATAAAAATTGAATACATTGAAGTTGAAGAAATACATTTCTGATAAAAAATAATTTATGATGATCTATTTCTATATCATATTAGTGATAGTTAAAGTTCATATTTGTCGTAAAATCAAATTTTCTATCTTAAATTATTGAAATGTTTTATGCGAGAGAAAAGTCACCACAAACTTTGAATAATTTTACTTTCCGAAAAAAAATGTGTGATGACGTCTCGTTAGTGAACCTAGTGATGACGTAAAATTTTCTGTTCTCAGGCAGTGTATATCTAGGAGGTGTTGGTCAGGCATGTTTGACAATGGCAATATTGATTTTCAGTTGTATTTTTTTTAGTAAATAAAAAAAAAGTTTTTGTAGTAAATTGTTTTTAACAGATCTTTTACGGCGTAGACCATCTAATACTAGTGGGTAACGAGATAGAGAGGCTGCGATGCTGTCATTTTGATTACACCCTTTTGCACTCGAAGGTTTCTTTCCGAAAAATCAGCCGATTTGAAAGTTCTAAATTCATATCCGTCAGTAAAAGAACTTTTCATGAAATTTAACACAAGTTTGCCAACTTGTGCCCCTGTCGAAAGACCTTTTTCCTTTGCAGGTATTATAAATGCTCCAAAAAGAAATTTCCTAAGCGATAATCAGTTCGAAAAACTAGTTTTTTTTCTTTTTTTAAGCAAATCATTCTTTTTCTAAATCATAGTGGTTAGAATAATTATACTATCTTTTAAAAGTCTTTTTCCTAATTTCTTTATTAAATTGCATACTGTTAAGTAAATTAATACAAGAACACACTTTTCTTTTGTAGTAATTAGGGATCGACCGATACCAGATTTCAACCGATACCCGATACTTTTTTACAAGGGACTGTATACATTATTATGATACAAAATTTAACATATCACAGCTACCACTAATTTTTATCTAGCAATTTATGCTTAAAATAAGGCCAAATTTCTAGTGTGAGCTGTTTAGAATTGTGGTGGAAAACTCCCGAAAATTTCGAAAAAATTGGTAGTTATTTTATATAGCCACGTTTCCCATCACTTGCATTTGCAGAAATTTTTCTCTGTGTCTCCATTTTTCCGAATGTAACTGACAGGAAATTAGGTTCCATGTAAAATTCAATTTTCTATGTTGATATGTATACAGCCCTTTGTAAAAAAGTATCGTATATCGGTTAAAAAATGGTATCGGTCGATCCCTAAACATTTTACCTCTACTAATACAGATGTCGATATCCGGAATATAATTAACCAAATTCTGCAAACTGTAATTTTTTAACTACTTTATTAAGTGATAAACAGGTCACACCTTCAGCTTCAAAATTTTGACATAAAGTAAGCCAAAATTTACTGTTTAAAAAGTGTGGTTAATTATATTCCTGAGCAGTTGGCAATTCTACTACTAGTCAAGAACATTCAAGATGGAATTCAGAGAGCAATATTTAAAAATTCTATATAAGCTTACGGAAAGTGTTTAAAAAAAAAAAAAACATGACGGAATACAGTGGGAAAGGCTCTTATCCGAGGTACTGCCTTCCACATTTAAACCAAATACATGCCCCGTTTTCTTTTCGAATTCCAAAAGCAATTAATGCAATTAATAATGTATTCTACTTTCACTCATGAATGTTATTAATCATGTGTGACCCCGCTTACACAAACACACACACCAAAAAAAAAAAAACAACGAACTGGCTTGCATAACTTGCGATAATTAATTAACTTCTTTTTCACGCTTCACATGCATGAGAATTAAATCAACATGAAAGATAAACTGTCTAAACTGTCTAAATGATTGGTAAGTAAAACTGTGTAAAATAATTGGTAAATGCTACAAATATTAGAAAATAAATTAAACATTAAAATTAAAATACCTTTCTCGTTCGAAATTATTCGTTCTGACAACACCTTCTAGATAAAGAAAGCCTAACAACTACTACGTCACGGAGCTTTGACGTCATCATTCGGCCTGCATTTAAATGTTTTATTTTCATAAAATAAAACTATAGGAAGTTTCTTGTGAATTTACTCATAAATAATAATATTTTAATAATTTGAGGTAAAAATTATAATTTTATGACAAATGGCAGTTTTTAACCATGACTAATTAGATAATATGATAAGGAAATAGACCGGAATGAATAATTTTGTATGAGATATTTTCTAATATTTTAAGATATTTTCTAATATTTGTAGCATTCACCAGAAATTTTAAATACTTTGTGAAATAAAACTGTGATGACGTCACTACTTGAAGTCCTAGTGATGACGTCAAAGTTTCAGTTGTTAGGCTTTCTATATCTAGGAGGTGTTGGTTCTGATCTGTTTCCTTGTCATATAATCTAATTAGTCAGTGTTAAAAACTGCCATATGCCTTAAAATTTTACTTTTTAATCCCAAGTTATTAAAATATTGCTATTCATGAGTAAATTCAAAAGAAATTTTTTTAATAGTTTTATTTTGTGTGTAAAAAAAAAACAAAAATTACAAGTAGGCCGAATCTTGACGTCAAACTTTGATGACGTAGGAGTTGTAAGGCTTTCTATATCTAGGAAGTGTTGTCAAAACCCAACGCACTCACGGTAATCTCACAAGTACATGGAAATAGTTAACAGGATGAACTAGGTGCCCGTAGTAAAGTAGACTTCAGTTTTCTCATTCCGTTGCGATAATAGAGGCTTCCAATAAAGAAGCCGTCCTTTCAAGATCCATTGCTTTCATACACATGGAACACTTCGCAAGTCTAAAACTTATCTCTTAAACTTAAGACAACTCAACTGTATTTGTGGTTGTGCCTGTATATCTCGTCAGCCACGGACCAAAAACACCGGTCAACACGATATTTGGGTCTGACTTCTACATGTTAAATTTTAGTTTCTCCTACGCCAATACTAAGGACAATTTTTTTTTTAATGAAAGTTTGCTTTTGTAAAAATTAAAGCGTTTTTTAAATTATTTGGCAAAAATCACCGATTTTTATATTTTTTTTATAATTCCACTCTAAATTATGATCAGAAAAGTTTTTACTGGATATAAAAGTGTTTTTTATTCAAGATTTGTGATAAACAATAATATATAAATGTAAAATAATAAGAAAATAATGTCTAAATGTGAATATTTTTCTTATTTCTTTTATGTTCGTATGAGCAAATAATAATACAAACAAATAGTAATATTACAAATAATACTACAAGCAATACTACAGAGTTACAAATAATAATACAGCTTACTTTCGGGTTAGTCGAAGTGCTGCCATCTTTCGTTTATAAAATAAGTTAGAATATACTTATCGACGTAAATCAGACAAAAGCAAACTTTAAGAATTAAAAATGAAAATTTGAGTGTTTTTCAATGTCCAGAATCAGAATTTAAGCATGAGAACAGAACCCCCCCCCTTTTTTTTTTTTTTTTTTTTTTTTTGTTGACCAGTGAAAGCAAAGCTTCCAAGTGCTCCGGAATATAATGAACCACTTTTTTAAAAGAGAAATCTTTGACTTAAATTATCGCAAAATTTCCACGTTAACGTGGCTGATTACCATATCGAAAAAGTGCAAGAAAAATTATTGTTTACAAAGTGTGGCTAATTGTGTTACGGAGCATTTGCCAACTGTGAGAAAATAACTATCTTAAAAAGTACATTTCCTTCCACATAGTAAGGAGTGACCTTCAATAAAGTTAACGAATAAATTCATATAGAGGATATCTCCGAATCCGTGGGTGAAACTTTAATGTTAGGTAAAATGCATTTAAAGAAGCATTTTTTGTATAGCAATGTGAGGTTAAAAATTAGGAGTGTCTAAATGTTTCAGCAGGATGAAGTTCTGCCTATTTCCGTTATTACGTCCGAAGTTATCTCGGGATTTCTACTTTTCGCCTATACCTTTCAATTGGATATTGGAAATGAAAAATATAGGCGGAAAATGGGGAGTGCACAGGTAATTATGCTATTGTGAAAATGGACAGGGAGCCCTGTCGTATCGTATTGTATTTTTCATTTCCGATTCAAAATTGCTGTGCATAAAATAAAAGGTTTCTTTATATGCATTTTACCCACACTTGAAGTTTGGTACATTGATTCGAATACGCCTTGTAGACGATTTTCAAATTATTAGAATAAATTCATGCAGTTGATTTTTTGTCTTGCGTAACTTACAAAATAAGTTTTTATTGCATTTTTAATAAAATAAAATTGGAAAAAAATCATACGATTTACTCATTGAGAAGGGTCGAATTAAATATTAGTTTATGCTTAAAATGCAAGTTTATGTATTTCAACCAAACGATCGCTGCACATTAAAAATAGACATTGTAAGTCATTGTGCTGAAAGTGTGTCTACACAATAATAGATGTGGATAATAGAAAAAACGAACGGGGGTAGGGGGTTTCCTTTAAATTGATCGCATTGAAAAACTAGCTTTTTTCTCATGAATTTTGCACTTTCCATAAACTGTAAGACTAATTTGCCCTATTTGTGAGGTTTCTAGAAGATACTGTCAGAATATATTACGATAAAATGTTTTATAAAATTTGATAAAAACACTTTTATTTTTCTATTTTCCAAACTGCTATAAACGAAAGTCCGCACAAAACTTGGTCAAAAACTAAAATTTATATTCAACTAGCTGCGTATCCTGGCGTTGCTCAGGTGAATTGGGTATTAATAATACCTAATGCATCTGGTCGATTGGGCAACATTATACCCCAATACAGTATTAGGGTATAATTTGTCGAAAAAAAAATGTCAGCTGATATCAATCACTAATGCACTAATCTGTTAAGTTTTTCAAAGATACTTATTTTTAATATCTGCGCGTTTTTCCCATCTCTAACCGTAATTTTGCTGTATAAGTCTGTAGTTACTTAAACAACGTTAACATTTAACAATTTCATTAAATAAAATTATTATATAAGTTAGCGGTTTAAAATATGGTATTTTATACAAAAAATTATCATTAAGAAAATAAATGCATATTCAAACTTATATGAATATTTTTTACATTGCTACTGTGCTGCTTGTCAGTCGAGATATACATGCTAAGGTGCTGAGATTTTAGTCACACCCCTTTGCACCCAAAAAGTCATGTGACCAAGAGAGGGGGACCATCTTAGTTCGAGATTGCAATACTAAGATGATCACAACTGCCTATTCACCTAAGTCTTTGAGTGCAAAGGATGTGACCATAGTATCAGGGCTGCAGCCTGTTTATCGCCTCAGCCACGACTGTGCAGCTACCGCTTTTGTATGGTCAATCAGCGTCATCTATCCGCATCTGCATAGAATCACGGAAACAGTTTTTTTTCTGTTTGTTTGTTTTTCTGTTTTTCTTTTTTTTATATAAAAGGCAGCCAATGGATTAATTTCATCCTTATCAGTCCAGCCGTTTCAACGTGAAAGAATAACAAAACACAGAAATTGACAACGTTCTCATTTATAGTATTACATGTGGCAAAGAAGATATACAGGCTACGATGCTGTCATTTTAGCCACACCCCTATGCACTCGAAGAGTCATGTGACCAAGAGGATGTGACCGTCTTAGTCCAAGATAACCATAGTAAGATGGTCAAAGCCCCTAGGTCACAAGACTCAAACACAATCCATCCATGCTTCTAAGTATCTGATGAGAAAAATATGAGTAAATGATGAACAATTAAAATTAATAAAAGAAACTTAAGGTTTACTTAAATTTCCAATTAAGAAAAAAAAATAAATGAATGAGTAAATAAGTATATGTATACTGTTTTTTTCTCATACTTTTTTAAAATATAGGACAAACATGGTTTGATGGAAAGGAAAGTAAGTATGACTTGCCGAGCATTCAATTAAAAAAGTTTTCCTCACTTGAAAAAAAAAAGGCGGTGAAAAGCTTGTATATTAATATTTATGACTTACTGAATTCAGTTAAACATTTGAACAAAAGAACTCAGCTTAATCGATTTTATGATAAAATTGAAGTTTTACCTTTAAGTGAGTTTTAAAGTTTGTAGTAGTTTTGAATGTTTCACTTATGATAGACGTTTTGGGTTGGCAAAGATGGCACTGTGCCTTAACTTTTTCATTTGCATCTACAGATAAAATTTGAAAATTTTTTTCCACTGAGAATTACACAACGACTTGCAAATTCATCTAAACTGGAAGCTTGATCCATCTCGTAATATAACTTCAGAAATACTGACTGGCTTATTTTTCTGTAACTTGGTAACGCATTTGGAATTATTAATACATTCTTTTTCACAAATCCAAAGAATATTATTCAAACATTTTTTTCCCCTTTTTGGTATAATTATTCAGCTTCATTCACATTTGTGAATAAGTTATCAGCAATACAGAAAGCCTCCTAGACCAAATATCATTAATCTAATCTAAATAGGCGTGTGAGATTTCCCCCCTCCTTCCTGTTTAATATAACCTAAGCGTCGCAAAAAATCCTAACACCTCTTTAGCTACCAAATATAACACTAAAATAAAATAGTGCAGATACAACAGAATTGTTTATGTCATGAACTGGGAAAAAATTAATGACAGCAGTTCTATCATTTTTGTTTGATTTTCCCAAACCAGGCTAATTTTGGTGTAAGATTAATTTAACTTCAGAATGAAAAATGTATTTTCAGTATTTTGAAAAAACAAAATACACTCTCAAAATACAAATGTATTTTGAAAATAGTATTTCAAATACATATATTTGCGATACTGCCCAACTCTGTTACTATGGTTATCTCGGACTAAGATGGTCACGTGACCCTTCGGGTACAAAGGGGTATGGCTAAAATGTTTTCCCCATAGGCTGCAGATTTCATCAGCCACATTTTCTGTGTAAACCATCCATAAAACCCGAGAAAAAATTCCGTAAAAAATGAATGAAATCAGAATTTTCAAAAATAAATTTTGACACAGAATTAAACAGCATAGTGTACCACCATTTCTGCTTCAATTCACAAATAAGTTGTAAAATATTGGAAATCGTCTTTCACACTAACAAAGGTTCAGAAAACTAATTCTTTACTGTAAGAATTGTTGCCACATCCGTGAGATTACAGGGTAATGCGAAAAACCACTTTGATCACCTTGTATGGTATTGCAAAGGTTAACCATCAGTAGACTTAAATTCAATACTGCTGATATTTGTTTTTAAATGCAAATATCATTTATTTCAAAAACGCTATGCAAATGAAAACAAGAAAAATGCTTCCTCCTATGCATTACGCAATGTGAAGAGCTGTGATGTAATTTAAGGAACTTTTTCCTGTTTTGATTGGTATATGAGGATTACGCCCCTCTTCCTGTTCTCAGATGCGTTTTTGTTTTCAATCGTAGCAGGTGACGTTAGGTATTTGTATTTGTGTATACGAAGAATGCTATCCAAAAATACTCCGTAGTTCTGTGAATAAAAGACTTGGGAATTGATTCGAAGTTTAAAAGCTTAAAGGACTTCAAAATGCAAAATTTTATCAATCTGTCCAACGTAATTAACGCAACCAACGCAAAATGCATTATTGGAAAAAAAAAATTACGTATTTACTTGTTTCTTGACAATTTTTAATCACTCCAAAAAGAAGAGACAAGAAAAAATGCGATAAAAGAAGCGATTTCTTGGTAATAAAGGAATGAAATCTGTTGGCCGAAAGAAACGACAATCACTCAGAAAAGAAAAGATAACCTTTTTTTTTTGTTTTTTGGCGAAAAGACCTGCATTTTTTTTTGTCTTTTAACTTAGCGTGGAAGGAAATTGCTCAAAATATACGTAGAGCTATTTTTTTTAGTAATATTCAGAACTACATTTAAAGAATCTACAGGTCACATCCCTTCAATGTGGTAAGGAAAAAATCGCAAAATCTCTTAACTCTTTTATAACAATTCGGAAAACTAACGTATGACAGAAATGAGTGATTACCATAAAATAGTCTCCAACCTCTACGGAAAATAATTAACCCCTTTTGTAAACAGTTTAATTTTTAAATATTTTTTTCAGAAGTCTGTTGCAGAGCAGGAATTTTAAAGTATTCAAAGCCTCAAATCACAGTTTTCTAAAAATTGGTTGATTATGTTACGTAGAGGTTGATGACTCTATCGTTGCTACAGTGTCGCAACTTATATTCAATGTGTTTGAGAATTAACACTTGTCTGTAACTTTAGTCAGAGAATTAAAAAAAAAAAAAAAAAAAAAAAAACTTGCTAACTGAATAGTGAACAAACGTAATCACAGTGTCTGCTGTTCTATGCTGCATACATATTTTTTCTGAGAGAATTTGTACATGAATACTTTGTATTGTCTGATGCTTTGGATCTACGAGAGGATTTAAAAAAAAAACCCAGTATTCATCGTTTATTTCCCAGTAAATCTCCTAACTACCACGCTAAAGATTTAGAAATCGGATCATCAATTTCAATAATCTTAAAATATAAAAGGATCGAGTAGGAGTTATGCATACAAATCTTTATCAACTTCATATAAAAATATTTATATGGTATTAATATAAATCTACGTTGCATATCCGTTGTAGTAGAGAAGGAAAAAAAAGTCGGTTTTGATTTCCCTCTTTTAGAATCTGTCGGCTTTCGTGGACATTTTTCATGCATTTGTTTTTCATAAACAATTTAGATTGATTGAATGAATGGCAAAGAAAATCTTTAACCTTCGATGTATTAAAAGTTTAAATAGCATATTTTCCAAAATTCCCTTTAAAGATCTTCTTTGGGGATGTTCATTCATGAATTTTTACTTGGAATACTTAGGCCTTTTAAAGTTACATTTCCAATTTCCTAATTTCCAATCTATTTTTTTAATCATTAAATATATGGGACGTGCCGCCCAGGTGGTGTGGCTAGAGAACCATTCTATCACGCCGTGGGTCCTGGTTCGAATCCCGGCTTGGGCATGGATGTTACCTTGTCCGTCCCTTCATAGGGGGTAATGCTGTCCGCCCACTGGGTGCTCCCATAATAAAATGGACAGTAACTCGGGCCTTTGTAGTGGCGAATGCTTGATGAGCAAGTGCCCGCCCATTGGAAAAAAATATACAGAGCTGCCAAGTCTCTGGCTTTTTTCGGGAGATTTCCCACCACTAATTTTTACTTACAAATTTATGCTTAAAATAAATCCAAATATTTAATTCAAAATAAAACTGTTTAAAAATTGTGGTGGGAAATCTCCCGGAAAAAGCCGGAGACTTGGCAGCTCTGAATATATATATATATATGCAATAGTTCAAGTTTAATGTTTAATTTAACATATTGTCTAATATGGGACGTAGATGCCAACTGCTACGGAATACAATTAACCACCTTTTGTAAACAGTATATTTTTTCAAACAGCAACCAGCCAAGGCTTCGCAGATATAGAAAGACTAAGAACTATATTACAGGGCTTTGGCGTCATCCTTGCCTACATTTAAGTGCTATTTCCGCAAAATAAGGCTAGTAGAAATTTCTGGCGAATTTATCCCCGAATGGCAATGCTTTAACAATTAGAGATAAAAATTTAATTTTACGACAAATGGCAGTTTTTAGCCATGACTAATTAGATAATATGGTGAGGAAACAGATCATTTTGTATACGTAATAAATAATTTTGTATGAGAAAGATATTTCAAGTTTAATGTTTAATTTAACACATTGTCTAATATTTTTAGCATTCACCAGAAATTTTAAATAGTTTTAGTTTGTGAAATTAAAACTGACATGCTGAAGATGGGGTACCAATATAAGCAAATAACACATGAACAAATTTTGGAAAGAAATTAGATAAGAACAGTAAATGAAAATATTGATGTACAGAGCAGCCAAGTCTCCGGCTTTTTTCGGGAGATTTCCCACCACTAATTTTTACTTACAAATTTATGGTTAAAATAAGTCCAAATATTTAATCCAAAGTAAAACTGTCTAAAAATTGTGGTGGGAAATCTCCCGGAAAAATCCGGAGATTTGGCAGCTCTGGATGTAAACTTCCTAAACGTTATCCAAAAGTAAGACCGCCTTGGGCCTTTTACAGGTTGTTTCTTCCTGGAAGTCGGATAGTTCGGGCATAAATTCGTTTGGAGAAATTTTCGCCAACCTTACGGACTATTGATGAAGGTATCCCGAGATCACAACGGATAACAGTATTTGTGAGGTATATTTGCATATGCCGAATTCTGCAGAGTACTACGTTGTGCTTGCGTGATATGATATCTAGATTCAGGGCCGTACCCAGAAAAAAATTCGGGCAGGGTCCAAAAATTTCGGAGGGGGACCAAAAGGTGAAAAAAGCTGAATTTTTCACACAAAGACATCATCATTATTATTTTGTTAACAAAATTATAAATTTCGGGGGGGACCGGACCCCCTGGTCCACACCCCCTGGGTACGGCCTTGTCTACATTTGTTTATCAGTGTAACCCCAGATTTGGGTAACAGTAGGAAGTACTTTGCACTTATATAATTTCGCTTTATTTTGTCAGCTGAGCTTATTTTGAAAAAGCAAATTCTGTAGTTTTTGAAGTGAAAACTTCTTTAGGCACGTTGGGCACTTTTGGGATGGGGTAAAAGCACTGAATTCGCGTCACCGTCACGCTGAGATACATATGGAGAAAAAGTGAATTCTGACGTCATTGAATTTTAGTGCTGCCATCTCTTATCATACGTAAGAATTTCAAGCTACTTTTAAACTGCGTCCTTCTAGCTTACACGACTGATATCGAGCTGTGGACACATGGCCTGGAAGGAGAGCGTTCTAACGACCAGACGGGTTCCATTCGGGATGGAGTGACTAAAGTTTGAAGTGATTGTTGTTTCAATATGGGAATGGCAACCCTTACGTATCTAAATAAATAAAATTAGACTTTGCCTGTACACTACTTGGTATTGCGTTGAAGTGTGTACAAACGGACAAAAATATGTGGTGAGAATATCATAAATAAATGTGCGATACCCTTACAGCCTTAAAAAAACTTTAAAAAATTTCAAATCCATAAGAATGCGATTAAACGTTCGTAAACGTTTACTTTTTGTTAATAAAAATACAATAATGTGTGAAAACCTGCTTAACTGCATAAAAATAAATTTGTGAAAGCTTGACAAGAAGTTTTCACTTCTGATTTGCAGTCCTACGACTGACTGTTTTTTTTTTTTTTCCCTCTACACCAACCATTTTGTTTCGGGCATAAAGCTCCTGTCCCTTCCATAAGAGACGGGAGTCAATCATGACACCCATGTTTTTGCAGGTTCTGGTCCAATCAATTCTATTCTTATGTTGTAGACGTTTCTAACCTGTTTTCTGTTATTGGTGAAGTGAATCGCATTACATGTAGAGGGATTAATTTAAATTTTCCATTTCTGGAAACACGTTTCTAAGATATGTATGTGGAGCTGCAGTTATTTAATCATAACATCGGGGTGGAAGAATCTCTAAAGTATTGTGTTATCGTCTGAATATATAACTAATGAGATGTATTCACTTTCGGGAATGTTATTGATATATGTATAATGTTACAAATTTTCGGGGCAACCCGCTGCTCTGGGGCTTAAAATAGTTTACAATTCGCATTGTACGCGTCAAATAGTTAAATTTTGCTTTTTATTGCATCAAAATCGGTCAACTAGAACCGGAGATACGGAGGTTTCCTCCATTCATTTGTATGCAGTTTCTAGAAATCTCGAGAAATATTAACCCTAGGCCTTCGGTAACTTCACTTTTGGAGACTTATTTTTGGCGCCAAATTTGGAGATATTTCGCTAAAAGTCGGCAAGCATGGCGAAATTTTGATCATTTGGCGCGATTTTCCCAATGGGGCTTGTAAAGATAATTTTTCTGCATTGCCGTGCATAATAGCCTAATATTTCTCTTCTATGACGTAATCAAAATTCGCGCTTTAAGGGGAACCTTCGGGAAATTTCTAGTAGCTTCTACGACATCTATAAAAAGGAAGCGGGCTCCCCTGATCCAGGCAGCATTGCTGTAGCCTGAGAGCGAAACACATACCGTTCTGCCAAAGCGTAAGGCTATGTTTTGGCGCTATAGCGGTGTTTCCGCTTGCTTTGCGAAGCTGATTTTTAAGTGCTGTGTGTAAATTCTTCATTGCTGTGTCTTAAGGGATTATGTACGACATCCCTTGCATATTTCCACTGAATTTTGCCTGTGGAAGTGTTTTATTTTGTGTAAGAAATACCGTATTTGTTAAAGCCTCTCATCTGAGTGGACTGTTATAAACGAGCTGCTGGCTGTTAATGTCTGTGAAATTTACACAGCTGATTGTTCGACGAAGTTGTAGAAGCAATAAAGTTTGTGTTCCATCTTGACAAGTGGACTCTTTACTAGAACTTTCTACACCAATGGACTTTTAGAACGATGAACCGAGGAATTAGCAGATTATTCTGCAAGGATATGTTAAACAGGGCAGGGCCAATGATAGGGAATGCAATCCCGCATTGTTTTTCTTCTTGCGGGATTTCGGGATTGAGATTTATTAATCCCGCGGGATTGACATTTCATTGACATTGCTAGGACTTTATTTCAACAGGGAAAAGTAGAGAAAAGTAAAATTTTAAACACTATGAATTTTAACTTTAATAATAATAATAATTAATATGAGATAATTAATACAGTAACTTACAGAAATATGAAAATTATAATCATGATATACTAGTGTAATAGTTGTCTTATGTTAGTTGCTAAAAATGAGTAATTTACAGAAATATACAATTTATAGATGCAGTCACATACTTACGTTATTTTTTTAGATGTTGGAAAAATTACGTACAAAATCAAACAAATCCAACGAATCATTTCCTAGTCTAGATTTAATTTTAGTAAAATAATTAAAAGTGTGAATTCAAAATATTAAAAACTAAAATGAAAACTTATAATCAATTCGTGACTGTTCGCTAAGAGATAAATTATTATGAAATATTCCAGTTTATCTGGAGATGTGAAGTTTACGAAACATTTAGACTACGGTGTTTAGATTTAGATGTTTGATCCAGACTCCAGTTGGAAGATAATTTTAAAAAAGTATAAAACTTTAAACTAAAATTTGTAATTATTGATTGCTTTATTGTTAGATAAGAGACATAAATATGCAAAAATTCTCGGTCTATTAATTGGGAAATCAGCGCGAAATTGTAATAAAAATAATTTATTTCTCAGTGTTAATCCCGCGGGATTAGGATCGTAATCCCGCTGGACTAGTCACGCAAAAATTTCTGCATGATCCCGCAGGATCCCGTTCCCGAGGGATCGGGATTGCATTCCCTAACCAAGGACTGATCCTTCTTGGACGCCTTGCCATTTATATAAACTGTAAACTTTATTGTTCCTGCAATTTCTTATGAGGATCTTCGAAAAACCTTAACTTTTGGAGGCCGGTGTAAGTTTTATACCGACAGCATATTTATTGTGATTATTAAGAGACAAATATTGATAGAGCATTTACTGGAAAATATTTATCGAATTTGCCTCACCTGATCTCACGCACGGGGGTGTATTTCCCGCCTAACTTACAGGAAAATAAAGCGTAGTAAAAATTCCGAAATCAATTTGGTAACGAGAATTATTTTTGATTTGTGTAAGAATAGTAATATCGTAAATAGGCATTTACAGCATGATTTTACAACATCTACATCATAGCACGATTCCAGTCTGCCATTCGTTCAGCATGCTTTCTGCAAACTGTGGTGAATACTTGGAAACAGAAACCTTCATAAAAGGGATGCTTGTTCGTCCAATCCCATATTGTTTCAGGTACATTTGACCTTTCCGTCAAGACTTGGCCGTTAATGTGTCTATAATGTGTATGAAATGTTGATGACGGGAGAAAAAGTCCCTTCTTTTCTAGATTGGGATCTTTTTTGCATGATAAAAATATTAAAATTAATTTTCAAGCGGGAAACTTTTTTGTCAATATGGATGACAACGTTATAAATAAGTAATTTCAATATCATTACATGTGTGAAAGTAACATCCACACCATGTCACAATTCAAGTTTACCATTCGTTTAATGTGCTTCTCGATATGGCTAATATCTTATTACTACAAGCCTCATTCTACCAGAGCTGCGTTCTTCGTCGACTCACTATAACCAACACCTCCTACATATAGAAAGCCTAACAACTGCTACGTCACTAAACTTTCACGTCATCAGTAGGCCTTAAAAATGACGCCATCACACTGTAATTTTCATAAAGTAAAACTATTTATAATTTCTGGTAAATTTACTCACTCACAACAGCATTTTAAAGATATGAGACTGAAAATTTAATTTTACGACAAAGGGCAAATTTTTAACTGTGACGAATTATGTAATGTAATAAAGAAATAGATCATAATGAACTGTTTTGTATCACAAAGGTATTTTAATTTTTATCTTTAACTTAAGATATTTTCTAATATTTGTAGCATTCACCAGAAAATTTAAATAGTTTTACTTTATGAAAACAAAAATGTGACGACGTCATCACTTGAAGGCCTTGTCGTGAAAGAAAGTTTTCTAAAATTGTTTTAATTTTTAATTTAGTGCACGTTATAGATGAGTTCAGGCTCATTTTTTGAAGCCCGAGCCCGAAGACTTTTAATCCGAGCCCGAGCTCGAGCAATATTATTTAAGTCGGAGCCCGAGCCCGAAATTTCAGCTAAAGATAAATAAAATTCAAAGAAGTAATTCTTTGATGGAATACAATAAATTTTGCCGTTGGCGCAAATTAAAGACAAATATAGTTGCAAATTTTTAATGCACTTTCTAATTCTTTATATCTATGTTTATGAAATAATGTCCGATCTCATGACTAACTAAGCAATATAAGCCGCTGCTCTGAAATACCCAAAGGGCAAAGAGCTTCACGCCCCTTCTAGGCATCCGTGCCGCTATTTTTTTTTATATAAGAACTTTTATTTTTCATATGAATCACTTTTTAAAAATCTGTTTCAAGGTGTATCTCTCTATTCTAAAAAAAAGTAAAGGCCGCTGTCGCTGGCGCTGTCAATACTTTGTTTTCCTATCTCCTCCTAAACCGTCGGGATTTGAGTTTCGACTATGGTGCCCACAGATTCGAAAAATTCCGAGGAACCTGCTAAGCTGACTTAAATTTCGAAAATCGAATTATTTTAGAAGATATTAATAAAAAACTGAAAAAATAAACAGAATGGTTGCCAGATTTGGCTTAAAATCATTCATTCCTTTGCAACAAAGCGTTTCTAAGTATCTAGAATCGCGTGAAATTTACAAACATGAGTTAGAATGACGCCCATTTTACGACAAAATAAAAACTATATGAAATAAGTAACTCAAGATGTGTTACACAAAATTGACAATTTTCAAATAGTAAGTTCGCTTAGACAACAGCAGTTTAGAATTAGCGATTATTCGTTTTTTCAAAACAGAATAACTAATATCTTGAAATGAAAAATAATTAAAATGCAGATTATTTTAAAGCCGGTTTGGTCCAACTGGATTATTTGCTACCAGTAGAAATATTTTGCGGCGTTAACTATGCCATTATAGCAGTTATAGTACCCTTTGGATATTTGCTAGCGCGACGACATGGTATTATTCGTGGTGCTAAGTACGCAATCTGCAAACGATTATGTAAATGAAAATATGGATAACGGTTTTCCGGTAACCTTTAATGAACAGTAATTATAGGTTGTGAGCATGTGTAAATCGCCAAATAATGAAAAGTCGCCATTGGTGACAAGCTTTCTGTCTGTTCCGTAGCTTTTATTAATTTTACATGTACGCAAGTCGCCAAATAATGAAAAATCGCCAAGGGTGGCAAATTTGCAAGGTGTCCAATAGGTTTTACATTATTAAAAATGCAGCTGAAACAGATGTTCTGATTTTATCACGCTTTAGCTCCTAATTAATATAACTTTTGAATGGCAACATTCAATATCATTGTGTTTCTGAGGAGTGCAAATAATTTTTCATGCGATTAAAAGCGGAGTCCGCACTCCAGGTGGAGTATAGCTCAGGACCCGTACAACACGGATTCCCATAACAAAATATCTTCCGTGTTATGAGTGGGAGGGAGTCTACTGTAGTGTGAAGTTTAAATTTTTATGTACCAATGAACATGCAAGAACCAAGCAATGTGTAGCTCAGTAACATTCTATCTGATCCAATCTTCGGGTTTTGTCTGTTGAAATTATGTCTTTTTTACGAATAAGCCTTATTAAGGGCCGAATGCCTCATACGAAAAGCCAGCGTAGCGAGTCTGGGGGCCTTGGCCCCTAGTGTTCAATAAAATAGAAATTTTTCATGAGCCCGAGCCCGAACGCAATTGTGAATTACAGAGCCCGAGCCCGTCTCATCTCTAGTGCACGTTACATAGCTTATTAGATGTCTTTCTTTAAATCTACTGTATATCGTAAAAAACAGATAGAATTTTTATTTATTTTGAGAGGCATTTGTTTTTAGGAAAAAATTTTAGTTCTATAACGAAAAAACTAATTTTCTCGTAAAACGTGGCCATTTTTGATTAGTGTAAAAGTATGAAAATCTAGAACATATTTTTATTAAGATTTCACATTATTTTTTCAAATCCCATAAACACGATATGAAGATTTGAAATGTTGCAGTCAACAAAATATCTTGATGTACGGAAGAATACTGGTTAATACAAATAGCATACTTGCTGTTATTATAAAACAATTACTTTTGATCGAAATTTGATGAGGATACTTTAATTGTTGTCCGTATTGTAAATCCGTATACTCAAAGTTGTGTTAGCACTTGATGTTTACGGATACACATTCGCCTGCCTTACAGATAAAAGCGTATGTACAGACTTTTTGGGTGGGGGTGGGGTGAGAGACCTAAGTAATCAAAATCGATTTTAACCTTTTGCCCTCGAAGCCTTTTTTGTTCAAGCAAACCAGCGACTTGAGACGAGTTGACTGATCCCGACCAATATCTAAGGAATATAATCAACCACTTTTTGTAAACAATAATTTTCGATTTAGAATATTGCAAAATATCTTAGCTCAACGCATGAGTTCGTTGTTGTTTTAATAAAAATATTCAAAAAGTATACTGTAAACAAAAAGTGGTAAGTTGCATTCCGTTGATGGTGGCAGTTATGAATGTACCGTTGCGCATGCTGTGGCGAGTGTGAGCAATACCTCCGAGATATAGAAGGCCTGAGAACAGAAGCTTTTACGTCAACACTAGGTCTTCTAAGATGACGTCATTGCAGTTTTACTTTCACAAAGAAGTAAAAATATTTAAAATTTCTGGTGACTGATACAAATTTTAGAAAATATCTTAAGATAAAAATTAAAATATGTTTCTGATAGAAAACAATTTATAATCTATTTCTATTTCATATTATATAATTAGTGATAGTTAAAATTTCCTATTTGTCGTAAAATTAAATTTTCTATCTTAAATCATTAAAATGTTTTATGCCGGAGTAAATTCACCATAAACTGTGAATAGTTTTACTTTGTGAAAATAAATGTGTATTGACGTCATTATAGTGACCCTAGTGATGACGTAAAATTTCTGTTCGCAGGTATTGTATATCTTGGAGGTGTTGGTGTGAGACATCTGTCGAGTGCAAAGGGTTAAAGAGATCCACCTGAAATTTGTGTCTAACCAGGCTGCTGCAAAGCTTTTGCTCAAGGACCAAAAAGAAGAGACAAAGATTTCATGTCGCCCGAACAAACGCGATTAAAGGAGCTGTTGCTTCAGTGATAAAGGCATGAAATGTACAGGACGAAGATACGATAGTCACTCGGGAAAGAAAAGAACATAGTTTACCTTTTAAGCTAGCATGTACGAAAATTGTTCAAAATATACCGAACAGAGGTTATTTTTTTGGGGGGGGGGTAATACTCAGTGATGTTTTAAGAATCCACCAAAAAATCGCAACTGTTTTATAACGATTTCAGAAAGATAACGTAAAACAGAAATGAGTGATCACAATAACTACAAAACTCATATTCAATGGGTTGGTGAACTAACTTTTTTGTCTGTAATACAGCTCAGAGTATGGAAACGAAAAAACTTGCAAACTGAATGGCGAACAAATGCAATTAACGGGTCTGCTATCTTATACTACATACACATTTTTCTGACAGCCTGAACTTGTATATTGGCAATTTATATTGTTTGATTTTTTGGATCGACGAAAGCAATTAGAAAAAAGTCAGTACTCATAGTCATAGCTGCCGACTACTACGGAATATAATTAACCCCTTTTTCTAAACATGATTTTTCGTCTTAAAATATAGCAAAATTTCTGTACGAAGCGCGTGGCCTGGTTACTTCTTTGAAAAAATACTTAATAAATATACTGTTTACAAAAAGTGGTTAATTATATTCCGTAGTAGTTGGCAGCTATACTCATAGTTCATTTCCCAGTAAATCTAGTAAATCCCATACTAAATATTTAAAAATTGGATTAATAGTTTTTGAATAATCTAGAAAAAATTAAAAAACAGTAGAGGTAATATTACGAATAAAAATATTTTTAAATTTCATATAAAAATATTTACAGTGGAACCTGCCTAATGTGACCACCCTCGGGAACGACAAACCTGGTCACCTTTCAAAGGTAGCACTTTAATAAATTTGTTTATGCTTAAAATTCAAATGAAACTTGCACAAACACTCTACAGTTTAGATCTCAAAATCAATAAATATCCATGAACAAAAAAGAGGAATGTAGGGAGTAAAATACTGAAACATTAAAATGCACATTGCATACAAATTGTGTGCGACTTCCTTATACTTACGTTTCAATATGTATTTTAATACTTTTTGGTCACAAGGAATAATAAAAATGAATAAAAAATATAAATTTCTATTTTGCAGCTTGACATATTACTAAAGTACAGTTTGAATGTTTGGGTTGTTTTCATGTTTGCACAAATATAGTTCATGAGACAATTTTCACTAGTGTACATCAGAACACATTTTTTTTAGATAACACACTGTGCTGTAACAGCAAAGTTCTAAAAGGGCCGGTCGCCAAATAAATCGCCAGGTTGAAAAAATGAAATGTTAGACTTTATACATGTTTGGCAAAATTTAAATGTGACTCGCCACAGGGGTGATCAGAATATAGTTTTTGTAGTCTAGAAAAAATTATTGCAATCCCGTGAGAAAGGAAGAAAATTAAATATATTCACAGACTACAGACAAAATGCATTACAAAGGCTAAAACCAAAGTAAATTAAGAAACAGCTAAATAGCATTATTGACAGATGGGAGATTTAAAATGGCAAGAGTATTACATTTAGAATAGGTAAAGGAATCAGAAGTGCTCATAAATGTGTGATTAACTTCATGAAAAGTAATTGTAAATATGTGATTAACTGCATCCCACACACCTCTTACCGGAAACCGCGCTGAATCAATTTTAGCATCAACAGAAATAGTTTAGAATCCAGACTAAAACGAGTTTTCCTTTTTAATTTATTTATCTAATTTTTTTGTTTTATTTATTCATCTACTGAGAACAAGTGTTACTGAAGAGAAAATCAGTGTTGAGATCAAATCTTGTGTTAAACAACTGGAAAGGGATATAGCATTCTATATTATCTGAATGTGTTTTATATTTAAGATGCAGTTTATAGTGGAAAGTGGTCACATTTGACAGGTTAAAAAACTTAAATTTGGCAGATTATCTGGTCACTATACAGTTTTCGCAGGTGGTCACTTTACAGGATATTTCCCCCCATACATTTTTCATGAGTTACTATGAAATTTCATAAAACTGTTTACTTTAGACAGGTGGTCTCTTTACCAAGGTGGTCACTTTAGCAGGTTCCACTGTACTTGGTATTATCATAATTTACATTTCATATCTGTAGTAGATGGAAAAATAAAATAAAATCGGTTTTCGATTTTCCTCTTTTAGAAACTGTCTGTTTTCGTTTCATTTTTTTATGCAGTCATTTTTTTATACTCATTTTAGGTAAATTGAATGAATAACCCAGAAATGCTTTAATCTTCAATACATGAAAAGTTTAAACAGCACATTTTTAAAAATTCCAAATAAGAACATTTAAAAAGTTTTCTTTATTTATATTCTGCAAAAAAATATATGCACAAACGGTAGTTACTGAAATTAAGAAATTAAACATGCACTTTAGATACACACTTTAAATCTGAAAGCAAGTTTACACAAAATCAGCACATATGTGTATGCTAATTATTTTCTTGTTTGTTGAGAAGTACGAAGGCTGACGTTGCATTTTGCCTTTTACAGAGTATGCGCTTGCTCCTCAGGAATGTTTTTAATAAATACAGATATGTCTTTCTCGTGAAAATTTTTCAATGGAAATGACATTCATACTAAACAAAACTGCAAAATGGTCCGCAAACACTTTTCAGTTTTGTTGGATTTTAAAAGGCGATTTCTCACCCTATTACAAAAAAAAAAAAAAAAAAAAAAAACACCAAACAACAACATTTTCCACACCGATCCTTTTGCAACCCTATTTTAAAGCAAAACGACTGCACAATCTGTACTCAATAAAAGTCAAGAAACAAAAATGCATGCTAGTCGCCGACTTTTCCTTACCGATAGCTACGAAAGAGTCACACATGCCCCTTTTCTATCCTTTACGAGACGAATAAAGTCATTTTCGCTTTATGAATCATATTACAACAGAGGCACTGTTCGGAAATGTGCTGTTCCTGTACCTAAAAAAAAACATGTAGAGGAAAGGAAAAACTACCTGTATTTATAATTCGAAAAATGCTTCCCCTATCTTCACGAACAAGGAAATAGCTATCCTTTTAAATGATGTTATGTTATTGCCCTTTTTAGAAGGATACAGTGATTTATAACCGTTATAGATGACATTACAATTTTTAAGTCTTTTTTTTTCCCCCATTGAATGACTTTTTGTCCTTTTCTTTGGAATTTCTTTTTCGTTTTAAAATAAGCCCTTTCTCAATCGTGTTTCTTTCATATTTATTTACTGTTAAGACGCTTCTAATAGGTTGGTTTAAGCAGTCTAAGTAACCTAAAACGTCGATCGAACATATACAGTCACTCAATTTTGAATAATTAAAAAAAAAAAAATATTGAACTCCGACTGCAGGCTAAAAGTCAGATAAAAATTGTCTGACTCCTGCTCCGAATAAAAAAGTTGTTGAATGCGACTCAGATTTCCACTTAAACTTCAGACATCGTGGACAAGAACAAAGCGCCTAGTGTTTTTTAGATAACGTTCTAATACTGGCTATTTACGTAAGGAAGTTTCCTTCATCAACGGGCGTGGGGGGTGGAGAGGCCGAGAAAGAAAGTTCCATTTATTTCATGAAATATGTTTTAAAATTTATTTTGATATTTAAAATGGTACGGAATGAATGTAAAGTTCTCTTAGTTGCCTAAACTGCGAAATTCACGATTTTTCTGCGTAAAAGACTTTTTATGCATTGAATTAATATATAACAGAACGTTTTATATACTGTAAACCTGGTAGCCAATAAAGTTCTTCAGTTAAAAAAATATTAACGTATTTAATTTAAACTAACATTGATAAATGTGATAGTATGTTTCTGTGTGGTGCATTGAAGATTTTATTTTACTTTACAGGAGTAAGCATGACTGTACTTGGCAAACGCAGCAACTCTTATTTAAATGCTAGTCTGGAAATTTTTCATAAAAAATGGTTGAAGGGATGTCAGTATTTAAGAATTCTGAAGAATATTCACTACCTTATGAAATACTCTGGATTTGTGCTACAAATACCCTGTCTGGTAAAGAATCAAGAGGACAAACGATATCACAGTCAGATGCTGAAATGCTGCATTATCATTATATAAAAGTTTGAAACGAAGTGTAGTGGTTATTTTCCAGAAACATTCAAATTTCACTCAAAATGCATCCAAATTTTCAGAGCAAAGAGGAATGGCGTGCAAGTGTCAGCGCAAAGATAATAACATCTGAAAAGGTAGTGTCTCTCTTGAAATGTGAGGATGGCGACAGAAAAACCAAGAAAAAAAAAGGGGGGGATGTAAACGAAAGAGAGCAAGTGAAAAGCAAAGTAAAAAAAAAAAAATAAGAATCAGTCTGTATAAATTCCAACGACGCGACGCTTAACTTGAGTTGCAGTCCATAAGTAGGAAATTAGGAGCTTGTTGAATATGTAGTAAGAAATAAAAGGTTGGTACTTTATTGAGTAAGCTGTTGAATCTCAAAAGAGTTTCTAGATGCATTAAGACTTTTCAGAAATTCGCGATGAGGTGTTTTTTTTTTTAAACTTTCCGCAGTGATTTATAAACAGAGAGTAAAATGAATGAATTATCAAAAATACAAATCAGCCATTTTCACGAATTTTGCGGACGCTCCGTTTTTAACTCAAATGAAATCGCAAACAATGTTTTTCAATAAATATTTGTGCCGGCCGGGCTGTGTAGTGGTTAGAGAGCCATTCTACGAAACCATGGGTCCGGGCTCGATTCCTGGTACGAGCTTAGGTGTTATTTCGTCCGTCCCTTCATAGGAGGCAACGCTTTTCTGCCTATGGGGTGCTTCCATAATAAAGAGGCAGTAATTCCGGCCTTGATAGTGGCCAATGCCTATAAACGGCAAGTGCCCGCCATTGGGAGAAAAAAAATATTGTGTCGTTAAATATACTACTTTCTTATTTTTCTTTACGGGTTTTCACTGAAAAATGGGTTTTCTCGACCTAAGAAATTTTTTTTTTGAGAACATCCTCCCATCTTTTCCATTTCAGGGCAATGCCTTTACTCAGGTTAAAATTTCTTAAACCCTCACCTGTAGAATAATTCCACTTCAGTTTAGGTTGACTACACTTTTATTTTCCATTGAAGTTTCGATACATGATGACTTTTGTCTTAAATGTGTATCTAAAGCTCAACAAATTTACATTTTTACTCTGAAATTTGATTTTAAACTTCACTGCCTATTTCATCACACCGCATGGGTGCAATTGGTATAAAAACAAGTTTTGAATGAGCAACAATAGAACTTTTCAAACACGAAAATAACATGTATGTAAAGTGGGTAGTTAAAATATAAAACGCAGTCACAGTATGTTGGACGTTTGGCATCGCATTTTTAAACACATTCAATAATCTGACGGATGTGGTAACAATTATAGCATTGAATTTATGAATTAGTTTTAACCTTGTCTGAGCGTGGAAGGCGATTTCCTACACTTTGCTTTAAGTTTATTCGTGAGGCGCAGCAGAAATGTGTGTGTGTGGTGCAGTGGCGTAGTCAGGGGGGGGGGTTACGACAACTACAACTCACACATATGTATACGTGTGTGTGATAAGGGAGCGAATGATATATATTTTGTATGGCAAAAAATTTCTCATGGGGAGGTTGTAACCCCCCTATCCCCCCCTTTGCTACGCCACTGGTGTGGTGGATACGCGCAGTGCCACTTATGACTATGACAATATTCCTTCTTAAAAAACTCGATTTAATAACATTTCTTTAAAAATATTATAATGATTTAGACCTAACGTCGCTACCATAAAAGAAAACCCGTTCTTGCGTACAATAAGAAGCCTTTTCATTATGTTCTCCGATCTAAAAGTAATTCGGTGTAAATAAAAGTACTATATTTCATTACACTGTTATGATTGATAGACGTGCAACTCCACCTACACGCCTGTCAACGTCTTCAGATAACAATTCACTGCATTTTGAAGACTGTTTTCCCAACATGTTTTTATAGCATCAAGTACTACTGACTGACAGCCACTAACATTTTGCTATATTCTAAGACAGAAAATATTGTTTACAAAAAATGATTTATTATGTTCCGTAAATGTTCATAGCTTTGCATTAAAAAGTTGAGACCTAAGAGGTAAAGAGTGCAAGTGTTTGCGAAACAGTAATTTCAAGTACGAAAGAAAATTTCAGCTGAAAAGTTAGTACCTTTTTTGAAATCTGACATGAGAGACAAAAGAAAAAAAAAAAGAAAAAAAAGAAAAATATTTGTAAACCAAAGACATCAAGTAAAAACCAGAGCTTATTAAAAAATTAAAATTCAGTCGGTACAAATTTCAGCAACCCTTAACATGAGCAGTTGACGACTGCTCCGGGGTGGATGTCACGTGCGATCGATACTGACTGGAGCCATGGTTCTACGACACCTCCATGTTTTCAGTCTGAAATAACAAATTTTGTTTATGTGCATTCAAGTTCATGTAACGGCAAGAATGTCTTGATTCTTTTTAAGGGCACTTGCTCCTCAAGCATTCGCCTCTACTAAATCCCGGAATTACTAGCCATTTTATAATGGGTACATCCACTGGGCGGCCAGCAATGCAACCTACCAACTGACCGCGAAATAACCACGCTATCCCACACCAGGGAAACGCCTCCTAGGTATTGAAAGCCTTACAACTCCTACGTCACCAAGCTTTGACGCCGTCGCTAAGTCCACGAAAGAGCCATCATCGCAGTTTTGATTTCAAAAAGTAGAACTATTTTAAATTTCTGGTGAATGGTGCAAACATTAGAAAATATCTTAAATTAAACATTAAAATTAAAATACCTCTCTCATCCAAAATTATTCATTATGATCTATTTCCTCATTATATTATCTAATTAGTCACGGTTAAAAACTGCCATTTGTTGTAAAATTATATTTTTTATCTCAAATTATTAAAATATTGCTATTCATAGGTAAATTCACCAGGAATTTTTAATAGTTTTATTTTGTGAAAATATTGTGTTGTGTTAGTATTTTTATTTCATTGTTGATACAGTAATTAGATACTAAACAAGAAAATAATAATTAATGCATGATACACTTATAAAAGTTAAAAACACATTTCCACATTTAAAATATTCATTTATGTAGGATTGCCTTTCCTTCTGTTTAGATATCCTTACCACTACTTTTTCAAGATCACTAAGTTTTTAAATGTTCCTCTATGGCCTCAGACCAACGCCTCCTAGATGTAGAAAGTCTTACAACTCCTACGTCACTAAACTCTGACGTCGTCATTAGGCATACATTTAAAAGTTTTATTTTAAGAAAATAAAACTGATAAAATTTCTAGTGAATTTATCCATGCATAGCAATATTTTAATAATTTGAGATAAAAATATAATTTTACGACAAAAGGCAGTTTTTAGCGATGACTAATCTATATAAATAAAGCAATGTGTAAGCTGTCCGTAAGTCCGTTAGTTTTTCTGTTAAAATAACTGTGTCTCGCGTAGCTCGCAGACGGGTGATCGTAGACCTACCAAATTTTGTACGGAAATTCTCCAGCACGGGTCCCGACACACCTCGAAGCGATTTTTTTCGAAATGCGAACTAGTTTAGGAGATATTGATAAAAAAACCCGTCAAAAACACCAATTTTTGCTTTCCGCAATACCGCAATTGTAACCCCTGCAGTGAAAAAGTGAGAAATAAGCGTCGAGGTTGCCATGTTTGGCGAATTTATTAAATGATTTAGACTCTTGAATTAAAAATAAAAGAATAATCCTTTTTTTCTGTTTAGAATATTTGTAAGGCTGTTTTTTAATTAAAATATCGTATGCATGTGAAATCAGAGCAGGAATGAAATCTTTTATACTCAAATTAAAAATAGGATTTGGAAATTTTCCGAGACTAAAATGTGCAACTTTTTAATTTGGCGAAAAATAAAATAGTTGATATGCGATTTTCAGAAGATGATTCCAGCGCTTGGCTCAATTTAATGAGAGGGTACTTTTAAAAACAAGCGTAGGTTATCTTATAAATAAAAATGAAATTCTGTTTGTCAGTTTGTGGAATTGGGTAGTATACAAATCCACAAAAATGGACCTATCAGCCTGAAATTTTGCACAGATATGTAAGATAATATAGAATAAATGATAATCCACACTTTAAAACTTCTCAAAAACTTCTTAAAAAAAAGAAAATCCACCCGTTCCCGGAATTTTTTATGTTCTCCATGCAGAAAGCTTTCCGTAATTGTAACCCCTGTAGTGAAAAAAGTGTGAAATAAGCATCGTGGTTGCCGTGTGTGGCAATTTTGCCGAATAAAATGTTTTAAATTCTTAAAGTAAAAATAAAAGAATAATAATGATTTTTTTAAGTTTATATTTGCAAGGTTATTTTTTTAATTAAAATATCGTGTTAACATAAGAAATAAGAGCAGGAATGAAATGTTTTATACGCAAAACAATGAGGATTGAAGATTTCCGAGACTAATATGTAAATTTTTTTAGTTTGGCGAAAAATAAAATGGCTGATAGGCCGATTTTTAGAATGTGAGTTCTAGCGGTTTGCACAGTTTTAGGCTTTTTGGCGCAATTTACTGAGAGCTTAAGGAAATAGCATTTTTGAAAACAAGTGTATAGGTTTTATTAGAATACAGCATTAAATTTTAATTATCCGTGCAGAAATAATGCAGTTATTAGGGCATTTCAAGCGATCTAGCTTCAGAAATCTCGCCAATTGAGTACATTGATTTAACTTGGGGGAATTCCGCCAAGTTTCAGAAAATTGAAGTCTTCGCATCGAAGTAACGATGAATAAAACACGTTATAGTTGATAATTTAAAAAATATGCCTGCTTTACTGTTTGGCGGTCGAACCATTTCCCATTTTGTTTGCTGCTAAGTCGATGCTTCGAATGATTCCCTGAAAAAACTCTTGCAAAATGGTGTAGTGGCACTTTGGCGAGGCTTACATTTGAAACTGGATTCTATTTGAGACTGGTATATATAATAACACTGGTTATAGATAAAAATGAATGTTGGTATGTGTGTATGAGGTTGAAAAACTCCAGCACCGTTTCACTGATCACTATGAAATTTGGCTCACCTAAATCTTTTATCATGGAGAAGGTTTTTATGCTATCCGTTTTCCTCTAACTTGGCACTAGGGGGCGCAGCAGAAGAAGCATTCGAATTCTATTCCGTTTAGCCGTTTGCTATGCGAATATCGTCAAACCAATTTCGATGAAATTTGGTACACGTGGATATTAGAACACGGAGAATATTTTTCACTATCCATTTTGCTGTAACTTGCCGCTAAACGGCGCTGCAACGCATCAACTTCTATACCGTTCGACCAACCGGCGTAAAATTTTTTATACTTAACCATTTGAGCACGAAGAATATATTCTAACTGTGTTCCTTTTGATGTTACTCACCACTAGATGGCACTGAAATGCATTATTATTTTAACTCGCCACTAGATGACGCTGCAGCAGGCCAAATTCTTGACCATTCAAACGGTCGCTATGAAAATCAGTACACATAGCTATTTGAACAATGAGAATATTTTAGCGTTATCCATTTTGCTATAATTCGACACTTGACGGCGCTGTAGCATATCATTACTTTAATTAACCACTAGATGGCCCTGCAGTGTATCAACTCTTGACTTTGCAACTGATCGCTATGAAAATAGGTATACATAGATATTTGAACTCGGGGAAGAGTTTGGCGCTATCCATTTTCCTATAACTTGACACTAGATGTGATGTCACGTCAATGCATGAACTTCAGCGATATCCAGCCGATCGTCATGAAAATTCGTATACATCGATATCTGAATGCGAAGAATATTTTCGCCGTATCCGTTTTGCTAAAACTCGCCAGTAGATTGCGCTACGCCGCATCGCCTTCTGCACAGTACAAACGATTGCCTTGAAATTCGGTATGCATGATTATTGAACAAAATATAACGCGATATTCATTTTGCTATATCTCTTTATTACAATAAATAGTAATCACAACAAATCGTAATATCCAAAAGTCCATTCATTCCCGTGCGAAGAACGGGTACTTCAGCTAGTTAGATAATACTATGATAAGGAAATGGATCATAATGAATAATTTTATATGAGAAAGGTATTTTAATTTTAATGTTTAAGATATTTTCTAATATTTGTAGCATTCACCAGAAATTTTTAATAGTTTTACTTTGCGAAATTAAAACTGTGATGACGTCACTTTCGTAGGCCTAGGGATGACCTGCAAGTTTGGTGACGTAGGAGTTGTAAGGCTTTCTGTATCGAGGCACCACATCCTAGATATAGAAGGCCTGAGAACATAAACTTTTGCGTCATCAGTAGGTCCACCAAAATGACGTCATCACACATTTATTTTCACAAAGTAAAACTGTTCAAAGTTTGTGGTGAATTTACTACCGCATAACGCTTTTTAATGATTTAAAGTAGAAAATTTAATTTTACGACAAACAGGAAATTTTAACTATCGCTAATTATATATTTTTATCAGAAAGGTATTTGAATTTTTATCTTCAACTTAAAATATTTTCTAACATTTGTATCAACCACCAGAAATTCTAAATAGTTTTACTTTATGAACGAAAAACTGTTTGACGTCATCTTGGAAGACCTAGTGATGACGTAAAAGCTTCTGTTCTCAGGCCTACTATATCTAGGAGGTGTTGCCTCAGATTGTCTTAAAAGCACCTAGCGGTGTTCAACGAAAATGCAGTGAGAGAACACGTGAAACAAACTTGGAACTCATTGCAGGGATGGGTGTGACATGTGCTCTGCACCTAACACGTTAAATTAAAAAAATTTGCTAAATTCTAAGCCGAAAATTATTGTTTAGAAAATTGGTTAATTATATTCCGTAAAAGTGGGCAGGTATGCTAATACCTTGCTACTGCGACTCACATTGTACAATAGCTGTTTCCGTTGCTCACTCAGAATAACCAACACCGAGTCGGTGTCGGAACAACAACGTTCTGTTTCTTGTCCCTGTGAAGTGACTTGACCTAGGGTAGACTAATGTCAAGCGTCTTGATACGTTCCCAATACGGAATAGAAGGTTCACCGCGTCCGCCAGATAACTTATCGATACTATAAAATATCTTCTTTAAATTCCCGGTTGCTTGATGTTTCTGATTCAATTTTTCGAAGCAAGTTTCCTAAAATGGTTTTAACTTTTGAACTAATGCAAGTAAAATACACTGCTCAAAACAATTAAAGGATATTGCCGTTTTAGGTGGATCTTGTGGCTGGGAAACCTTTTAGCTGATTGATACATTGTCGACAGACGTAGTAGGTTATATGAGAATAAATTACACATGTTTGGCAGAAAAAAAATGCATTTTATTGCGCATTTGTGTAGAAAATGAAAAAAACTCAATTTGTGCATATGAGAAAAAAAGAAAAAGAAAAGGTGTTTTCTTCAAAGGAAATCATTTTCAGTAGGGGGTATGGTTTCCAGCAACGTTGGCCAGCAACGTTGAACACCTTTGAGGTATGGAGTCAATGAGGCTATTAATTACGAGTTGGGGTATTCTGTCCCACTCTTCCAGAAGAGCTCTTTCCAGTTCTTGGAGAGTTTGTGGGGGTGATTGGCGGCCAGCAACTCGTCTTCCTAGAGCATCCGAAACGTGCTCTATTGGATTCATGTCTGGAGAACACGCTGGCCATTCCATTCGTACGATTCCTTCCTCGAAAAGGAAATCCTCCAAAAGGTTAGCACGATGTGGCCTGCAGTTATCATTCATTAAAATGAAGTCATCTCCGATTGCTGCAGCGTAAGGGACTACAATAGGTCTGAGAATCTCATCCCTATATCGGCAACCAGTCAGAGGTCCATCTCGAATGATGTAGAGGTCTATGCTCCCGTCAATGGAGATGCCACCATACACCAACACTCTACCACCGCCGAAGCTGACACTTTCGTGCATGGACGCAGGATTATTCCTACTGCCACGGTCCCTCCAGATGAAAATACGCCTATTATCAGGATGAACTGAAAAACGTGACTCGTCAGAAAAAAGAACATTGCTCCATTCATTTCTCCTCCAGTTCACATTCTCTGTTGCCCACTCCCTGCGGTCGCGACGATGCCTTGATGTTAGTCTAACACATACCATCGGTCGGCGAGCATACAGACCTACACCATGGAGCCGGTTTCGGACAGTCTGAGTTGAAACCGTGGTGCCAATAGCCGAGCGAAGGTGTTGTTGGAGAAGAGCAGCGTTCATATTCCGGTGCCTCCGAGCCGTTAACACTAAATAACGATCTTCATTGGGCGTTTTTGCCCGTCTACGACCTTACCCTGGTCTTCTGCCTGCACTTCCAGTCGCCAAAAACCGGTTCCAGATCCTGGAAATCACACTTTGTGACACTCCAATGGCTTGCACTACTTCGGCCCCTTTCTAACCTACCGACAACTCTCCAAGCTTCTGAATCGGTTAAATGACTTCGCTGAGATATCATACTCATCGAAACAAAGCAGTCAGTGAATGCCGATCATCCTTGTCTTCATTGTCTTTTATTTAGTTGAAAGTCCAATTTCATTCGCTGCCGCTGAAGCGACGTTTCTGACGTCGAATTCAAAATTAGCATACTCCACAGTTAGAAAATCAGAAAAATTTGCATTTGTGATTCTCTTCTTCCATTTTCGGCAAAAAAAATTTCGCTTATATCTTTATTTTATATAAAACTTACAATATCCTTTAATTGTTTTGAGCAGTGTAGTTTATTAGTTGCTTCCTTTAAATCCACGGTATCTAAATAATAAAAGCCGTTGTCTGTCACAATTGCGATATCGACCCATCGCTCCCGGTGCATCTGCGGCCATGTTGACATTTTGATAAAAATGACATTTTTATCTCGAACTAAAAGCAAAAAATTTTTATGCAGTTCGAAAGATCTCTAAAAAATTAAGCTTTTTTAACTTGCCACTACTTTCAACTCTAAATATCTAGCGAGATATCACGCCTTGAAAAGTAAACAGCCAAGCGAAGCGAAAAGATTCATTCCTTGATGCTTTGAAAAAATCACGGAACATAATCTCTCACGTAGATCGATTAGATGACGTCATAGAGACGTCATACTCCTTTTGCGTGGCAAGGAATGCAAGAACAGTTTTATTTAATATTTAAGTTCTATTAAACGAAAAATTTTGATACATTTTGGCAAACTTATTCAGAATGTGTAAAATTTTGTTTGCACAACACTTAAACACCTATTTGTCGGAATTATTTTTTAAAAATTGGCAACACCCTTTCAGAAGGTAAACGTATATTGTTATTATTTTTGGAAGTCACTTTTTTTTCATTGCTCTCACCGGAGTGTTTTTAGATGTTAACAGTGTGACTTTTGTGAAATCGTATTTTAAAGGTGTTTGAGTGTTTTAGATTGTTTTGGTGACAGTTATTTTGTTTTTATTGTAAGCGTTTATTTTGAATTCGTTTAACTGGATGGATTTGATTTCAACGTTGTTCGATCGTAACTTTTATTTCAATTGTTTTGGGACATTTGTTTTATTTTTGTCACAAATCCACAAGCGTTTGTTTAATTTTGAAGTGTTTAATTGAGTGCTTTTGTCATAAGCGTTTGTTTAATTTTGAATTCGTTTAACCGGATGGATTTTGATTTCAACGTTGTTGGATCGTTACTTTTATTTAGATTATTTTGGGAAATTTGTTTTGTTTTTGTCGTAAATCCATAAGCGTTTGTTTAATTTTGAATTCATTGTTGTGGGAAGTTTTGTTTAATTCTTAAAAAGTTGCCATTGCTCTCTTCAGTTGAAAAACCGTAGTGTTTTTAAACGTTAAAGGTGTTTAAATGTAGCGTTTTGGTTAAAAACTTATTTTAATGGATTTTGATATCCACGCTGTTGTATCATAGCTTTTATTTAGGTTAATTTGGTGTCGTTTATTTTTGTTTTTGTCGTAAATCTATAATTACTAGCCGGCTAGCAGTCCAGCATCGCTGCTCCGTGAAAATTTGCTTAAAAAATTGCCGACCAGTAAGGTAGACTTCGTGCCTCTTTTAACTGTGTTAGTCAATATTTCCATTACTCAACTCTGAATCTTAGAATTTCTTTCTGCTGAATCCAATATCTTAAGAAAACAGAAAGAAATTGTAGAGTTCAGAATTAAGTCGTTGAAACACGACTCCAATTAAAAAAAAATAAAATCATAAAGACAGTTCTTAGACTGACACAGTTAACATCTACGCTCTTCTCCTCTGTGTTCGCGTGGCTCCCGGAAGACTGGTTATTATACCGACGTCTGGACGCTATTTGTTCTTAGTAGCTGCATAGCTATTAGCGATAAATGACTGTTAGAACACAGATATGTATCAGGAGCGGTCGTTGCACGCGGCCCGCTCGAGCGGGCATATTGAAAACAAAAAATATAGGATTGTGGACAAACTATTGAGCTTTCACTAGGCTGTTCGCCGAAGGCGAGCGGCCTGTTGGCGAACCATGTGGTCGCCCAAGGCGGCTAGCCCGTAGGTTGTACTTTTTGGTCGCGAAGAGACCGTCGGTGGACCATCTGGTCGCCGGATGCGGCCCCTGCGTTGCATAGGCTGGACGTGAAGTGGTCGGACCAGCTGGTTGCCGAAGGCAGACAGCCCGTAGGTAGCAAATTTCGGTCGAAAAGATTCCCGTGTGCCGTACGTTGCACAAGCCAGTCGCGAAGCAGCCCGTGTGCTTTAGGTTGCACATTTTCACCGCGAAGCGGCCATTGACGGCCAAAGCTGGTCGCCGAAGGCGGCTAGTATCATATGAAACAAATAAAATTTGTATTTATTTAGCATTTATTTTTAGGAAATAATACTAGCTTCTGTGACAAATAAATCGAGTTTACCATAACACTTGACTATTTTTGATTGGTGTAAATAGCGTGTTCGCCGTTATTATAAATGAAGCCTTTTTGACAGTGTTTCGATGAGTATAATTTATTAAAATTATCCTAGCACTTCAAGTACACGGTCATTCTTTTGCCATGCTTACGATAAAGAAGAAAACACGCACTTTTTTGGTGGGCGTGGGGAGGAGAGGGGTCGAAACCTAAGTAAACAAATCAGCTTTTAAAATCATCCACTTATAATTTATGTGCCTGGATATGGGGGGATATGCGCCTGGAAAAATTTCGGGGGGGGGGATATGAACTTATATGTGTATAAATAGACGGAATTTCATCACTAATCCAAAAATTTCGGGGGGGGGGATATCCCCCCCCTGGCGACGCCCCTGGCATGCTATATTGTGATTTGTTCATATTATCCTTACAAATCTAATAATACTACCTATTACGTACATTAATACTATCTATCTTAGCTTCTCCCTCTTCAAAGCTGGCTTAAACAGCTTAGATTATTTGCAATTTACGCATTAGCATAAATAATGATCATTTCACATAATGGTTGCTATTAAGGAAACTCCATATATACGTAATTTATGTATAGTTTTATAAGATTAGTGTATTTAGCGCCGCAAACCATTTCATCTTACCTTGGGGAGAAAATATCCAAGGGGGTGCCATTTTATATATCCATTATAGCGATATCTTATATATCCTCCATAGTCCTGTCTCCTGAAAAACATCAAACTGTGTAATCTCGAAGAGCTAATTATTCCCGCCTCAGTTGTAACAGGGCGTTAGAGTTGCAGAGTTTACAAATTCCACCCATTTTTTAAATTTATGACGTCACTGTTTAACTGCCGCAAAGGATACCCCGGTTGGTTGAGGGAGTTGATTTCGATATTTCACATATTAGTTTTCAAACGGTATCATTAAAACTTTGCTTTATGTAGGACTGCTATGAAGGAACGTAATTCAACGTTAAAATAAAACTATACTCGCAACATGTATGCATATGTTAAGCAACGCCTGTGCCATAATTAAATGCCAAAAATAAAAAAAGTAAATAGAAAAATTTTAATATATCGCGCTTTAAAACGAACTTTGTAACTTTTAAAATGAACATTTTCATGTGCGTTAAGACATTTCAGTTTTTAAATAAGCAACGGATTAAAATACCACTTCTAATAATAGTAATCGTGAATTTCTTAGTTTATTTCGTTTATTTCTACAGAATTTTAATCAAAATATCGTCTCCCTGTGTTGAAAAAAGATCGGGAATAAATGAGTTAAGTTGCGTAATATTTACGTATCTTAAAGCATTTGACGTCATAGATCCTCACTTGCGAATTGAAATTCCGATATCCCATCTTAAAAACTCCATTGGTTGAAAAAAAACCTTTCTTCTAATCCTTTTTGTGGCAGCAACCCAGCATAAATTCTCGTGCCATGATCGCAATGTAATGAATGGCGTAAGATCGCGTTGATGCTATTAAATTCTAAACATTAGGTTGCATTAAAATTCGTAAAAAATCATCTAATTGACATAACTTTTTTGTTTTCATTTTAAAAGAGGGAGAAGAAAATGTTTCACGATTTGTCAAAGTATCAAAAAGCTATGACGGATAGAATTCAAGATGCGACAGTTTTAAAATTATTTTACGAAAAATTCGCCAAAACAGATGCTTAGTAAAAAAATTCCTAAAAATCGGTAAATCATGTTACGTATTCAGAACAAACTGTTTTTAAAAGAAAATTTTCTCCTCTATCTGATGATACAAATGTTTTGCTGCGAGCGTAATTTCCGCCGTTATTTCGAATTAGGTGAGAAAAAACGCGAAAAATCGCATAAAACATAAAATAAAAAATTCTAGGTCGAATTTTGAAAAAATCGCTTCGAGGGGCACAACTACATATTTATTAGGTTCTAACGAAAGTTTTCCGCCACTCCAAGTATTGCCTGCACAAGCAGTTCGCGTTGGTGTCTTTGCCAATATTTTGTAAAACGATTCTTGTTATTTGAAAGAAAAGACTTGTTTTAGAGCTCTGTGTTGTGAAATCCGTAAAACAATATCGTTATGATTAAGTATAAGGTGTCTGAAATGGAACTACCACGCTACCAGATTGATCCATCATTTACTCTCAGTTCTGTCGCAAAAAGTCAGCTACAGAATGACACTGAATCATGTGTACAACTTAAGGTACTAATGTTGTATCATATGACATTGTGAAGATTTGGTACCTAAAGTTCAAAAACGAGGACTAGGATATTAAAGAAGCAGAGCGCTCTGACCAGACTACTGATGCTGATGAGGCCCGCCTACGAGAATTTGTGGAAGAAGATAAAATATTCATCCACGAGAGCTAGCTAAAAGAGTTAGACTTTAGTGCCATGTCCATTAGTCGCGCTAAGCATCGCATAAACTTGATATATAAGGTCAATAGCTGGGTACCGCGTGAGCTGACTCAAGCAAATCTGGCGAAAAACTTTCGTTACAACCTGATACATCTTCCCGAGTACCAAATTTGGTGTTTCTAGGTATAGCCGTTTGTCCGTAACGCTGCCGACAGACACACACACACACACAGACACACCCACATACTTCTTCTTTTATAATAAGTAGAGATGAAGAAAAGAAAAGTGATCCATACAATATCATAGCTGCCATTATCTACGGAATGTGATTTGCCACTCTTTGTAAACAGCATATTTTTTCAGTATTTTTTTCAAAATAGTAAGCTGCCCTCAAGCGTGTTACAAAAATTTTGCTATATTTTAAGCCGAAAGTTATTGTTTAAAAAAGCGTTTAATTATATTCCGTAGTGGTTGGAAGCTATGAAATATCAACACATATGCCCTAGGGATCATAGGTAACAAGTAAAATAAAAATTATAAAGTGTGTACTTTTTTTTTGGGGGGGGGATATGAGATTTCGGTGTCATGAAAACTTGTTGGGGAGAGTCAGGTAGGTAGGACATTCTTAACATACGTACAGCAATCTCTCCCATATACGTGTTTTAAGGGACTGATTTAAAATCGCATATATATCTGAGAGCCGCGTATAACGGAACCCAAACAACACACACAGGTTCTCTGAATGGCTATTAACGTTCAGAGAACCTGTGTGTTCTGTCTGGGAAAGGGTCTTATTTTCTAACTCGTCATATAAATTATGAGAGACAAAATATTTGAAAATATATATGCTTAATAATATTTTTTCAGTTAAAAAGTGTAATATCATAGTTTAAAATATTTAACTTTACAATTTAGTTTTAACTTTGAATTCAAAAATAGAATGACCGTGCAATTTAATTTTACATTTCAGAAATTTAAGTCGTGCTAACATTCTTTTATCAAAATGTCATCAATACCGGAATTTTCTTCCGTTTAGACTGTGTTTGCAATACAGCCTCTTCTAACATAAAGTGGGTTAGTGTATTCGAAGTTAAGTCATAGTTTCACAGATAACGTCTCAATTTTTATAGTGCTAATATAAAAGTGGATTAAGATGGAACTGAAAGATCAGTCGCACCATCATCATAATCATCCATAACTCATCAAAAGGAGTTTCAATGTCTCAGTTTACTTGATTTAATATTGTTATCAACATTCCCAACATTTTCGTTTTTTAACGTGTCTTTTAGGACGACGAAGAAAAGTACATATATGTGACAGGGTTTGAGAACTGTGCAGTTTATTTTTGTGTATAACTCAGAGAGACAATTCGACGTTCTTTATAAGTGAGAGACCTATACCATTATTTTCTTATTTCTCGTGGCGGGACTTTCCAAAATTCGCATATAAAAGAGAGACGCTTATAACTGCGAGGCGCAAAGTGAGAGGTCACTGTATTTTTAACAAATTATTTTCTACTTCTTAGATTGTGAAAGTTTCAAAAGAACATCTTGAAACAATAAAATATAGATCTGATGGAAGTATGAAAGTGTTAGTTATATAGGCAAATTAAAACAGTAAGAAAAATGTTCCATTCCCCGCTTACGTGAGAGAGAATTGGGACGTGTTTTTAAAGATTACATTTATGCAAAATTTTCATAAATTTTCAGAAAGAATGGCAGAGACAGTGTATAATTTAGGATTTCAAGATTTATAGCATGTTATAAAATGTATTTATCAAACACATTGTGCGTCGCAGGTCGGTTATCCGGTTTCTTTATCGATAATGGAACAGTCAGTTTCTTTTGAGAAGATAAAATTTCATTTTTTCTCGTCATTTAACATCATAGCTGCCAACTGCTCCGGAATATAATTAACTACTTTTTCTAAGCAGTATATTTTTATAAATATTTTTTTCATATTAGTGACTAGCTCGCCCATTTAGCTCAAAGATTTTACTGTTTTCTAAACCGAATAATCTTGTTTCAAAAAAGTGGTTCAAACAATTCACGGTTTACATAAAGTGGTTAATTATATTCCGTAATTCTTGGCATATGTGTTTTTAGGTAACAATTGTTTGTTATTATGTATGTTATGCTAAATAGCACTTCTCACTGAAGATAATGTAATTTATTGAAACAAATGTATTTTGAAGAAAAACAATTTCCATTAATTTTTGTATGAGTCATATGCTGTAAAGCTTGTAGCTAACCTTCTTTTTGTCCTATCCACATAATTTTATTTTATAATGAAAACCTATCATTGGAGCACTTTTCCAGGCACAATTTCTCTCTCTCCTCCTAAACCCGTTTTAACGTGCACGTACACCGCACGTCAAGTGATACGCCGGAATCGAACCCACAACCTTCCGATTATGAGTCCAACGCCTCAACCACTGGGCCATCACGGCCTCGCCCATACAAGGGGCTGACTACTGGGGTTAGAAGGGCATTCTTCTGGATAAATTTACGATTTTTTAATGACCAGTCGGGATCCACCGACAAAAGCTGATGTGACAAAAGCACAAATCTCTGCCTCCGACGCAGTGGAGAGAGAAACGGAAGATTTCTTTCCGTATCAATGTCCCGTCGGCCATTGAAATACATATTAAGTGGGGAAAGTCAGCATCGGACTTAACCCCCCCCTCCCCTACCGCCGAAACCCGACGTTCAAAAGTCGTGCAACTTCTTACCACTTACTAAGAGGAGTGTACTCAACAGTTTGTCGCTGGTTAAAACTTTTTTTTGGGTGTTTCGGTTAAACCCTATTTTTACTGTATCATGGTAAAAAAAAAAAAATTCGGAAACGTTACCCCAATATATGGGGCAGCTCTTGTAGTTTAAAATTGCAGAAACGTTTCCGAACCATGCGGGTAAAGTATTTAGAAACATTTCTGCATATTTCGGAAAAATATTTACATATTTTTCTGCTTTTTAGGTAAGGTTTCTGGAAAAGATGGGTAACGTTTCTGTATATTTTGGTAAAATATTGAGTAACCTTTTCGTGTATATCACAAAGGTTTCCGAATTAACGAGTAACCTTTCTGAGTTTTTCAGAAAAAGTAACATGCACTAGATGAAGCGTTTCGAGTAACATGCACTAGATGGTAGCACCAAACTCTGACGGAAGGAGCGTTCAGGACCCGCGATCAGAGTCGAACCTTGGACGTCCGCGTCCGTACGAGAGCACGTCACCTCGACGCTGTGATTGTCTTGCTGGAATTTGCTTTAAAAGTAAACTGAGTGCTGCAAAAATTAGTTGTGGTATGGCTTGTTTTGGAAACATAAAAATTTTTTGGAGCATTTTATAAATGGAGGGAAAATACCATAATTAATAAATATAAATTAAAAATCTTGAATCTTTTTTTTCCACATAAATTATTTTTAGGAGATAATGTGCTGTTTTATTTAAGTATTCATCCGGCGACGTCAACTGGTGACTGGTCACAAATAAACTTCGCAGTGACCACACAGTGGAGTTACGTCACTCACAAGTTACCAGATCCTTATTATGGCATGGGCAAATCGGGACTTTGCCCAGGGCCCCCAGTTTCAAATGCTTTTCTGAAATATTCTTTTATATGTCAAAATTTTATGAAAAAGAAAACAAATTTTATAGATGGGGTCCCCCAAATTAATCAATGCCCGGGGCCCCTGTTGGTCATAATCGGGCCCTGCAAGTAACAATGTGACAGTCCTGTGACAATTGTGACCCTCTGTGACGTCACAGTGACTCTTTTGTGACCATCTGTGCTATTAGGGAAGACGCGTTCACTCTTATCTCTCTGTCTCTTGGCACTTGGCGCATGCGCGCGAAGTCCCAAATTCCTTTACGGGGAAAGATTTCCTTTCCCCGTAAATATTTTACGCCGAAATGTGGGTTACGTTTCCGAAATCGTGAGTTCGAGTAGAGCATAGGTAGGTTACGCTATATTTTCGGAAACCTTACTGCTATAAGTATGTAACGTTTCTGAATTTGTTTACTGTGTACTAAAAACAGATGCTCCGTTAATCTATCATGCACACATTCAAAGAATATGACATTTAATTTCATTCCTACAACACAGACATCGTAGGAAAAGCATTTTATTTTAATTAAAATAATTACCCAGTAATTCACGACTTCTTTAACAGCAAAAACTTCCAGCTTTGGAAAGTTCCACTTTAAACTTTCCGGACGACGCAACTGCTGGAAGGTGCGTTCGGATGTTGTATATCTTATTTTGTTCTTTAGCAATGTTAACCAAGGGCGTCCTTCGGAGAAACATGAGACTGCAACAGATGGTATTAACAAATAAAATTTATTCAAACCGGTTAACAGAGTGGGAGGTATATCTCGTACACTACGGGATTGTCTTCCTTTGAATATTTATGAACCAGATCATGAAAAGTTAGATTTCCCGATAAATATTTAAATAAGAACGACTCCTGTGATGCTTATTTTTTATTTTGTTTTATTTTCTTTCCCTTTTGTTTATTTGTGAGAGCTGGCATTCTAAGAATAAAATATTAATTTAAAAAACGTAAAACTTTCTGAATAGAAAACTTAAAGAATTTTTTTTTCTTTCTAGAAAATAAATGTATACATGGAAGATTTTGAACACTTTCAGACATTGAAAAATAATACCAGAAAGTTCCTTCAAATACTGTGTTTACGCACTCTCATAAATAGGGCCCTTGCTAAAGAGGGGGGTAGTGGAAGGGAGTCTCCCTCCCATAACAATCGCAAAATTCTATTAAACTTGGCAAAATTGATGATACATTGTTCACGAAAATGATAATTTACTTTCTGATGTACTTGACTTAGACGTCAACTGCTACGGAATATAATGAATCACGTCTTGTAAACAGTGTTTCTTTTTGGTATTTTATCGAAATAGCAACGAGCTCTCGCTCATAATGCAAAAATTCTGCTATATTTTAAGCCGAAATTTATTGTTTAAAAAACGTGGTTGATGACACAGTAAAAAAAATTTCGTAAAATTACAAGATTAGGACTGTAAATTTTACAGTACATGTACCATTTTCCGTCTTAAGGTAAATTTACCATAATTCTACAGTTTTTGATCCTTAAAAATGCGGCATATGCACCGCTTCTATTCTTAACGGCATTTATACCGTTAAAAAAAAACAGATTTTTTTGTTAATGTGTGGAAAACAAACCAGTTATTTAAGCGAATGTTCCAAGGATCATGTGTAGTATTTGGAATGTATAAGAGTTTAAGGTCAGAATTTTGTTTCCAGGAGGGAAGGAGGGGGACATCATCAAGTCGAAAGTAAAACATTTTCCTGGATGAAATGGAAGTCAGGAAAATTCGAATTTAATAATTAATAAGAATTCCCTTTTATAAAGGGTATTTCAAATCACATTCATAAGGGTGGGAATGGCTTAGTAATTTATGTTTTTTAAATTTTAAATAGGGAACGAAAAATCAGTAAAGGGATAATTTTTAACTGCCAATGTATTTGTTTCGTTTCTTTTTTTTTCAGTGTTTGTCAGCATATTTTAAAAATTCGAAATCGATTGGTCAAGTAGCTTAAGAGTAAATGTTGAACATACATTTGTGAAAATTTAAATTAATTTCTTGCCAACCCAGTAATTTGACTGTGTTAATAATAACCGGGCAACACATTGTCACGAATTTAAAACTGTAAATTTCATGAAAAGCATCCCCCCTCCCAAGTGTCATTCCGATACTAAAATAACCTTCACTTGAATGTATAGTCGTCCGCTAAGAAGTCGGACGGCATGTAGTGGATGAGAGCAGCAGTCTCTCCCTCCACAGGTCGAGGGTTCGATTCTAGGCTTAGCAAAATGAGGAATGTTAAAAATGAAAATATTATTATATGCCGCAGCTAGATAATGTATAGCTAGTTGAAAATTGTTAGTTAAAAACGACTTTTACAGTACTTACACATTTTACAGTATGTATACTATAAAATATTTTACGGTACATATACCATATATGAAATTTACGGTACACATACTGGTCCCACTGCTGCCAGTATAAGTACCGTTATTTGGGTATGTGTACCGTAAATTTCATATATGGTATATGTACGGTAAAATATTTTAAGTTAATAATATAGTTGATAAAAAAATAAGTAAGTTTGTAAAAACCGATATTTGGCTTGGCAGTTTATCGATATCTCTTACCCCTAAAAAAGTCTTAGCAATGGCTTTGCTCATAAAGAAAAAAGTATTGCAGCTTATGAAACTTCTAAGAACTCCCGCCGATCAGGTGGTGTAGTGGCTAAAGAACCCGTCTTGAGTCCGGGTTCGGATCCCGACTTGTGCAATGTGCATGCGCAGTAACTTGTCTGTCTCTTCATAGGGGGTTATGCTGGCCGCCCATTGGCAACACCTCTTAGATAAAGAAAGCCTAACAACTCCTACGTCACCAAGCTTTGACGTCATCGTTTGGCCTACGCTTAAAAGTTTTATTTTCACAAAATAAAAGTATACAAAGTTTCTGGTGAATTTACTCATGAATAAAAATATTTTAATAATTTGAAATTAAAAATATAGTTTTATGAAAAATGGCAGTTTTTAACCATGACGAGTAATTAGATAATATGATAAGGAAAATAGACCGGAATGAATAATTTTGTATGAGAAAGGTATTTTAATTTTAATTTTTTATTTAAAATAGTTTCTAATATTTGTAACATCCATCAGAAATTTTAAATAGTTTTACTTTGTGAAACTAAAACTGTGATGACGACATCACTTGAAGGCCTAATGATGACGTCAAAGTTTCAGTTGTTAGGCTTTCTATGTGTAGGAGGTGTTGCCATTGGGTGCTCTCACGATAAAAGGGCCAGTAATTCGGGCCTTAGAAGTGGCGAAAACTTGATGAGCAAGTGCCCGCTCTTTTGGGAAAAAAAAACTTCCCGAATTCGTAAACATAAAACGTTTAGCTAAATACGTAGATGTTAATCAAATTTAATGAAAAAATTTAGAATTTTACTTCATAGCTGCCAACTGCTCCTTAATATCATCAACCCCTTCCTTTAAACATGAACTTTCGCTCTAGAACACAGCAAAATTTTTGAGTTAGACGAGGATGCTGGCTACTACTTTAATTTTTTTAAAATGCTCTGATTAGAAAAAGTGGTTAAATACTCCGGAGCAGTTTGAAGCTATGCTACTGTCACGTACGAGAAATTAAGCGTTCATAAAATCGTCCGGAAAGTAAAGCTTACAGACGAAATGTATAACAAGATTTTCTGAAGCAATACACATCGTGACCTTCGCAAACAAGGCTTATTGGCTGAAGGATAGAGTCATTCTTCATTGGCCTTGTTGGGTGTAAAATGAAAATTCGTAAAGCAAAATTAAAATTCCGTTTGCTCGTCACCAGTTTATCAAATTTATAATTGTTCAAATGTATCTTTTGTACAACAGTTATATTTATTTAAGCATTGCAGCTGCAATCCTATTTTCTAAACAATTTTTTAGTAAAATGTTTAATCAATAGGAAATCAAAATAAATTGTTAATTTAATCAATCTTTCACTGATAAACAAACGTTCTGCTAATATAACTATAGCACCTGTTTAAATTGTTTATTTGATTATAATAATGGTTCATTTGATAGGAAGGTTCCAATTTCAGAAGAAAAAAAAGAATTTCAAAGTTGACACTTTGCAAAAAGTGGTTAATTGTGTTACATAAAAGTTGGCAGCTATGAACAAACTCCCCATAAAACACACACAGCTTCTCTGAACGTCTATTAACGTTCAGAAGACGTTTTCTGAACGTTAATTGACGTTCAAAGCACCTGTGTGTGGTTGCTGGGCCAGAAAACCCAGCATCATTAGCAGTCTGCTGCTGTTGTTGTTGCTAATACCACGTGGTCTAGTCGAAGGCTGGACCAAGTCTAAGAGGTCGTGAATCTTCAAAAAGTCCTAAACCAGAAGAGGAGTGGCTGCCAACTCCTCACGCGAAAGCCCCAAGCAGTTTAAAAGATGGGCAGGGGAGGCATGAGCTGAAGTGCATTTAGTGCAATTCAGAAAGGTTTTTCCCCATTGACATATTTAAGAGTCCCGATATGACTACTCCTGAGTCTGCTGATGGTGACTTGGGCCGATCTGTCACACTTAAGTGGAAGGGCACTGCCAGGGAATTTATCTGAATACCAAGAGAGTAACTGAGGTGTCTTCGATATTTCCTAGTTAAGGGCCTTAATTTGTGAATATATCTCAGAAGAGGTTAAACTTCCACAGGAGATTAAAGGACTAGATTCGCCTTCCTTTGCAAGACAGTCATCAGTCTCATTTCCATGTAGAACAATATGAGAAGAAACCCGCTGAAGAAAAATCCTACGCTGTTCTGAGAGTACCTTTAGGTCTCCAGAATACTCCTTTAGCAATGAGCTCAGCCCTAAACACTGAGCAGTAGTCTGGGTTTCTTAGCTTAATTTTCACAGACTGAAATGGTGACTTTATGAAAACGCTACTGCCGCAGGTGTTATGATCATCTCTGCTGCCATCAGTACAAACCTACACAACCGAAGATGGAATTTTATTTATGTTCTCAAGAGCAAGTTGATATAGATAATCAAGACAATCCTGTTGCTTATTAGTCTGTGCTCCTAAGTTGGTTTGAAAATATACACCAGGAAGACCCTCGAAAGTGTTAATGAAAGACTTTAAGTAATGTTCCTCAGCATTTGTATTCAAAAGATTCATTAACTGTAATTTGGAAAAAGGACTATTTTTTTTTAAATCTTTGGTCATTTACCCACTCTCCAAGAAAAATAGATGTTCTGTTGTGACTACCATAGCTGTAAATCTTATTGAAATATTTATCAAGGCCTTTGCTTCTTCTCAAACCCAAGGGCTGCAGATCACATTCCTAAAGAACCAGATTTGTGGGGCAAGAATATCTCATACCACTAATGATGCGAGCAGGACTTGACTGGACATTCTCAAGCTTCATTAAGTTAGTGGCAGAAGCACAAAACTAAATTTGGAAGCCATACTCCAAAATTGGCCTGATCAAAGAAGTATAGGTAGTCCTAAGTGTGGTGACGTCAGCCCCCCCAGTTTCTACCTGAAATGTATTTCAATATATTTAGTCTCTTTCTACCCTTTTCAATCAAGTATTCAACATATCTATTGCTTAAGATCTCTGGGTCATATAAGTAACGCAGGTACATAGGATATTTATCATATGAGTCTCTGTCCATTCATCTCTATGTTAGGCTGGTAGTTATATAGACGTTAGAGATGAGTTCGGGCTCATTTTTTGAAGCCCGAGCCCGAGCAATATTATTTAAGTCGGAGCCAGAGCCCGCCCGAGCCCGAAATTTCAGTTAAAGATTAAAAAAATCCAATTACTTCATTGATAGAATACAATGAATTTTGCCGTTTGTGCAAATTAAAGAGAAATATAGTTGCAAACTCTCAATGCACTTTCTAATTCTTTATATATCCATATTTATCAAATAATGTCCGATCTCATTACTAACTAATCAATATAAGCCGCCATTCTGAAATATCCAAAGAGTTTCACGCACCTTCTAGGCGCAAGTGCACTATTTTTTTTTATAAGTACAGTCAACTCCGGTTATAGTGAACCATCGGCTATAGTGAATGCAAAGCATTAGTCCCGATTCACATACAGTAGCTCTATCCATCATGAAGACACTTGGGTTTTAGTGAACTTCGGATATAGTGGACGAAATTTGATGGTCCCTAGATGTTCACTATAACCGGAGTTGACTGTACTTTTATTTTTCCCATGAATAACTTTTTAAAATCTGTTTCAAGGAGTACGTTCAATAAAGGAGAAATTTTTCATGAGCCCGAGCCCGAACGCAATTGTGAATTACAGAGCCCGGGCTCGGGCTCGGGCTTTCGGGCTCGGGCTGAGCCCGTCTCATCTCTAATAGACGTATATATTTGTAGTAAAAAAGATGCATGTTGACTCTATAACATTAAAACAAAGTTTATGACTTTCTGCGAAGTCCAATACGTAGATTAAAGTAAGATTCAATGTAGATTCTATTTGACTAATATTCTTTCCGGAATTCCAAAGAACAATGTCATCAGCAAACAAACCAACCTCACTTCTCTTGGAAATTATCTTCTCTATGCCGGAAAAAACATAGCGAATAGGAGCTAGCTCAAAGCTGAGTCCTGAGGGACACCTTGTCCCAATCTAAAGGTTTTAGAGAAGAAATCTCTTAACTAAACTCTAATTTGCCGATATTTCATGAAATCATATTAGTGGTCTCGCTTTTGATATTGCCTTTAGTTAGTAATAAAAGCTTTTAACTCTTTTTGTCATGTAATCAAATTCTTCACCGGCTTGAGCTGCTCATTGACGCATGCGTAAAATGATTGTTTAATTTTGCTTTATATGATTGGATCGATATCCAAGAAAATGTTTTGTTATTTCAAAAAAGCGTTTTGTTAAATTGATTTGGATTAATCAAGGAAACTTTTGTTAAATCAACAATGCCACGAAACTGCTTAACAAATTTTGTTAAATTCAATAAAACACATTTTATCGTGTTTGCCCAAAAAAACCATTTTTAAATATCTTAAGCCTTTTCCACAGCGTGGATGGTCCTTAGCAAAGGATAAATGTATGTAAGAGGTTTTTATTGAACACATTTTCATAACTATTAACATTCATTAGAAGAATTTCATCAGAATTTTTTTTAAACTCAGGAATCTATTGATCTGTGCGTTTGTTGCAAGAATCGTGGATGAGGAATGCTTTCATTTTTAACAAAAATATGTTAAATGCATATGAAACCGTTATTCTAACATTTGGTATTTCTCTCATAAAACTGCAGAAAACAAGCAATCAATCAAACAGTTTTTGAAAAATCTGTAATGAAATGACATAGTCAGTGCCGCAACTAGAGTTTAAGCCACCTCTGGAAAACAATAATTAGGGAGTGCCCTCCCATGGAATTGCTGCATTTCCCGGCGTATAACACGCATCTGTAAATTTAAGATAAGTCGAGAAATTTATTTTACATTGTATGTTATGCATTTATATGCGGTGTATAACACGCATATGAAAAAGTGAAGAAATTTTTTGAAGTTGAAAGTGCGTGTTATACGCCGAAATATACGGTATACCTAATTTTGGTGCCTCCGCGACACGTTGAGGATCCGGACGTAGTATAATTTTGAATATTCCAGAGTTGCCATACAAAGATAACAAAGACTTGAGGTAAAGTTTATCTTAAAACGTTACATTTGTGGTAAGAAAATACAGTTATAGTGAGTTCTGCAGTTAAATCAAAAGTTAAATCGATTGATAAGTACCTTATTATGTGCGTTATTATACAAAGCTTTTATTTGTACCATGGGTTGGTTTGTATAAATACGCTAATTTAACGTATTTCATTGCTAGTTTGGCAGAGCCTACGGTGGTTTACAACACTTGGACGTACACCCAATATTGAAGTAACTTAATAACTAAGACATTTTATACGACAACTCACTGTTCTGTCTTTGAAAACTGTTTGCACAGAGATGTTCTGTATTAAAATATGTAAGAAAAATATTGCTTAGTTTTTTTTTTTTTTTTTTTTTTTCTTGTACTTGAAGTTCTTGACTTCTACAGTCACTCTCTGTCACTTTGACATTTTTCAAATTTTAAGGCGCTTGTAAAAAAGCATTCAAATGGGGAGGGTTTCTAAGCATTCGGATCCATTGTTCCTTTAGTCCATTGGTCCGTGCAAGCATTGAAAAATGTTCTTGCATGTCCCAGACAGCACATAAGCTTAAATCAAGCTTGAGATTTGGCTTGGCAATGCAAGGTTGGCTTAAGCTGGATTTTGACTTGCTAAGTGCGGTGATGGCGCCATCTGTGAAAGAGAATGGACATTAATTGCCTAGCGTCCTCAAATTTGTTGAAAGTTCGTAAAAGATGTGTTTTAACGGGGATGGGTTTTTTATTACCAGTGCCATATTACCGGCAGGGCAAACGGGGCAACTGCCCAGGACCTACAGATTTTAGGGCCCAAAAATCTTACATCTTACACTTTTGTAGTTTTAAAATAAAATTACAAAGGATAAAAAAAAATTCAGAAGTTAAATAATTTTTTTAATTATAAAGTATGAACAATGAAAATAATTCAAATTTACATTTGTATAAATTAATTTAAACTTATTTTTAATTCTTCGAAATGCTCTATATCGATATAGCATACCAATATATGTAGGAAAATAACTAACCACATTTGTAAAGAGAATTTTTAGCGTTAAAAAATAGCAAAATTTTTCAATTATATGTAATTATAAGAAGTATTTACAAAGATGACTAAAGTGTGTGTATTCCATACATGTTATGTTAGCAAATGTGATATAGCATTTCGAAGTAACGTTTAACTATCTGTTTCTTTGATTTCAGATTACTTAACACAAAATTTGTGTTAAGTAAGTAAACTCATTCTATATTTCCAAATATGGAAATTCTTCAAAATAAAATACAATTATACTACGAAATTGATTTCAAAATCAGTCGTTTGTCTCGATTTTGGCCAGCGGCAGTATTGCTCATGAGTGTTGCGAAAGTTTTAAAAGATGTGTTGCTCTTAAGTTTATATTATGTGTATTTCCCTATTAGTAGAGTCTCTAAATCACACATAAAATTATTTTAATTTTGATGCATCCCATGGAAAAATAAAAAAAAACAAATAACATATCGCCCACTTATCAATCTGGCCAGAAAACCGCTTAATAATTCACTTCAAACTTTAGTCATAGCTGCACAAGGCTCTGGTGGCTGAATGGATAACGCGCTGGGCTACTAATCGAAACGTCCCGGGTTCTATTCTAACCACGGACACTCGATGGAAACAGCTTAAAATTACAGCATAAAGGGGGAAAATGAGCGGAAAAATAAAGTATGTGGGGCGCCCCGTGTATTTAGAATTTTTTTTTTTGGAAAATTTTTTAAGCTTGAAATTAAGCTTGAAATGTCAAGCTTGATTCAAGCTTGAAATGTCAAGCTTAATGCAAGCTGGGCAAGTGTAAACTAGAACACTTGATTCAAGCTTGCATCAAGCTTACACGACTGGAATTTTCAAGCTTAATTCAAGCTTATTGACTTGATAAATCAAGCTTGCTGCAAGTTTGATTCAAGTTTGCAGTGCTGTCTGGGTAGCCAAAGACTTTCTTCAAAGCCAGTACTCATAATCTTGTGAAACAATGGTATAATTATTTTAAACAGCACACCGATAACAGATATCATCCATCTATCTACTTACTTATTTATCGAAATAAAAATAACGTATTTATGTATGTTTATATTCAACGTTTACTCCTAAACGACTGGATTGATGCGCTTGGAATTCTGTACAGGTAAGCAGATATGCAGAAAAAGCATAGATTACATTGTAAATCCAAAAAATCATCCGTTCCCCAACTTTTATCGATTTTTTGTTGTTTTCAGCTCCAGAAAGCTTCTTTGGTATCAGAAAGTACAAAAGTAAACCAATATTGTAGGAAAGTTAGGAATCGCAAGCGAGATTGAAGTCATTTTTATGTCACGAGTTAAAAAAAATGCATTATATATCCAATTATGGTTGCAGGCTCTGACATAAAAATATATCGGTGCAAAAAATTTCCAAGAATAATTATTCTCTCCGATGTTCAAAATATCATCTCCAGGAAATTAAATGCTGAAAATTTCACGTTTTATTCTCCTTTTGTTAAATGCACTTTTTTTCTGGGATCTGCTAACTAAAAATTTATTTCTTTCCATTCGCGTGAAGCCACGATTTTAATATTGAAGGGCAGGTACCATCTACTGGGCTAAATCTTTCAAAACGTTTCGATTTTTCTGGCAATAGATGTTCCTGCCTCTATTGAAGAGCTGGAAATGTTGCCGCACATCTGAAGGAAGGAAGTAAAATCCAAACCAGCTAAAGCAGCATTAAAAAGCCTAGTATTTTTAAAGCGCTGGTAAGCAATGTCCCTCTTATTTCATTTTAGTGTATTTTTCAAAAAGAAAGCTAGAATTGATTAGCTGGATTGTTTAATTTAACAATTTATGTGGCCACAATATATTCTGTTGCTTAAAATAAAATATGAAGTTTTTAATGTAAGTGGACCAAGATGAAATGGATTCAGTTTACTTTTCATTCATACAAAGAACGTTTATTTTACCGCTAGAAAACTGCTGTTTTACTTGCTTTATTGGGAAAAATTTGCTCTCTCCCGTATGAAGAATAACATACTGGAGTTTATTCAGCTATAAACTGACTAACTTTCGCCCGAATGTTCTGTCTGCTTACTGCAAAATTTTTTCTTTTCATTTTAACATGGGAATGTACACGATGCAAAGTGTCTCAAGAACGTGATAACGGGCTTTAATTCTTTATCTTTTAAGGATAAGTAGGCAATATGAATTGGAATAATGATTTTTTTAAAAAAAAGTTCGGAAATAAAACTCCGTTAAGAAAAAATTCCTCTCTCTCATTTTCAAAAAATTACACTTTTTAAAATTTATATATGACCCCTGTAACAAAAATGCCAATTAGTAAAATGTGCCTTACACACTAATGAAATGATATACAAAATTTGAGAATCATATCCTAAAACTGTCAGAGGTATGAAGATAAATATATGCTGACTTAAACGACTTTTCAATGGTTCTCGAAGGGAACATCGAATGATGATATTTCAGGGGCCGTACAGAAATTAGGAAAGATTTTTTTTTACACTGTAGCATTAAACGTTTACATTCAATTCATGTACTGCTCCCGATCAAATTTATTTAAAGATATCTCTGAGACGGTTTATGATGAAAGGCTGAAATTTTGTTCATCACATCTTTAATGCAGAGTGAACATTTCACTATTTTGTAATTTTTTTTGTACGGGAGTAGTATAAATAATTAAAAGTGTAACTTTTTGAAAATTACCGAGAAGATTTTTTTTTTTTTAAACGGAGTCTTATTGGGGGGAAAATGGGGTGATGGCTTATTGAAATGATGGGAATTTTATCGACGAAAAAATAATGAGTTTCAACAACTAACCCTAGGTGGTGTATCATAGCTTTATTGAGAACATGCAAAATAATCTGCAAAAATTTACAAGACATGCTCGGTATGATGGCCACCATTGTTTGCTACCATCTGGGAGCGTAAAATCGCATGTTCGACTGTTGAAGAAGCATGAACTGGGAAATGTTACGCACAGGGTGTTCTATGCTTTCTTTGAGGTTGGAGAGAGATGTGATGGGATCACGGTAGACCAAGGCCTTGAAGTATCCTCACAGCCAAAAATCGCAAGGATTCAAGTCGGGGATTAGGAGGCCAATCTGTAGGAAATAGCCGGCTGATGATTCTGTCGTTGCCGAAATGGCGGCGGAGCACTTCTTTCACACAACGGGCAATGTGTGGCGGATCACAGTCGAACATGCGATTTTTCGATTCCAGACGGTAGCAGACAATGGTAGGTAGACATCATATCAAGCATGTTTTGTAAACTTTTGTAGATTATTTATATGTTCTCAGTAAAGCTATGATGTATCACCTAGAGGTGGTTTTTAAAACTTATTGTTTTTTTTTCTCGATAAAATTCCCATCATTTCATTCGGCCATTACCCCATTTTCATGCTATTCCGCTGCATAGTTTTTGATATAGACTGCTAGCAAATTTCAAGTTTAATTATGGACACACTGTAAATTGCCCACTTATCTCTAATAGATAGAGAATTAAAGCTCGTTATCACGTTTTGGGGACATCCTGCACATTGTCCACTTATATCTAGCAGATAAAGAATTAAAGCTCGTTATCACCTCTTTGGGACACCCTGTACCGAATTTCATTTATTCTCTATAATATCGACTACAGTGAAACCCCGGTTTAACGTTACCCGTATTTACCGTTTTCCCGCTTATAACTTCATTTTTTATTGGTTCCAAATATCTTCCTATACTTGTAATGCTAAAAAATCCCGTCAATAACGTTAGATTTCCCGCATTTAACGCTTTTTCGGCGAGAAAAATTTGATGCGTTTTCTCTAAAACAAGTCACAGTAATTGTGATGGGAAGGAAATAGTTCTTGAGTATGGCGGCAATGCGCATTCCTTTTCCTTTATTTGGATAAAAAGAGGGAAAATTACTCTTTATCTCCTCCAACTGTCCGAGCGCCTTCATTCCCATAAAAACGGAGTGTAGCCTTCTAGGAATTCCCTCCCCCCTTACAGGTGATTCGGGTGTGTCTGGATTAACAAGCTTGAAGAATGCGGCGGAGGATTTTTGATGAATTGGGTTTAAGTGCTGGGGGAATTTCTGGTAGAGCGGGAGAGAAGCGTAAAGTTACTTTAAAATTTTGTCATTGCTACCTTCCTGTATTCTGGAGATACAATAGACCATCTTCGGATTTTCACAATAGCAAGCCTTTCACGGGACGCAAAAAGGGAGGTTACATGGGGAAAGGGTGGGCAGGCCATTTTCTGCCGTTTCGATGGGAACCAACAGCTATGAGATTCTCTTTGGGAGCTAAAGAGTTAAACTGACCACCCATGAATACAATTCATGGAAGGGATAATAAACGGCTTTTCTATAGTATCTTTTAAGCATCTGTTTATCACAGCAGTTCGCACATGCGTATGCAGTTCATTTCCTATACCATTGGTCACGTGAAGACCTGGGACTTTTTAGAATTTGAAAAGTTTAGATGCTGTTTAGTTGCTAGCTGTTTTCTTTTCCGCTGTTTTCCTTCAGTATTTTGCTGCTCTGTTTGGTACGTAGTTACGGCTTGTAAAAGAAAGCGATTCTCTTTGCTCGAAAAAATGGATATCATGAACAAAGCCAAAGAGTACAAAGGCAGTAAAAATCTACCGAAACTCATTTGTATAGAAAATGACATTTGTAATGCAATTAATAAGAACAAAACTCAAAGTAAAATAACCTATTTCTTTAAGATATAATTTTGAAAATTAAATTGTGAATCATTGTATACAAAGAAATAAAAGGCATGTAATTTAAATTAGACTTTATTTCAATGTCATATTAATTTGTTTTTACTCAACCCCGATTTAGCGTTTTCCCGCATATAACGTTACTTCTTTCCGGTCCCTTGAATGACGTTAAATCGGGGTTTCACTGTATATATTTTTTCATAGTGGGCGGGAACTTGATGATTAGGCATTGTCCACTGGAACTGCCCGAAGGTGTGGCCATTTTATTATGGGGGCACCCAGTGGGCTGCCAGCGTTACCCCTGTGGAGGGACGGGAACAATGATAACCACGTCCAGTCGGGGATCGAACCCCGACCCCCGGGAGTTGAACTCGAAACCATAGTATGATGCGTTATCCACCATACAATCTGGAAGCCATAATATCGACTATGTACTACTGTTCAATTTTCAATTACCCGCACGGTAAGGTAACGAAAAAACATTCGCAAAACGTCTTGGCAGGCCATCAATCTCTGTCCTTTCACACTTTCCACACCTAACCATACGGTTAAGTTTTCTTGATCTTGTTTTAAGTTTTAAACGATGAGTGAATTAGAACAGAAGTTTTTTTCTATTAAAAAAACGCCTTCATGAAATTTCCGGTTTTTAGAATGTTTTGATTGATTTTATAGGAGTAAATTTACTAAAATGTTATTCAATTAATTTATTTTACGATAGTTCAGTTATAAGTTTGTTTTTCGAGCCACTGTAACTCTAAAGAAATAACAAGAATGTTTAAGAATTGTAAGCGGCATTTTTTTCCACCGAAAGTAATTTAACTTGTTCTTATCTTCTTAAGGTGGATGTAAAAGTGTATGAAAATATATTACATGTTTTCATCTTGCATTCACATAACAACTTCATTTACAGTTTGATTACTGTATGCAATTACTGCATGCAAAATGTGTTTAATTATATTCCGGAGTCGTTGGCAACACTCGTGCTACTGCCAATCCCGATCTATTTTATAAAAGGAAGTTTTCTAAAACGTTTTTAATTTTTATCTAGTGTGTGTAAAATATTTTATTAGTGTTTATTTAAAAGTACAGTATGTTCCGAAAATTAAAAGGAATCTTCATTCATTCCGAAAAACTTTTTCTTCTAGAAAATAAACATGTAAGTACATTCATACGTAGAAACGTCACGCTGAAACTAAAGAAACTTACAGATGCTAGAACTGTAAGCAGTCTCAAGACTTCATTTTTGAGTAAATAAAGATTTAACCATCATACTACCTTGGCGTAATTAATCTTCATTTTGGCGCCTCTAAAAGAAAAGTTCAACGACATTTTGAAGGAGAGATTCCTCTTGTTTATCCTACAGATTTTTGTCTTTGTTTTTATACTGAACATAAAATAACCGTCTAAAAGAAATGCTATTAATTATAATAAAAACTGTCAAGCATTTGACTTCTGTTCTAACTTGTAAGATAAAGAAAACCAGCAAAGTTGGCAAATTTTCAAAACGACCTCAAGGTTCATGGCCCATTGCATCATTTTAGCAACATCTGCAAAATATTTCAATTTTTATTAGATTTCTGGGAGCGATTAGAATAGTATTTTGTTAATCGGCTTGCTCCACCTCTATATCTAGCGTGGCTAACGAGATATTCTGCATACAGTGCTGACATTTTGGTTGCATCCTTTTGCACTCGAAGAGTCATATGTCCTAGGGAGTGTAACCATTTTAGTATGGATAGAACTTTGGTGGTCACACTCCCTTGGTCACATGATTTTCAGAGTGCAAAGGATGTAGGCAAAATGTCAGCACCGCAGCTTATATATCTTGTTAGCCAAATATATCTAGGAGCCTTAATCAAAATGGATTGTGCATATATAAGTACAGACAGTCGTTGTTACGCAGAAACATGTCACAGTGGATTTTTTCATTGAAATATGAATATTGACATTATTTTGCGATTACAAATATTTCTTTGAATTGGTAGAAGGACACAACTTTGGTGGTCACACTCCCTTGGTCACATGATTTTCAGAGTGCAAAGGATGTAGGCAAAATGTCAGCACCGCAGCTTATATATCTTGTTAGCCAAATATATCTAGGAGCCTTAATCAAAATGGATTGTGCATCATATAAGTACAGACAGTCGTTGTTACGCAGAAACATGTCACAGTGGATTTTTCCATTGAAATATGAATACTGACATTATTTTGCGATTACAAATATTTCTTTGAATTGGTAGAAGGACACAGTTGCAACTACTCCGGAATAATTAACTACTTCTTTTAAACGGTAATATTTGGTTTTGAATATAGTAAAAGTTCGCGCCTAGAGGGCAGAGTTGTTACTTTCAAAAAATTCTTTAAAAAATTGTTTTTTACAAAAAGTGGTCCAGAATAGTTGGCAGCTATGTTAAATCTTACGTCTTATGAAACTGTATATAATGTGAAGTATTTTCTAAGAGATTTCAATTGGGCTCATTTACTTAAAAAAAGTTGAATGTCACTTAGCAGGTTCTAATAAATTGTAACATGCGATAAATTTGCCAATTGCCAAATTTTCTGAAGAAGTTATTCAACATAAATGAATTATTGCAAAACTTTCTGAAGCAAGGCACATTTAGTTAAGTATTAGATGCTTAGGATTTTATGTCTAAATGTTTTCTAACTGGTTTATATTTATATTTGTTACAGTGTATTATTTGTTGTTGTAGTTGTTGACTTATTCCACCGATCTAGCCGCAGGCTAGACCAGGTCCACGAGCCCAAGAATCCTCAAATAATCATGAACAAGAAGAGGACTACTATTACATGTCCTCCTTGTCAAGACCCGCACAGTTCACCAAGTGCTCCGGAGAGGCCTGTACTGAGTTACAGTTGGTACACATGGTACACATTAGATAGGCTTTTTGCCCCTCATCAAAAGAAAAATAATGTGTCCACTTTCAAGCTTGCTAACGGTGGTCTGGAGAACTCTATTTGCCTTGATGGTAAGGGCACCACCTGGGGCCTGCCTATTATACCAGCGGTGGGTCAGGGGAGTTTTCCATAGCTGCCGGATAGATCTTTTGGAGCAGATCTCAGAGTAGGTCAAAGTATTGCTTGACACAGGAACCCCAGAGGCTCCATCCTTGGCTAAGAGATCAGCTAATTCATTTCCATAGAGTCCAATGTCAGATGGGATCCATTGAAGTAGATTTTGTGCTGATGTGAAAGCTCTTGTATTGACAATTGAAACAGCAGTTTTATCATCAACTCTCGTCCAGTTGCATAGGTGCTGGATGGCATTTACAGCTATCAGATAAGATCCAAATGTCTGCAAATGTTGTTACCGATTTCATGGCATTAAGTGCCACATGTATGGCAATTAGCGCAGATCCAGAAACCGAGCATAAGTCAAGATTTCTAATTCTGATTTTCTGTGAGAAATTTGGCCTTTATAAAGATACCCCTACCACAAGAGTTGTATTTATTTTTATTGCCATCAGGAAAAAATTGTACAGCAGTTTTAGGAATTCGGTTAATAATCTCGAGAACAAGTTGACGCAGATAATCAGGCAAGTCTTGATTTTTATTTGTGTGGGTCCCAAGATCGGGAGAAAAATAGACTCCAGGTAAGCCATCCAGAGGACACAGGCTCATGACAAAAGGAAACGCGAAACAGCTTCTGTAGGTCCGAGACCCGGAGCACCCAAAGGCAGAAGACTGATTTAGCTCCTTCGCCTGCAGAAGTTAGTTGAGCAAACAGTGTATTATAGCGCACCTTCTTAGGGTACATCAGCAAGATTTTCAAGTGCTTTACGTAATTCATTTCTAACCTCCTGAAAGAGTATATTTATAAGTTATCCCTTATATATAAGTTTCCCTTTAGGAAAAATATAAAACTTGTTTAAAACTTTTAAATATCTTCTTTGTCACTTTTGTAACATTAATATTTCATAACAAAGCAGAAGTATAATGAAAAGAGTACGTTTATTATTTTATTAACCTCATTTTCATAACCATTAAAATTCATTAGATAAAATTCTTCAGCATTAAAAAGTAAGCAGAAATTATTCAACACTTCAAGGGACGTAATTTATTAAATGCCAGGCTTATTAATTCTTAAAGGAATCATAAACGACGCTATTAGCGGTTAACGAGGCATGTCACAGATTATTCTGTCTGCTTCTGGTTGCATATAAAATTGTTTAAAGACATTTTCGTCTCATAGGGCTTATTCTCTACTTCAAGGTAAATGATGCTAAAAGTTTGCGTAAATGCCTGTATAAGGTTTGAAATAAATTTCCCATTCACCTGACGATAACAGTATAATAATTCAAAGTAGTAGTAATTACAGTATAGTAATTTTATATAAATAGTAAGTGCTACCACTATAAGTTACATACTTTTACAATTATCATATCATAATTTAAGTTTTCGTTAAATTTTTTATGCATTCACAACTGAAATGTTTGTTGCAAGAAGGAAGCAGTCCCATAAACTCTGGGGATTCCGTAATATTTAAATATATCCAGTTTGCAGCTGTAATTTATTGTGCGTTTTCATCCACCTTATAGTTCTAAACTTTTCAAGCAATTCGTGATTGGATATGAAATAATTTACATTTAGGGATTTCGAATTAATCCTTAGAGAATAGTTTAGTTTACCAATTATTTTCTTATTCTACTAAATCGAATAATTTCTACATTTTTACGAAAGATTTTGTTTTTGCTTTCTCTCATAAGTATCGAGATAGGAGCAATTACTTCCCAATTCCTTTGTTGGAAACATTGTAGTCATTCTTAATACAAGATGTTTTCATGACTGTAGACAATTATCTTAATTTTTAAATTTATTTCTTTGAAAACTATTTGAATAAGTAAAGATTTTAATTTTCTCCTGTAGCTACAGATTAAAGAATATACTTTATGATAAGCCTGAATGTGGCAATGTAGGGAATAATAGAAATTAAAAATATCGGATACCTTAAATCTCGATTTTTTAAACACACCAGAGGGTATTTATAAAGCTACTGTTCAAAACTTCACACATATTTATTTTTAAGGGTTTTGAAGCATGTATTTTATCATCTATTAATATGTTCCTCAAGGGACGGTTAGGGGTTTTCCCTAGAAATGTATTTAATTTAGATCTCTTCTTAGCTATTGTTATCCGCTCAGGATCTAATTCAAATTTTGAAATCCTCTGCTATGTTATCAGTTTTACCCTTGTTTGAATGTCTTAATGTCAGTGAAGAAGGGTCCTAAGGCAGAGGTGGCACGTAAATCTTCTAAATAGCTTTCTTTTCGACGCTCGCTATAGGAACTGCAATTGACAATTCGGGAATCTGACTAACCTCTTCTTGTGTGCAGTAGTTATTGCAAGCATTTTCTCAAAACAGTGAGCAGACTACGCAGAAGTTAGAAATTGTGCTATTTCTAATACAAAACAAAAAGTGGTTGCTTATATTCCAAAATTGTGGGCAACTATGTCTTTAATCACCTAGACCTACGTCGGATCGTGACTAAATTTGTCGCACTAACTAAATAGGACACGAGAAAGCTGTTGCTGAAAAAAGATTCAATCTGAATTTTAATTTTTTAGTCCTTTTATGTTTTGTCCGTTTTTCGCGCATTTTGCGTTATCGAGAGCTAAATTTTCATCCGAAAAATGTATTTCTTATATCATCGGAAGTTCCAGAGAATGTTTTTTTAAATGAGCTATTGTGAAATATCAGAGCTAAATTAGTTTTTATAACGAATTTTTTTAAATCGCGAAAAAATAGCCTTTTTCAGAGTGTTTTTACATTACTTCATTTTTGAAAATATCTTTTCAAAAAGTGATAATGAATTGGAGTCAACAATTTTCTTGCTATTAATAAAAAATAATTGAAAAGGCACAAAAAGTTATATTTACTTTTAATTTTTTAAAGAATATCTTCTGAAATATCTAATGGAATTTCCCCATTCGGTTATTCTTTTGCGGGAAGCTTTGGGAAGGTTCCCCATCTCCTAGAGATGAGTTCGTAGGATACTATTGGCTAATGTTGACTTATGTCCCATTATTGGATACGTTTGAAATAAGATGCTTATAACATTGTGCTATAGCTGTCAACTATTACGGAATATAATTAACCACTTTTTGAGAACGACAATTTTTTTTAAATAAAGCGAAATTTCGGTGTCTCAAGTTTACGTTGGTTAATATTTTGGCAAAATGTTCAAAGAATTAATGGTTTACAAACAGTGCTTAATTGTATTTCGCAATACTTGGCGCCTGTATTGTGCGTTTGAAAGGGTTTCGCTGAAACTATTATAAGGATATTATGCTCGGAGCTCTATAAGAAAACTGCAGCCCAGACTACTAACCTGTGAGTTAAAGTTTATGCTTAATTTATGCAAGATTCTATACATCACATAATTGAATAAACACGATTAATTTTAAAACTTTTGTATACTAAGGAGAGATTTTGACCGGTTTGTAAGGGTTTCGTTTCAGAAGTTGACAACGCTGCTGAATATCTTTCAACCTTACTTTGAGCTGAGCGATGTAATTAAACCTCGTAATTTCCTTATTTATGGCTGTTCTGTGATAGTTAACAATGTGAAAACTTATATTTTTAAACTTGATATTTACTTTATGCATTAGAGAAAGTGAAAATAAGCCGCTAGACTAGATTAGCAAACATTAGCAAACACATTTTCCACCAAGTTATGAATTAATACCTAATGCCCCATGTCTCCGCAGCTAGTATTTGGATAACTGGTGATATCTGCCTCCTTGGATAACCTGTATAAATTCTGTCGTTGTCGCTACAAGTCATCTTCTTTTATAGCACCAAAAAGTTTACGAAGCGCTTTTCTTTCAAGAAAAGGCCAGTGTGTGTTTCGAATATTATGACAAGATCAGGGTCTGGAATGCATATGTGAGAACGAGGAAGCATTGATGCTATACACTAAATTTTGCATAAAATTTTATTGATAAATCAATTCTTTTTAATTGCAATCCAGAGTCATGTAATCAATTGGGTGCGACCAACTTAGTATGGCTAACTTGGATTAAGAAGGTCACATGACATTTCAGGTACAAAGGAGTGTGAAAAAAATGTCAGCAAGGTAGCTTGTATATTTTGTCAGCCAAAAACAAGAAACTAGCGAATTCAGCCAGCATCTCCTTGATACGGATACAGAAGCTTAGCAATTAAAGCTTTGACATCAACACATTGTCTTTTATTTAACACTTCCTTTCCACAAAGTAAAGCTGTTCAAAATTTCTGTCGAATCGCTATTTTAAGTTAAAAATAAGTTACGTTGTAGATAAGTTAGAATACCTTTACGATTCCACAAAATTCATCATGATCTATTTCTATATCTTACTATAGAATTAGTGATGGTCAAAAACTGCCATTTGTGGTAAATTAAATTTTCTATCTTAAATCATTAAAATGTTTTAGCATGAGTAAATTCAAAGTAAAAATAGTTTTACTTTGTGAAAATAAAATTGTAATAACGTTCCTATAGTGTACCTAGCGATGTAAAAGATTCAGTTACTTGGCTTTCTTCAACTAGGAGGTATTTCACAAGTTAACTTTTTATGACGGTATCTCGTACCTTGGCGCCTATAGCACCTTTAGACTAACGAGATGCGAGCCAGCTTTTTTGTAAGAATCAACTAGCACTTTACAGAATTTACTAGCATACCAAAGGTTTAAAGCTAATCGGTGAGTGGCATATAAAGGTAGAAAGCTTAAAAAGAAAGAAGGAAATAATTTTGAAATAAGATTTTAAAACTGGAACCTTTTTAAATTTTTATTTATGTTTCTAAAATATATATTATTATCTAAAATTACAAAAGATATTTTTTTAAATATCTAAAATTGCAGATTTTGAACTCCTACGGTTATGAAATTCAGGTTCATGGTATTTTATCCTGGGCAAAAAACAGGTTGTTTAAGAAACAGTAACAGCCAATTAGTCAAAATTTTCTCTTGCAACTTTAATTACTGCATCCATATTTAGAGTCTCTCAGACTTTAGTTATTTATTTTCAGGAGAAAAAAAAGATACTTTCAAGGTAAATTAAAAAATGATGTTTCTTCTTTAAGTTTAGATAAAATTTGATATTGCAAAACCATTGTCATAAAGTTTGGTAATAATCCGAGAATGAAATTTTGCACCGCTTTCTGAACGCTTTATTTCCACTATCCGTGTATACTTTATCGAAGAACTCTGATATCAGTTTTATTGATTGGGTAATTTCAGAGTGCATTTCTTACTGACATCTGATGAATGAAATATGGCATAACTCCTCGCTTTCTACTTTTTTGGGTAAAAAGAATCCTCACACGATAATCCATTACTTGCATTTGGCTGTGATACTCACTATTAAAGATCGGGAAATTTCGTTGCAATTTTCTTTCTCTGTCGTCATTTGTGAACTGTTATTTAGTTACTTTCAGTAATAGAGAAGATATATGGCTAACTGAAGACGACTGTTAATAGAGAAAGAATATTGAGAGGGAACGTGTTAATATCTCTAAATTTTGCCCCGATTTTGTACAGTGTTAATGTATATTTTGCGCAGTGTTATGAACAGCTATATCAATAATCTTTATTTAAGTTTCAATGTATTTCTGCAAGAACGTTTTGTTCAAGAATGCGTGCAGCAAATGATATTCTTCTCCATTGTAGGGAAAGTCATCTGAGCATAGCTGCCAACTCTTGCGGTTTTATCGGAAGATTTATCATCATAAATTTAAAACAGTTTTATTTTACACTAAAAATTTGGGCCTACTTTACGCTGGGCTTCCCACTTCACTAAAAATCAGTGGTGCACTTGCATCGGAAGAGTTGGCGGGTATGTATCTGAGCAGCAACCAACCACTCCTGAGCACGATCAACCACTTTTTTAACAGGAACATCTGGCTTAAAATGGAGGGAAAAGAATAATTGCGGGCAGCACGGGGGCTATTCTGTAAAAAAACTTAAAAAATGTACTGTTTGCAAAGAGTGGTTAGTCATGTTACGGAGTAATTATATGTAAATGGAGTAATGCTATGGCAATAACGCGCAGATGTTTGTTTCATGTTGAAAAGATTTCTATTTTAAACCAGTTACTATATGAGCAATGTGATATGTCCAATAATGTTAGATAAACCACCAAAACTGTCGAAACACCGATATTGGTGTGAAAGCGATAGCGTATCGTTTACCATGCTGTAATATCAGAATACTGGCATAATATTATGATAAAGCTGGTGTTACTGTTCCACCAAACTGGAAATATTTACAATTTTTCAACAGTGTGTAAATATTTGAAATGCACTGCAATAAATAGTAACAGACAACACTTTGAATCAATATTGCTTCAAATTTATAGTACTAACCACTTGCAAAAAAGATCGAGATGCAAACAATGTTGATTTCTTCAAAATTTCAATTTCATCTGCAGTTATCTCCAGTTAATCGACGTCAGCTTTGGAGTGGATCAATACATTAAAATGCACTCAAGCATCTTCTTTCGATTTGATTTTTTTCTCGTAATCATTTGCATGCAATGATATTTCCAAGATATATACCGGCAGTTTAAACACGCCATGGAAAAGGCAGGATTTTGTACTATCTTCTAGTGCAGAGAAGTACGTTTTTAGGAAAATGAGGCAACATTGTTAAAAAACTATGGCAACAGTATATTCAGCACGTATAAGCTCACGCTAAGCAAGCAAGCAAGCCAAGAAAGTTCTGAAAGATCGCAGTCAACGAATGAATGATCTGATGTTCAACTCCAACCACTATAAATCAACAATTTTTTGCAACAGCATCTTTGTTGAAGCAAGCTTGTTGAGTGTTTTACCACCGCCTTCTAGAAACACGGCCTGTCAGATTGAGAGGAACTACATTTGAAAAGTGAAACGTTAGGTGGCGCCAGTTACGTACGGTGTTCGTTCAAAGTATAGATTAATATTTTTTTATTACAAGAACTCTTAACAAATACTGGTGTTGGAGTGTAAAATTGATAAAAACTTTGTATAATAACACACATTGTTGATAAATACCATTTATGGATGTTTCATATGTTTTCCTCTTCTAGATCGTTTTAAAAATAATCTAAAAAAACTAATGACTCTAAATGATTTTGAAAATAGTTTGTTTTCAATTCAATCCTTCTCCACCTTAAAAAAAAATATTTATATAAAGATTTAGTTGCAGAACTTTAAGTCTTTATAAATTTCAAATAAGAAAACAAAGCTACTAAATTTACTAAATATCGACCGATACCAGATTTCAACCGATACCCGATACTCTTTTACAAGGGACTGTATACATATTATAATACAAAATTTAACATATCACAGCTACCAAAGATTTTCCACCACTAATTTTTACATAGAAATTGATGCTTAAAACAAGGCCAAATTTCTAGAGCCAGTTGTTTAAAATTGTGGTGGAAAGCTCCCGAAAGGTTTGGGAAAGTTGGCAGTTATGTTATACGGATCACGTTTCCCATCGCTTGCATTTGGAGAAATTTTTCTCTGTGTATACATTTTTCGGAACGTAAGTATTAGGTTCCATGTAAAATTAAATTTTTTATGTTCATATGTATACAGCCATTTGTAAAAATGTATCGGGTATCGGTTAATAAATGGTATCAGTCGATCCCTAAACATTTTACCTCTAGTAATAGAGATGTCGATATCCGGAAAATAACCACTTTTTGCAAACGGTAAGTCTTTAAATACTTTATTCAGTAAAACAGCCCACACCTTCAGCTTCGAACTTTCGACATAACGTAAGCCAAAATTTACTGTTTAAAAAAAGTGGTTAATTATATTCCGGTTCAGTCGGAAACTCTACTACTAGTCAAGACTATTCAAGGTGGAATTCAGAGAACAATATTTCAGTAAAACAGCCCACACCTTCAGCTTCGAACTTTCGACATAACGTAAGCCAAAATTTACTGTTTAAAAAAAGTGGTTAATTATATTCCGGTTCAGTCGGAAACTCTACTACTAGTCAAGACCATTCAAGGTGGAATTCAGAGAACAATATTTAAAAATTCCATATAAGCTTATGGGTGTGTGTTAAAAAAAACACGACTGAGTACAGTGGGAAAGGCTCTTATGCGAGGTACTGCTTTTAACATTTAAACCAAATACATGCCCCGTTTTATTTTCGAATTCCAAAAACAATTAATGCAATTAATAATGTATTCTACATTCACTCAAGAATGCTATTAATATTGTGTGACCCCGCTTACACACACACACAAAAACAAAAACCGAACAGGCTTGCATAACTTACGATAATTAATTAACTTCTTTTCATGCTTCACATGAATGAGAAGGAAATCAACATGAATGATAAGAGCAAACATAATGGCATTGCTGTAATTATTGATTGACGAACGATTGCGATGCTATTCAACACCTCCTACATATAGAAAGCTTGACAACTCCAGCTTTGACGACGTCTTGAGGCCTACGAAATTGCCGTTAACATAGTTTTCATTTCACAAAGTAAAACTGTCTAAAATATTTGGTGAATGATACAAATATTAGAAAATATCTTAAATTAAACATTAGTATTAAAATACCTTTCTCGTACGAAATTATTCGTTCTCATCTATTTCCTTGTCATATTATCTAATTAGTCACAGTTAAAAACTGCCATATGCCTTAAAATTTTATTTTTTAATCCCAAGTTATTAAAATATTGCTATTCATGAGTAAAATCAAAAGAAATTTTTAATAGTTTTATTTTGTGAAAAAAAAGAAAAAAAAACTTTTACAAGTAGGCCGAATGATGACGTCAAACTTTCATGACGTAGGAGTTGTAAGGCTTTCTATATCTAGGAAGGGTTGTCAAAACCCAATGCACTCATGGTAAACTCACAAGTACATGGAAATAGTTAACAGGATGAACTACGTCCCAGTAGTAACGCAGACTTAAGTTTTGTCATTCCGTTGCGATAACAGGATAAACAAGGTGCCCATAGTGACGTAGGCTAACTTGTGTCATTCCGTTGCGATGATAGAGGCTTTCAATAAAGAAGCCATCCTTTCATGATCGCTCGGTGTCCCACTGGATTCCTTCAAAAGTCGAAAACTTATGTCTTAAACTTAAGACAACTGAACTAACTATATTTGTGGTTGCTCAAGTTTAAACAGTATATGATAATAATAGATTAAATTAATGACAGGTTTTTAAAAAAAGTTTTAGCAGCTGTCAAATTATTATATATTATAGTGTCGATGAACATTGAAAAATAAACCTATGAATGCCAAACACATAAAATATAAGTTCTCGCAATCTATACCCTCAAATAATACAACTGTTTTACAGATTCTGTCAACTCATTCCCAGATATATAAAATGAAAAACATATTAATCATTCATTAAAACTTATATTGATTCTAAATGCTACAAAGAATGCAATTTAAGTTTACATCTACAGTTCCAAGCATTTTTTAATATTCTCGATAATACTTGTAATACCACTAAGACACTTTTATACCAGAGATATAAGAGAAATACACGTTGAGCATTCACTAAAACTTTTATTAATTCTGAATGCTGCAAAGACTTTTACTGCATACTCATTTGAAGCATAATATGGGAAATATATTCTAATTTTCAAAACAATTTGGAGCACGTATTATGGAAAAGCTTTCATTTTTAAAACACGAAGGTGCAAAATTGCTGTATTTCCAGTTTTCTATACCTTAGCATTAAAATCTCTATTAGACATGTTTGTAGCAAAAATAATCATTTCTAGTGATCGACCGATATCATATTTTAACCGATACCCGATACTTTTTTACAGAGGGTTGTATACATATCAACATAGAAGATATAATTTTACATGGAACCTAATTTCCTGCCAATTACGTTCCGAAAAATGTATACACAGAGAAAAATTTCTCCAAATGCAAGTGATGGGAAACGGGATTAATATAAAAAAACTGCCAACTTTCCCAAAACTTTCGGGAGCGTTCCACCACAATTTTAAACAACTTGCTCTAGAAATTTGGCCTTATTTTAAGTATAAATTACTATGTAAAAATTAGTAGTGGAAAATCTTTGGTAGCTGTGATATGTTAAATTTTGTATTATAATATGTATACAGTCCCTTGTTCAAAAGTATCGGGTATCGGTTGAAATCTGGTATCGGTTGATCCCTAAAATTTACCTAAAACTTATTATAAATCAACAGGTGACTATGAATACATCAGGTTATTTTATACGCTTAGCATAAAAATATGGATATTAACATTTCCAACATATTCTATTTAAAAAGAAAGCATCATTTTAAGTTTTTCATGCACCCTTATCATGAGTTCTAAATTTAGTAGATTTGGTTTTTCATTTGAAAAATGTTATTATACGTGTGTGTTATTATACAAAGCTTTTATCAATTTAGCATTCCAACACCAGTATTTGTTAAGAGTCCTTGTAAAAAAAGTATTAATTTATAACTTTGATTAATACGGTATGTAAGTGGCGCCACCTATTGTTTCACCTCTCCCATTGAATTCTTACCAATCTAACAGGCCGTGTTTCTAGAAGACGGTGGTATTACAACCTCAATCAAAGGGATGTATAAATTTTTGTTGTCCTTTATACGAAGTAGTAGAAGCGTGACCCGGCGTTGCCCGTGCAATGAAAGAGGAATGCCATTTACCTTAAATATAGATTGTAAAGGGAAGGAATGTGAAGTCTCCTGCTAGAATGATAAAAAAGGACACGGGATTTCCCGCTGCAACGAAAAAATTGAACACGGCACCTAATAGAATACAGAGGTTGCCAGGAATTGGCTAGGCTGGAATGTGAATCCTCCCGCTGCAATGATAAAAAAGGACATGGGACTTCCCGCTGCAAAATAGAAAAAAAAGAACAAAGCACCTGATGGTGTAGAGGCTACCGGGAATTGGACGTGACTAGACTTCTCCTCTTCTATCTGTCCGTGTTCTAACAGTCGTTTATCGCTAATACCTACGCAACTACTAAAAACAAATAGAGCCCAGTCGTCAGTATGAAATTGTAAAAGGAAAGAATGTGAATCCTCCCGCTGCAGCGAAAAGGGGACATGGGACTTCCCACAGCAACGAAAAAGAAATGAACATGGCATCTGTTGGCGTACAGAGGTTACCGGAAATTGGACGTGGGTAGGGTGGAATGAGAATCCTCCCACTGCAGTGTTAAAAAAAGACATGGGATTTCCCGTTGCAAAGAGAAATAAAATGAACACAGGGCTTGCCAACGATCTGAGTTACCGAGAATTTGACGTGGCTAGGCTTCTCCCATTCTACCTATCTGAGTTCTGATATGTAGTCTTTTATCACTAATACATACGCACCAACGGAAAAAAAATAAGCAGTTTCCAGTCATCAATATAATAACCAGTCTGCCTGAATTTAGTATAGTGGCCGCGCGAAGGGGGGGAGGGGTGGATTATATTAGCACGGTCGCCGTCCCATATCTCTCTTTCAATCTCCACCTCTCTTCCCCTCTTTCTTTCACCAAGCGCACCATAGCGACCTTGAAAACCAGTGGGGAATGATAGCTATCTTCATTTGCGGAACTTGCTGTCCAGAGAAAATTTTAAACTGTGATATTTTCAGAAAAAAAATCATATAAAAAAATCTAATAAACATTTCTGCACAATTCAAAATTTAAAAGAGAGAGAAATAAATGTTTAATCAGCAGTAAAAAGATGGAAAAATTTTGCCCATTAGGTTTTTGGATGCGACAGTTTAAAAATAGCATATTTTTAAAAGCAGTACATTTTCTTCAAAACAGGATTTCCTTTAAAAAATCCCCCAAAATCGGCAAATGTAAGTACGATTTTGTAACAAATTTTATTTGAAAAAGAAAACTCTGTAGTTTCCGATTATATAAATAATATAGTGTTCGGACGAAAATGTAGCTCGTGATAACGTAATATGCGAGAAAAATGACCAAAAACCTTACAAAACATAAAATAACTCAAAAACTATTAATCCGATTAATTTCATTTTTACGTCATTAGCTTTCTCTTGTCCTATTTAGTGAGTGTGCCAAATTTGGTCCAGATCTGTCGAACGATCTGGACGCGTATAGCGAACAGACAGATAGACTTTCCTCTTTTATCTATATAGATTCAGCCGGGACATTGGCTGTTTATGTCAATTAACAGAAATTTCCATTGGAGTGATTCGACGAAGAGCATGTTTTTTTTTTACATTTTTATTTTTTGCATGAATAAAATGAAAACGAAGTCAATCTTTCTTAATTATGAACGATAAGAAATTTCACAAATTTTGTCTCGTCTGGTGCTACTAAATGTGTAAAGATTCATCTTCAATTGCACGCATGTAAATCTTTCTTCTTATTTTTAAATTAATTCTTATTGTATCCTTAAAATAAAAGTTCAATGAAATCCTACAGTAATTTGTCAAAGGGTACATTATTATTTTTTTTCAAGTGCTAACTGTTATTCAACATATTCCAATTGCAGTGTTGTAATTACTAATGAGTGCAAACAAAATGTGCGAAGCAATGCTTTTATATGTTCGTCATGAAGCTTAAAATAATTAACATGGATCGCAATGGGATTTTAAAGATTTTTCATTTAAATAGACTTAGCGTTGAAAATCTGCAATCCGCCAGAGTAACTCGTGCAACGACGCTTTTCGTCGCGGCAGTATCTTTCACAAAAATTGGCAGCGGTTTGTAAAGGGTTAATAATTTAGGTTGTACCAGTTCCCACATTGTCACATTCAGCTCCAGATAGCTTATCTAAATACAGCACTAATTTGATCAGTGTTTGGTCATGGAGTAATAGAGTGTCGCATTTGGGATAAAAGAGGCTCAGGAAAAATACTGGCCCCTCCCCCAAGAAAAGAGGTGCTTGCAAGTTAGTAAAAGTTAAATAAAAAATAAAAATGTATGCGACCCCTTTAAAAAAAGTAAACATAATATTTAGAGACACAACACTTTTGAACAGATGTGGGCAGCTTTCTCCTGCAACAGTTAGAACTCAAGATAATGTTTGTTTTCAGCTTTTTAAATTTTTTATTATTGAAGGTACTGTATTTCTAGAATAAAATAGTCGATCACATATACAAAAAATATGCTGTTTAATTACCAAAAAACGAAAAACTACATTTCTGAAAGGCTGAAAGAGACCTATCATTACGTAGTAATGACTATACGAAGGATGAAATTTTAAGACACTTCTTATTTCGATGCAATACAAAAGAAAAAATATTGCTGCATTTGGAAATTTCTTTTCTCCTTTTAAGAATCTTCAAGGAAGAAACCTGCTCTACTAATGCACCAAAGTGGTTGGTATGACAATGTATGCTCTGTTATCAATGTTGCCAACTACTCCGGATAATTAACCCCTTTTTGTAAACAGTAAATTTTAGTAAATACTTTTTAACACTGAATTTTCTAAGCCAAGCCAAAAAGTTCAAGAAAAAGCAGGTAAGTATTCTGGAGAAGTCGGCAACTTTGTATTGTATTTTAGTAAAATATATTTCCAAAATTATACTCTAATTCCTGTTTGTGATACCATGTTCAGTATAATTTTAAAATAGAAAATCGTTTTTCTCTTATAAATCTGGAGCTTGATGTAATTTTATTCAATAATTTGAAACATAAAGTAATATACAACGATGTCTAAAGACGAACTAAAATGTATACAGCTATAGGTTTAACCTTTATAGTCGTAAAATCACATGTGATGAACAAGAAAAATCAGTCATTAAAATATTACACGAAGAACATAACATTCTTTACGGTGGGTTCACCGTGATTAACTGTCATATAATTATTCCGTTAGTTTAATGTATATTAAAATATTAGTATTTAAATTGACAAAAGACATTCTCATTTTTCGATTTCATTATGAATTGATGTTTTTAATCCTTTTTTACACATTATTAAGTTGGAAAGAGTGCGTATATTACTACTAAGATATCGTATATTATTTCTAGAAAAGCTCTTTTGATTAGCAGATAGTGGAAAACGTTAACTATCTTTACTAACTGACAAATCTAATGTATGATATTCATCTAAATGTAAATATTTTTTTATTGTATTGATTTTGGTGATTCTCATAACTCGATTAATTAAGATTAAACTGTTTCCGTTCCCAAAGTGACAGTATACTTCCGTCACGATTACTTTAACACGGATTTACTCAAATGTTCATAGCTGATAACTTTTTGTAAGCGGTATGACTTATGAATATTTTTTTCAATTCATTAACCAGGCCGTTCGGTAAGCTGGGGCATTTTGCTCTATTTTAAGACAAAAATTCATGTTGACAAAAAGTGGTTAGTTAAATTCCGTAGATGCTCGCAGCTATGAAAACTACACATTTCATTTGGAAAATCCAATGCTTTAAACTCAATTCTGTTTAAATGTTAATATATACTGCTTTTGATACTTAATTGACTAATAAAGAAACTGTGTATGTTCAAAAAATAATCATTTATAACCACTAACGTTCTCAGCATCGTTACAAGTTTTTACATCGATTTTTTAGTAAGCGCACAGTAATTTTTTATTCATTGCGGACAATTATTTTACTTTACTAACCCTCCTTTCCCTTTCATTATATATCTATTAAGAATAACGAACACGCGTTTACCATTTTCCTCAATGTCTGAAGAGCTTCTTAGCACTACAGAAAAAACTTCGATGCATTAAAGAACATTTCTGATGCCATTTCTAAGAAGGAGAAACTTTTTCCCCCTGGCGGCCTGCTAGAGATGAGTTCGGGCTCATTTTTTGAAGCCCGAGCCCGAGGACTTTCAATCCGAGCCCGCCCGAGCCCGAGCAATATTATTTAAGTCGGAGCCCGAGCCCGGAATTTCAGTTAGAAAAAAAAAATTCAATTACCTTATTGATAGAATACAATGAATTTTGCCGTTTGTGCAAGTTAAAGACAAATAGAGTTGCAAACTCTCAATGCACTTTCTATTTCTTTATTTATCCATATGTTTATCAAGTAATATCGGATCTCATGACTCACTAATGAATATAAGCCGCCGTTCTGAAATATCTAAAGAGCTTAACGCACCTTCTAGGCGTCAGTGCTGCTATTTTTTTTAAATAACTACAGTCAACTCCGGTTATAGGGAACCCATATATAGTGAACGCAAACCATGAGTCCCGATTCACATACAGTATCTCTATCCATCATGAAGACACTTGGGTCTAGTGACACTTAGTGAACTTCGGATATAGTGGACGAAATTTGATGGTCCCCAGAGGTTCACTATAACCGGAGTTGACGGTACTTTTATTTTTCTCATGTATCACTTTTTAAAATCTGTTTCAAGGAGTATGTTCAACAAAGGAGAAATTTTTCACGAGCCCGAGCCCGCCCGAGCCCGAACGCAATTGTGAATTACAGAGCCCGAGCCCGGGCTCGGGCTTTCGGGCTCGGGCTGAGCCCGTCTCATCTCTACGGCCTGCCTCTTTTTTTTTGGATATGACTAAAGACGAAAATTCATGTTGACAAAAGTGGTTAGTTAAATTCCGTAGATGCTAGCAGCTATGAAAACTACACTTTTCATTTGGAAAATCCAATGCTTGAAACTCAATTCTGTTTAAATGTTAATATATACTGCTTTTGATACTTAATTGACTAATAACGAAACTGTGTACGTTCATAAAATAATCATTTATAACTACTAACGTACTCAGCATCGTTACAATTTTTTACATCGATTTTAATTATTTTACCTTACTAACGCTCCTTTCCCTTTCATTATGTATTTATTAAGAACTAGCTGAAGTACCCGTCCTCGACGGGTTAGTGTATAAAAATTTCCAAAAAGCAAGAACTTTCGTCAGCATTGTAGGAGTACACAGAATGGATGTAGTATGTTGCCAAAGTAAAGAAAGCGAAGTTATAATTTTCATGTATTGTTAAAATATTACAGGTTAGAGAGTAACTAAGTAATATCATTTCATTCGCTTTAGTCGTAATTATGGGATGCGCGAACGAATATTTACGCATATTGAAATAATTTTCGCAAAATCTCAAAATTTAATCAACATTTTTGAAAAATTGGAAGCCTAGAATTTAAGTTGAGTGACAACCTATCATGTCACCCAAATTCGTTTCATTCCCTGCAGTCTTTATTTCGTGATGCTGGAACAAATTTTCAGCATTTTAAAACGATTTTCGAAAAATCTCAAAATGTAAGCAAAATATTTTTAAAATTCAACGCCTATAAATTAAGATTAGCAACTACCTATCATATCACTCAATTTCTTATCATTCGTATTAGTCGTTATTACGTGATGTTTGAAGAAATATAAACGTATTTTGAGAGAATTTTCACAAAATCTCAAAATCTAATAAAAATGTTTAAAAAATTGGACTTAGTTTATGTTGAGCAACCATCTATCGTGTGACCAAATTTCATATCATTCGCTTTAGTCGTTATTACGTAATACCGGAACAAAGATTCCCTCAGTTTTAAACGATTTTCACAAAATCTCGAAATCTGATGGATTTTTTTTAATTAGATGCTTATAGTTTAAGGTGAGTGTCCACCTATCATTTCACCAAATATCATTTTTTCACCTTTGCAGTTATTACGTGATGTGCGAACACAAATTTACGCAGTTTGAAACGATTTTCGCAAAATCTGAAAATCTAATCAAGATTTTTTAAAAATTCGACGCCTTTGTTTTAAGTTGAGTGACCACCTATCATGACACCAAATTTCATATCATTCGCTTCAGTCGTTTTTGTACGTGCATTGCTTGAAACACAAAGAAAAATGCGTTTCAGCGAGTGCCACTACATGACACAGAATCGTCAGTCGTACGGATGCAACAAAAAACGTCAGACAGAATGACAGAATGACAGACAGACAAACTTTTTTTTGAGGGTCGCATCGGATTCCCGGGTGCTTGAAACGGATAGAAATCGCAAAATTTTTGAATTCCAAGAAATGTACAGACAAAAGTCTAATTTTATTTATATAGGTAACAAACACGCGTTTACCATTTTCCTCAATGTCTGAAGAGCTTTTTAGCACTACAGAAAAAACTTCGATACATTAAAGAACATTTCTGATGCCATTTCTAAAAAATACGAACTTTTTTCCCCCTGGCGGCTTGCTTGTTTTTTTTTTGGTGGGGTATGACTACGAGATTATTGCGATACACCAAATGCATAGTATACCTTTTTAGGTGTCAATTTACGCTACCAAGAATTTCTCCGCAAATGAAACATGCAGCAAGAGCTGCCACAGATCGTGAGATATGAACCTCAAAATGCCTTTTTAGTCCATTCACACATATTAATCATATTTCATCTTTATTCCTTAAAGGTCGTAAAAGGTACTTTTCCGATATAGTACTTCGAAGATTACCATTAACACAAACAGCTTTGATATCGTGACGCTGAATAACTTCTAATCGTCTTTCTGTTTACAAGTTAAGTATAACTCGTACTTAAAGAGTTTTACAGAATCGATCAACCTGTCTGTTCCAATCTTTTTCCAGAGAGAGCAAATAAAGAATTTTATTGATCTAGTAATTGACGAGTGCACATCTTCCTGTCGACTGACGTACGGAGGAAGGAAGTGCGATATATAAATGCTTTATTTCAACTCCATTTATGATCTTTGATAGAGGAATCAAATTTATATTGTCATTGGAACTCGCTTGTAGCTAAGAATAAGCTTCAGTTTTTGATGAATATCTTATATGAGGCTGATGGAAAAGTAATGTTGTTTTACTTCTGTTTTCAAATAATCGGTTTACTATTTGAAATAGCTCTTCAAATAGGACTATGCACACTAAGGATTTTTTTTTCTCCAAAATTGTAGCACTTTCACCAATCGTCATCAGAAGCTGCCAACTGTTTACATACCAAAAAGAATACAGTACATATTTTTGAGTTTTTAAATTCAGAATTATCGAGACTGACTAATGTATCACCTGAAGCAGCCAAAGAGGATGTAACTATACTTTACCTTGAACCCTTTACGTTCTAAAAAAGACAGGCACGTAACAGCACATATTTGCGTGTTAAAAAGAACTGTACCGTTTTGCACTTTTAGAGATTTCGACTCAATTAGAGATAATCACTTAATTTTGAAGAAATCGCCGCTTTTTCGAAGTTTTTCTTTCGAAATTAGGAAAAGTATCTTTGCCTATCAGTTCTAGAATTGTTAAACACACTTTGTCTTGCTTCTTTCAACCGATCTCTATTAAGATCCAATCTCAATAGAGATTGGATTAACCTTCTCTATTGAGAAAGGTAATCGTAAGTTAAGTAGAATCACATTTTCTTCTTAAATCGTGTGTCACACTTTTCAATGAACTTTGGGCTGTTTGGTTAGTGAAGTAGTTAGTATGTGTCTGCTCGTGTAATTAATTGCATATTTGCTTGTGAAATTTTCTGATTTACCATGATTACAGTTCTTCGGAAGTTGCTATGCTCGACTGATTTTTATTCTCGCGAAATGCTTTAGTGAAGTGAGCAGCGAAAATTGTTATATGAAAGTTTTAAGATGCTTGTATTTTCCTCTTTACAACTCAGTTTATTCTTGAAAAACACTCTGGATACTGTGCTTTCACACAAATTTCCATCCTATACAAACTTGTTTATAGCTGCAACAATATGCATTAAATCGTGCAGTAACTTAAATCCAAATACAGTAATGGCTTACTGACGTATGTAAAGAAAACTGCAGAAAACTGAAACAGTTTTCAGTAGATTACTATTACTATCTATCAACTCATGTAACTAAGTTGCAAACAACTGCCATGTTACTTGGTGTTGATTAAAATACAGTTTATAGTATTTATTTGTCGATAGCTGGAAAAAATCAAACAGAAAAGTTTTGAATTTTACTTCCCCAACTTTGTTCTGTAGTTTGCAATTGCTTCAATACTTATATTTGGTAATTTCAAGGTCTGATAACACATCTCTCGCAAGTGTTATGAGATATCATATCAGATTTTCCACCACGTTTGAAACATGTCAAATCTTTTCCTTCGTCCAAAGGTATAACTGAATAAAGTGAGAATCTTGTGAACTGACATGACTGGATAGTACAGTGACCTTTCAGAAGAAGGCTTGCTGGCAGACGGATGAGTCATGCGATATACGTGGGTTCTAGGGGTAAAATCATTTTGTTTGTTTGTTTGTGTTGTCATGGCAACGCTATACATGGGCGATATGCCTAGGTTGAGGGGTGCCTTAGTCGGAGGACTTTATACGGGGTTCTAACTCATTCACGTTACGACTGGAGAAAACCAGCCAAAACTCCAGACCGTTTGATCGACCGCCACATGATAGGGCCCGAACCCGGCACCTCGTCTACCATTTTGTATGGCTTATCCTCTCGACCATGGTGGGACTGGGTTAAAGGATAATTTATACAGAAAAAATTATGATTTTGGTTGCTCAGCATCATTTTATCAAGTTTACCATCACTTAAATTTATCTTTGGAACAACAGTTAAAATTATATTTAAAAACTGAACCTGCAATCATGATATTGGGACAAATTTTTAGTATAATATTTAATCAATAATCAATTATAAATGAAGGTAAATTTAGCAAATGATAAATTTGATAAAAGGATGATTATGAGCAACCAGAATCGTAATTTTTCTACACAAATTTTATTTTATGCCTACACTACTGTACGTAAAATGTTTCATTAATCAAGCCAGCAGATCTCGAAGATAACGCTAGTACTGGATTCTTCGGGTACTGCTAACGCAAAAGGTCCGAGGTTTGTGATGAAGACCTGAAAGCGAGGATGAAATATATCAATTCTTTCTTACTCACCTTATAAATTAAAACTGTAGCTTGGACAACAAGAATTAAAAAAAAGGAAAGAAAAACTTAAAGCTGAAATTGCTTACGTACCTTATAAAAAGTCTGTCAAGACAGGAAGGAAATTATTTTAAGCATTAAAACTGACTTTTCGTTGTGACGTGGAAAGTAGCGAAACCTGCACCTTTGAACTAATTTTTACCTTGCAGATCTCTTTCTCATGGTCTTTTTAAGGTATCCTGAAAATTGGTGAGTATTCTGACCAGTAATCTTCGGTATACATCGCTTTGAATATGGGAGCTTGAAATATGAATGTGTTGTATGCCAAATACTCGGTTTTATCCGACATTTTCAATAAAACCTGGTACTTGAATACTTCCAAAAGATAGTTCATTTACCTTAGACAATGTAGTACTTTTATATAAGCCAATATTTATTTTAGCAACCGAGGAGTAATTTAATTTAAATCACGTAGCTTCTTAGAAAAAACAAAAAGAATATTAAGATCTAGATTTTTTTGATTTGTATCCTTATAGCTAAAATTCAAATTTCAAGCTGAGTGGATTAATTTGGTGTTCAAAAGTATCATTTTAGTTGTTCGATAATTTTTTTAAAGCGGTCTCTCATATTTGTTATACATTTACTTTTTAAGTATTTATATTATTAGCGCCATAAAAGAGCAATAATTATAAAAGATAAAGTACAATTGCAGAAGGGGTTTGTACTTTTTTTCATGACTTGTTTCTTTATGGCCTTGTGTTTGGATAAGATGAATTTTCTGTCTTTTATAATATCGTTTCTTTAATTATTTTTTGAAGACTATTTTTTATATTTTTGCATAGCTAATGAACCATCGCTTGTTGCATATGGACTATGGTCACTACAGAAAAATTTTCGGATATTTGGTCAAGTCGTCTAACAAAACGAGGACACTACATATCGATGCTTTCTACCAGATTTTAGCTTTTAAGATTTACATTGGAACGAATGGTGTGCGTATAACTATGCACAAAGATTTGGGATCAATAATTTCTTAAAGATCATGTATGCAATGGATTACCTTAAAAGTTTCGAATTTTAAGATACGCTATATTCTAGAAAACTTAAGAGTTTTAAAACAATATTTTGATTACACTAAATTAAAGAATCTGTGCGTCAATACATCTCTTACATAATGATTCCTAATCGATAAAGTTTTAATTGTGATATTCCCACAACAAGATCGGAGCACAATTTGTGCACATTTTGTGCACAAAAAAAAACAGACTTTTAATTTCTTCAGTTTTTAGACGCTGAAAGTAATTAGTAAATCTGAAATATATGCTACATTTCATGTTATTTGAACCAATGTTCTGCGTCTTGAATTTTCGATTCCCAAAAGAAATGCTAAGAATTTTTCAGACATATTATTTACTTCTATTTTTAGATCCTAAAAATGTGCTTGGTTATTTTTAAACCGGTGCATCCAAATCTATATATTCCTAAAAATGAATTATTGATTTTCGCCAGGCGATTTCAAATTCCATCTTTGTGAGTACTATCGACGTTAGAAGAAGCAGTAGTTATTTCTTATCTGTAAATCCACTCACATTTTTTAGTGATGGAGAGAGAGAATATTTCGAAACTGTTTTTCAGAAAGCTGTAAACAGCTTCTTCTTTAATAGTCCTTTACTCTTCTGGACAATAGACTTGTTTTATAAGAGACTAAATTCATTTCCAGTTCACTGTCGCCTAGGCAACGCCAAATGCGATTTTTCAACTTGTGAATGGCTTCTTATTCTATGGTTTCCTTCTACAACGTCACTAGTGTATCTGAAATCCGAAAAACTGCCGCCATCACATCAGATGGCATGGATTTGTAAACAGGTATAGAATAAGAAACTAAAAAATAAAATAAAATAAAGTAAGTAAAATACTAACGATCCCGGAATATGTTTTTCTCCTGATCGTGGATTTCCTTTGTTTTGGAGCGCACGCAAACAGCCGAATTTTTTTTGTTTGTTTGTGTGATTATGACAACGCTATGCTAGGGCAATCTGCCAAGGATGGGGAGTGCCTTGTTAGAGGACTTTCTAAGGGGTTCTAACGCGTATTCACGTTACATCTGGTGAAAACCTACCAAAACTCCTGAATGTTAGATCGACAGCCGCGCAATGGGACCCGAACCCAGGACCTTCACACTTCGGCGGTCTACGATTTTCAGTGACATAACCACTGTGCCATCGTGAGGCCCCGAAATTTTTTTACTCGTTCCTAAACCAAGGTTGCTTTTATTTTTGAAATATTCCAATTTAATGGATTTGGGTAGTGTTGACAAAAATCTTCAAATAGAAAAAAATGGTTAATGCTGTTATTTTCAGTTACTTTTGCCCATGAGAAAAACAGATGAAATCATTATCTCCCTATCATCTTTCGTCAGCAAAATAAAAAATGATCACTGTATTTATAAATATTATTTATGATGTATTTATTTGGCTTTCGTAAAGTTTCCTCTTCCAATAATTAAATGCTCTAAATGCTTTACTTATCCATCCTCAATTTCTATAAAATTTGTTGTTGTTAACGAAGGTGTCAGACACATTTAAAAAAATAATCTATGACACTTATATTACAGTTTATGTGCATGACCATACTATGAAACATTTATCCGTATATAATACAGGATATAGAACTATTACTGGACATGTTAAAATTTCATAAGTCAGTCATCTCATACTATAGTAGTTCTTAGCAGATGTATTTTTTGAGTAGATTAAAATAGAAAATCAAGCTTTATTTCGCAAATGTTTTTTTTTCTAGATGATTGCACTAAAATAAAGTAATCAAGTTGGAGAGAGTGATTTTTCTACCCACGTAACAGTAATAAGTACACAGTCTGTATTAAAATGCAATTTTACTTTTGAATAGCAAATGAATAAAACACAAGATCACTACCTAGAAAAGCAAACCTAGATAATATTCAAAAAGCAATTTCACGAGCACGTAAATCCTCAATAATTTTTTCACATTGAGTAAGATTGTAAGACACCCACCGGGGGGGGGGGACCCAAGGGTTTACGGCAAAATTCCCCAAAGGGGAAGAGTCCAGTTTATTTAACTTTGAACAACAATACAAACTATGCCACTGGGCTTCGCAGAATCTCAGTAGCAGAAGGAACAAGAATCTTAGTAATACAGAACAAAATCTCTTAATTAACAAACAAGTGCTGATGCTACATCATACAGTTCACGTATTTTCATAGTTCGTATATCTTTCACAGTTTACAGTTCATAATACAGTCTGAGCTGTAGAACACTGTCCAGTTAGTTCCTTTTTTTCCAACTGGGGAAGAATTCCTGTTCCAGTGCTCCGCCAATTATTACATCTATATATATTTATATTTTATTTATATTTTTATTTTTACCAATCCATTTCGTTCAGTGTGGCCTGTTTAAAATAACATATAGTACTAACTATTAAAAACACATTAAAACATTAGGAACAAGAAAACTATATACATGGAACAACAACACATTATATACAACAACACACATTATATAATACATTATAAATTTTATAATATTATACAATTGAGAACAATTGTCTTAATACCACTTCCTTAAGGAACAGCCCAATCATTCACATTGAGTTTCCAACTGCTACGGAATACAATTAACCGCTTTTTTAAAGTTATTTTTGGCTTAAATTGTGACAAAAATATGAAGTGAAGTGTGTGGTTTATCATCTTGAAAAAGTATTTATAAAATTACTGTAAACAAAATTGGTTAGTTATATTTCGGAGTATTTGGCAACTCTACATTCATGAGAGAACATCTTCCTTTAAAATTCTGAAGACACCAGACTATCGTCATGTGAGTGTAAATGAAACCTCGACATTTTACAGTCATTTAATGAACTCAGATTACGTGATTTCATTTCAATAAAACATTTATTCTGCGCTGTTGACTCAATTAGAAAACATCCATTGCCTCTAAATAACACGATTTTAGTCAGCTCCTAGAAGGCTAATGTTTGGTGTCGGAGCACAGATTGTTGGCACAGAGCTTGGGGTTTTGCTGTAACCGTGCACTTACTCCCTGCTGAACTGCACTCCTTGCGGGACATGAAAAAGGCCTTTCATGTCAGAAAAAAGCGAACACGGTTTTAAATCGCTTGTTGATCTATCTGCTCGTTACTGCAAACAGCGATGTATCGTTGAAAGGAATACGTGTAAAACTGATGTTAGATGCTAAAACTGAACCGGATTTCGATAAATTATCAATTTACAGCCTAATTTTGTATATGCAGAGCTGCCAAGTCTCCGGCTTTTTTCATGAGATTTCCCATCACTAATTTTTACACACACATCTACGCCTAAAATAAGTCAAATATATAATGCAAAATAAAACTGTCTAAAAATTGTGGTGGGAAATCTCCCGGAAAAAGCCGGAGACTTGGCAGCTCTGTATATGGGAGTGTAATATTTTGAAGCCCAGACTATTAACTGGTGCCTCCTTTCATATTTCATAAGTGGAACTTTTTTTTTGTATTCCGGGCACTTAAAAACCTGAAACCTTGGCCACTACTAAGGCCGGAAAGTAGGCTACTTCGTTATGTGAGCACTTAGCAAGTGATTAAATTTATCTACTATGAAGGGATGGGGAATTTAGAAATAGAGCCCGAAGCAGAAGTCGAAGCGTGACCTTCGATAAGAAGGCCGGCTGAATTACATAACGAGTCATCCCATGCAGGAGGTTTACTAGAGAGGTACTGGTGGTGATCGTAAAGAGACGAAGGTAGGTTGGTATAATTTGTTGTCACATATTATATAGAATCTGGAAGAGAAATCAACTTGCTGGAAGAGAATCAACACTGCGTTGTGTAGAGTCAAAACAAGGCATCGAGCTCCGTAGAGAGAATCAAGATTTACCTGTGAATGCAGCGCAGTTAAAAAGATTTTTGTTTAAACGACATCGTAATTATTTCACTTCGAATACGAGCAAACTAAATCCGATTCCATAGGAATGAAAGAATCATAGCTGGTCACTAAGCACAACAAAATGAAGATCCACACACTTGAAGGAGTGGGTCAACAACATTTTGACCCATACTACTGTGTGGTGAGAGACGTCCATCTTTTCGCTCGTCGACTCTCCTACAGTGACGAAAGTAACACTGATGCACACAACACAATGATGAGATCACATATTACCTTTTTAGACGTAAATTATTTATTTTCTCAGAACATCAGATTCATTTGACTATTGAAAACTTGAGAAAAATACACATATAAAAACATGATGACTTGGGGGAGCATCTTCATAAAAAAATTACAGCGTTGATGCCATTGCGGTATAAATTGCGTGTCGGCGGGCAAAGCCTCCTCACGTGAAGTGAGCGGCTTGCCCCACCGAAAACAACTCCCTAACTGCTAAAAAAAAAATGATCGTTAGACATATTCCCTATAGAAGAGGGAGCTCGATCTTTCTCGAACAATCTTAGCAGGTGTTTTACGATACGCCGCAATATGCTTCTTGCGCAGCAGAGAAAAAACGCAAACACATCTGCTTCAGCTAGAGCAAAGACATATGCGAGGAAGAGGTGTTGTTATTATTATTCTTTTAGCAGGAGAAAAACTGGCGACAACTGTTATTTTATTTCAAAGCAGCTGATAAGAGGGAAATGCTTTAGAAGTACGTTAATGCGCTGTAATTGAGAAGGCTAAGACGAAAATTGAAAGCTATAAAAAACAGTTATTGTTAAAAACTTTTAAATTAAATTTAGAATAGATTATTAGTTTAAATTTAGACAATATTAATTAGGATTTGTATTAATAACTTTTCATTAAAAAATATGCACGTTGTGTCAACGTGACAGGAGGGTTTAGACGTAAAGTGAAAATTTGCATGGAAAAATAAAGATCTCGGTTGCTTCATTTTCATTTTATCAAATTTATTATTGCTTAAATTTACATTAATTTATTACTGTTTATTGGATAAATATTACACAAAAAATTTGTCGGGAAATTATGATCGCAGTTTAAATTTTTAAATATAATTTTGACTGTTCTTCAAAAGATAAACTTGATAAACTGATGATGAGCATCATTTTATTCAACCATACTCATAATTTTTCTGTACGAATTATCATTTTACTCCTGCAACCTGTGTATGTAAAATGGCTCATTTCTAGGGATCGACCGATACCAGATTTCAACCGATACCCGACACTTTTTTACAAGGGACTGTATACATATTATAATACAAAATTTAACATATCACATCTACCAAACATTTTCCACCACTAATGCTTACATAGCAATTTATGCTTAAAATAAGGTCAAATTCCTAGCGCAAGTTGTTTAATATTGTGGTGGAAAACTCCCGAAAGTTTCGGGAGAGTTGGCAGTTTTGTTATATAGACCACGTTTCCCATCACTTGCATTTGGAGAAATTTTTCTCTGGGTCTACATTTTTCCGAATGTAAGTGACAGGAAAATAGGTTCCATGTAAAATGGAATTTTCTATGTTGATATACATAGGTGCCAAGTATTACGAAAAATAATTAACCACTTTTTCTAAGCCGTAAATTCTTTGAATATTTTTCCAAAATAGTAACTAGCTCAGATCTTTAACTGAGAAGTTTTGCCATATTTCAAACAGAAAATTACCGTTCACTAAAAGTGGTTAATTATATTCCGTAATACTTGGCACCTACGTTGATATGTATACAGCACTTTGTAAAAATGTATCGGGTATCGGTTAAAAAATGGTATCGGTCGATCCTTAAACATTTTACCTCTACTAAGAGAGATGTCGATATCCGGAATATAATTAACCGTTTTTGCAAACAGTAAGCCTTTAAATACTTTATTAAGTGATAAGCAGCTCACACCTTCCGCTTCGAAATTTCGATTTAACGTAAGTCAAAATGTTCTGTTTAAAAAAAAGGGTTAATTATATTCCGGAGCAGTTGGCAACTCTACTACTAGTCAAGACCACTCAAGATGGAATTCAGAGAACAATATTTAAAAATTCCATATAAGCTTACGGAAAAGGGTGTTAAAAAACACGACTGAGTACAGTGGGAAAGGCTCCTATGCGAGGTACTGCTTTCCACATTTAACCCAAATACATGCCCCATTTTCTTTTCGAATTCCAAAAACAATTAATGCAATTAATACTGTATTATACATTCCCACAAGAATGTTATTATTAACCCCGCTTACACACACACACACACACAGAAAACAAAAACGAGCAGGCTTGCACAACTTACGATAATTAATTAACTTCATTTTCATGGTTCACATAAATGAGAATGAAATCAACATGTAAAATAAGAGTAAACATAATGTCATTGTTGATTGACGAACGATTGCGATGCTATTTAACACCTCCTACATATAGAAAGCCTAACAACTCCAGTTTTGACTACATCATTAGGCCTGAGAAAGTGCCGTAAACGCAGATTTCATTTCACAAAGTAAAACTGTTTAAAATAATTGGTGAATGCTCCAAATATTAGAAAATATCTTAAACATTAGAATTAAAATACCTTTCTCGTACGAAATTATTCGTTCTGAACTATTTCCTTGTCATATTATCTTATTAGTCACAGTTAAAAACTGCCATTTGCCTTAAAATTTTATTTTTTAATTCAAAGTTATTAAAATATTGCTACTCATGAGTAAATTCTAAAGAAATTTTTAATAGTTTTATTTTGTGTAAAATAAAAAAAAAAACAACTTTTACAAGTAGGCCGAATGATGGCGTACTAGTTGTAAGGCTTTCTATATCTAGGAAGTGTTGTTTGTTATTCCGTTGCGACAACAGAGGCTTCCAATAAAGGGGGCCATTCTTTCACGGGCCTTCGCCCTCAGGCACGCAGAACGCTTCTTAAGGCGAAAACTTATCTCTTAAACTTAAGACAACTGAACTATATTTGTAGTTGCTTAAGTATAAACAGTACATGATTATAACAGATTAAAAAAATCACAGGTTTAAAAAAAATTTTTAGCATATGTCAAATTATTATATATATATATATATATATATATATATATATAGTGTCGATGAACATAGAAAACCTATGAATGCCAAACCTATGAATGCCAAACACATAAAATATAAGTTCTCGCAAGCTATACCCTCAAAGAATACAACTGTAATTTACAGATTCTGGCAACTCAATCCCAGATATATAAAATGAAAAACATATTAATCATTCATTAAAACTTATATTGATTTTAAATGCTACAAAGAATGCAATTTAAGTTTACATCTACAGTTCCACACATTTTTTAATATTCTCGTTAATACTTATAATACCACTAAGACTTTTATACCAGATATATAAGAGAAATGCACGTTGAGCATTCACTAAAACTTTTATTAATTCTAAATGCTGCAAAGACTTTTTCTGCACACTCATTTCTAGCATAATCTGGGAAATATGTTCTAATTTTTAAAACTATTTGGAACACGTATTATGGAAAAGCTTTCATTTTTGACATGTTTGTAGCAAGAATAATAATTTCTAGGGATCGGCCGATACCATATTTTAACCGATACCCGATACTTTTTTACAAAGGGCTGTATGCATATCAATATAGAAAATTGAATTTTACATGGAACCTAATTTCCTGTCACTTACAGTCAGAAAACTGTAGACCCAGAGAAAAATTACTCCAAATGCGAGTGATGGGAAACGTAGTCTATATAACATAACTGCCAACTTTCCTGAAACTTTCGAGAGTTTTTCACCACAAATTTAAACGACTTGCACTAGATATTTAGCGTTATTTTAAGCACAAATTGTTATGTAATAATTAGTTGTGGAAAACCTTTGGTAGCTGTGATATGTTAAAGTATGTATTATAATATGTATACAGTCCCTTGTAAAAAAGTATCGGGTATCGGTTGAAATCTGGTATCTTTCGATCACTACTCATTTCGTAATCTGAGAGGCGTTTTTCTTGAGTGTTGTGGTTGGGCACGGGCATGTTGTATCGTGAAACGCCAGCCGTCATGTAGTCTGAGGCTGCACAGTGGAACTGTTGAAGTATTCCTTGGGTGCTCAAAGTACACTGCTATTCGTTTTCGACTTTTCTAATTAATTTTGGAATTTCTGTACTAGAATGCTAAAATTTTCGATATCAACATTATCCTTTATTTTACTTTCATGTGGAGTGCGTAAAATTAATACTAGGGTGTCAATTAGTGAACACCCTATAGGCAAGTGGGGTCCTAGAGTCTATTTAAACAGCTTTTTCTAACCAGGCAAACAGTTATTAAACTGGGCATTTTAGGTACGATTTATCTAATCCATTGCAACACCAACATAATTCGGCATATTCTTTTTTATTTATTTATTTAAATTTATTTGTTTTAGCGACTGCATTTCAATGTTGACCTTTAAAAAGTTATTTTTTTCTTCTTGTAATCAAGACAAATTAAACCTTCTAAATGGATTCCTAATTTCTTAATTTCAGTTTCCCGAAATTCTTATATAACGTAACAAATTTGTTACGGAATGCACCAGCTGTCATGTTTTCAGAAAGAAAAATAATATATTCTTTCATTTATCAAAGACATAGTTTTCTTTCACGGTGTGAGCGGAAAAAAAAAGACTAAGTTAGTCGCTTAATTAGAGAAAAAAGTGATACCAAATTCAGATTTTTTTTTTATAATATTCAAAACCGTTCATTTAATTCCTGTCATGTTTAGAAGGCGATAAATAAAAAAGAAAATTTATGAAGCAAAATTTTTCGTTTTCTTCTACAAAGAAAGCCTTCTTATCTTTAGATTGTGATTGACAGGGAATTAGATTCTAACATTAGAAGGAGAATGTGACTAATTGCTTTTGTGAATGGGGGGAATTAATTCGTAGTGTGGGTGACTATTTTTTCTGAGTGTGACTGAATTTCAAACTTCCGTGTCTAAATTAATTTTTATATGTTATTATAGAGAAAGTCCCGCATCGCTTGTTTAACACTTGTCAATTTAAATTAACTTAATATTTTTAATCACATTAGAAACTACGATATTTAATTTTAAAAAAACCATATTCCTTCTAAATATTTTTTTTCCTTGTATTAATCACAAATGAAAGCGTCGAACAATTTTAGAGGGACTGTAATTAAAAAACCATGTCTTGCTTGGAGTTTTGAGAAATAAAAAATGTGTGATGGCTTTCTGTAGCATATAACAACATGATTAATGAAAGAAACCAACGAAAGTCACTTTAATCCAATTACACTAGTTATAAAAATAATATTTTTTCAATGTGAAACTTGCTTTCAATAACATTGTGCTCAGTTAATTAAAAAATATTTTTAGTTATTGCGATTGCAAAATAATATTATATATTTAATGCTTGTATACCTGTGTTCATGTAATACAAGATTTTATTTCAGAATTTTTATAATTTTAAACTGAATTAGAGTGTAAAATAACATTGTCGTTGTTGCCGCCAGGTTTGTGCAGTGGCTCAGGAACCATTCTACCACACCGGGGGTCAGGGTTCGTTTCTCAGCAGGGGCTTTGGTGTCATTTCGTCCGTCCCTTGAAAGGCTGTTATGACGCTTGTTGTGCTAATTAAGACAAGTCCAAGTAGCACGCATCCGTTTTAATTACGTTGCAAACACGGAATCGCCTTTCGTTGCAGAAACGTCAAGCTGCAACGCAATAAATTCGCAAATGTGTCATCGCTTTCCACTGATTTAACACCTATTCTTCCCCACGTTTTTAAAGCGTTTGCCGTACAAGGAGAAAACAAAATACCACTCTCATTTAGAACGAATAGATAGCTGTTGTCTGTGTCCTAAATCTAGAAGAATAGATCGTAGAATTATGCGTGTAATTGATACACACAACTGGTATAGACGAAATCGTCAAGAATCTCTAGTCCGTAGTATTGTAGCTAATCACATCAGAATGTCTAGTCTGTGTAACGAGAAATTATCGTTCGATTTCGGGAATACACTCATGGTCTAGAATTCTGGATTGTTTGTCTAGCACAGGGATGGGCAAACTTTTTCGGTCGCGGGCCAAAAATTGAAAAAAAAAGTTTGGCGGGCCAAGATAAATTTTTCTAAAATTTTAAAAACAACATACAAGTATTACAATTTAAATATGTTAATGAGATGAATGAATTTGCGATTTCACTTTTAAAAGTTCCTTATATTGAGATTCGAAGTGAGATGCACTGATTCTAAGGAACGAGGCTAAATGCTCATCTGTCAGTCTACTTCTGAAAGAATTCTCTCTAAGGTTCATAGTTGGAAACACTTGTTCACATATATAAGATGAAGCAAACATAGCACTGATTTTCTGGGCGTGATATATTAAATTTGGGAAACTTACTTTCGATAATGATTTGTAAAGCTCTGGCATATTTAGAAACAGCTGCTTGAGATGATTGTTAGATTGCAATTCAATTAATTAGAGCTGCAAATCTGACCTCACTGCTTTACAATTTATGTTGAAAGGCATGGTAAAAATATCCAATTCTGTTTGAATGGTACTGAACTCTTGAAATCTGCGTTCGAACTCAAAATGCACTTCTTTCAAGCCATCTTCATAATTCTTAATATGGATATATAATATATAAATATATGTATTATTTCAATTTCCATCGGACCGGCAAATTAAAATTCCATCCGCGGGCCGGATAAAACCTTCCGGCGGGCCGGATTTGGCCCACGGGCCGTAGTTTTCCCATCCCTGGTCTAGCCTCTCGCTTACGTATCGATTTACAGACATTTTCATACTGATACATTGAACTATTTCATAGATGGGAGTCTAGAATTTTATAGTTGGGTTAGCAAGAAGCTCCAAGAGTTCCCCAAATCCTCCTGTTATGTACTAATTTGTTTAGACCATATGCATAACTGGTATTGTGATATTTTATGAAGTAGTTTTCTAAAAATAAACGTTTATTATTGTTCTTCTTTATAGATAAAATAGTGATATTAATATTATTGAACCCATGCATATGAAAATGTCCCTACTCAAAATTATTAGCAGAAAGATTACTTGGATAGTTCATTGCGTTATTTCGATGTAAATTAATACGTAGATGCAATGGATTGCTAGTTTGGCCAATATCGGTTATGTTACATACATTACAAGTTTTTTCACTTACTACAGTTTTTAATTTTGGCAACCCTTTGTACTCGCCTTCCATGTGCTTTCTACCACTCCAGATTGGTATGTCAAATTTTCAATGCTTCTTCTATTATTTTGATATCTTTTGTTTTCCTTTTTTTCCTTATTTATAGTAGGGTAGAGCCTAAAACGTGTGGAGTGAATATCTCTTTTGATATGCCAGACAACCGAAACCCTACTATTTTGTTTGTCTTTAATTATAATCCACTGGTTATGGCTCCTGATGATGGTGCCAGTGGTTATAATTTCCGTTCCATTCTATCATCACATTGTTAATTGTATTTGGCTCAGTTTCCTTTTTTCCCCACTTGTGCTTTGTAATTCTTGCTTCTCCAGTTATATTTTTTCATGCGACGTATATCATATTTGCAGTATATATTGTGTTTTACTTATTAGTTAAATATATATATATATATCTATATATATATGTAATAAGAAACGACGACGTGAGTAGTTTGAGCGGCGTAAGATCACCATCAGGTTGAGCAGGAGAGGTCTGAAGTAAGCACACAACCTTGGAATGGCTGAAGCGGTGTAATATCGTCGTAGGGTTCGGGATCAAAGGCGGCGCGACTGGGTTGGGCTCTGGTGTAGAGCCTTCCCCGGTCTGCTGGGGCTGCTAGAAGTGGTAGTCGGGCCAAATAGAGAAGATCTGGCGGGTTTACATATTTTTACTAGACAATTTGATACAGATTTGATACAGACAGATTTGACTTTACTAGGCAGTAGCGGTCACGCGAAAATTTGCTCCTGGGCTGCGTCAGCCCCTTATGATTGTACGAGCAAATACTCTTTGCACGACATCGTAAAAAGCAATTATACACAATTTTCTTTGAATACTAATTTTGTCATAAATTATACCCATCCATCTTTTAGTATAAACTTTAATAAACTTCTTTCTGAACATACGGAACATTTCCCGATTAAGGACCTACATATAAAAAAATATTTTAAATACCCTATACCCATGGGTAGAAAAATATTCAACTATAATTCCTTTTATAAGAATTTTTCAATGGAGGACACTTAGAAACCCTAATAGCACGGAAAGTCACAATGAGGTCGCAGTGAAGTCCCTGCGAGTCACATACGTCGCAGTCACACACGTGACTTATATGTGACGTCAAATAGAAGTCACAGTGTGACATCTCTGCAGCTATCTGCTTGTGACTTCACTGTAACGTCAACGTGACTTCCGTTTGTGACAAAATTTGTAACGTCACCAAAAAGTCACCCTGACGTCGCCAAAAAGTCACTGTGTCGTCACCAAACAGTCACAGACAGTTCGTCTGTGACAAAATTTGTAACGTCGCCGTGTCGTCGCCAGGAAGTCACAGATAGTTCGTCTGTGACAAAATTTGCAACGTCGCCATAAAGTCACCGTGTCGTCGCCAAAAAGTCACATAGAGCATGTCTGTGACGAAATTTGTAACGTCGCCAAAAAGTCACCGTGTCGTCGCCAAAAAGTCACAGACAGTTCGTCTGTGACAAAATTTGCAACGTCACCAAAAAGTCACCGTGTCGTCACCAAAAAGTCACAGATAGTTCGTCTGTGACAAAATTTGCAACGTCACCAAAAAGTCACGGTGTCGTCACCAAAAAGTCACAGATATCATGTCTGTGACAAAATTTGTAACGTCACCAAAAAGTCACAGACAGTTCGTCTGTGACAAAATTTGTAACGTCGCCGTGTCGTCGCCAGAAAGTCACAGATAGTTCGTCTGTGACAAAATTTGCAACGTCGCCAAAAAGTCACGGTGTCGTCGCCAAAAAGTCACAGAGAGCATGTCTGTGACAAAATTTGTAACGTCGCCAAAAAGTCACCGTGTCATCGCTAGAAAGTCACAGACAGTTCGTCTGTGACATAATTTGTAACGTCGCCAGCAAGTCACAGGGACAGTTCGTAAGTGAGGACAATTTGGAAAACGGAGTTGTGCTTAAAGAAAGGAAACAATTGCTCAGTACTCCTTCAAAACCAATCATTCATGGATACCTACAGTCAAATAATCAGTGGATGTCGTGTGGGGTTTGTATAGGGGTGGGGGGTGGGGGGTAGAGGAGGCATGATCGTTCATAAGAATGGTCAAAGAAGGGCACCTGCACCCCCTAGCAATGCCGGCTTAAGGTATTGGCAACTCGGGCAGCTGCCCGGGGAACCATATGTTTAGAGGGCGCCATCAAAGCACTAGATAGGTGGGGGGGGCTGTGTTTTTTTAAATGTTTATCAAACGTCGGACTGTCCCACCTGCCTATGGTCAGGCGATCCCCCTTTGTTGCTTATTCTTCGTTTTCATCATCATTTTTACTGACTACCATTGTTAAAATAATTTTTTTCTAAGAAATGATTACCTGAAATGGGGAAGTGGAGAAGGCAATAATTTTCTTTTCTTTGTCTCACCATGGCACAGTGGTTATATAAATGTCACTGAAACGGCTGAAGTGTGAAGGTCCTGGGTTAGGGTTCCATCCCGCGGCTGTCGATGTAACAGTCTGGAGTTTTGGTAGGTTTCTTCCAGATGTAACGTGAATACGCGTCAGTTGTTGTATGTGTGTTAAGGCAAACCTGTATGCGGGGCATCTGCCTAGGATGGGGGGTGCCTTGGTAGGAAGACTTTCTAAGGGGTTCTAACGTGTATTCACGTTACATCTGGAGAAAACCTACCAAAACTCCCGTTAGATCGACAGCCACGAACCGTTAGATCGACAGCCACGCGATGGAACCCGAACCCGGGACCTTCACACCTCAGCTATCTACCATTTTCAGTGGCATAACCACTGTGCCATGGTGGGGCCGAATACGCGTCAGAACCTCGTAAGTCCTTCTAACAAAGCACCCCCCCCTCCCTTGGCAGACCGCATTTACTTTGCTTTGCCATAATCACGCAATCAATCAATCACAACAGAAATTTTATAAATCACGGAAATATTCCTCGATATGGCCGGGCTTTACTCTTTAAAAGCTTGTTTCAGATTTAATCTTGTACCCCGGCCAAGCATTTCCGTCTTCCTCGTTTAATTCGGGTTCTTAAACAAGGGCTCGTTATAAAAGAGTCTGACTTACTTAGAAAGTGCGCCGAAAATTAGATAGTCCGGGACGCCAGCTGAGAGCCGCGATCCTGCCCCTAGAGATTTTAGTGCATGTGTTACGGAAACAAAAGTGCATCACAAAGCTGAATGAAAATTGAAATTGTTACAAATATCCTCTCTTCTAGATTTTTTTTGAGTTTGCCCTCTCCCTAAAAAATTTCTATGGGCGCCCATGAGAGGAGGCAGTCCAACCTCGGGCGACAAGCTAAAACCAGGGGGCAGGAAGAACAGTAAAATTTTGAATGAGCTGACAAACTGAAGGATCGAGATGATGGGAATAAGTCGAAGGAAAAAAGTTTTTAAAAATTCGATGTCAAATTGAAGGACAGCCCCGGAGGGAGTCCCGGGGTCAATAGTCCTCGCATACGCCCCTGCAAAACATATGGTTTACATTATTTATTCGGTCACGCTATTTTGCCACGTTGTCATACCAGTACTTTCAGGGTCTGGCATTATTAGGAGGAGGAGGGGGGCTCATTTCAGAGTTTCGACACTTTGATCTCAAAATAATGCAAAAAGTTTCAGTATTGCTATAAAAGTATCAGGGGGGTAGCGAGAAAATGGCTAATGGGGCTGCAGCCACCCCTGAGCCCAGAGACGTCAGACGTCACTAAGGGGCGGGGGAGTATCCCCTCCCAAAATTTATACGAGTTGGCAAAATCTCGCTCTTAGAAAAATTGTGTTTCAGGTGGGGAAAAATGTTTTTAGGATACATTAACTTCAGAATCTTATTATTTTTATTACTATATTTTTTAATTATTATTTTCTCATCTGGATCGAAACATGCAGTGGGCACGTTTCGATCCAAGGGGCATAAAGCTTAGGAAACGTTGGGAGCGCGGTCAGTGATGATGATGAATACCAGACTTGGAAGTGACCGAAGGGAAGGTTAAAAGGTGCTTTTCTCCTTTATTTATCACCCCGACGCACTCCGCCCCCCACATTTGGACTGCTTTGTTTGTCATTCCCGAAAAACGTCTACGTGTCCACTGGGTGCCTAGCCTCCAGGCGGATGTTCTTTGGACATGTTGATCCAATTCCTCCGATAATTATTTTGAACTGTCATTGCCATTTCTGCGAAATGCCGGAGAAAATATACCCCAAAAAGGACAGACTATAGTTCATTTTTCACAAGCCACAGAAAATAGATTTCTTGAAGTTTTTCATCATCTTAACGAAAAGAGAAAATATGTCTGATTTTGACGGCCCGGTTTAATAACAATTTTGGATTTACGGATTACCAGTAAAGCGTCCTAATCACTAGTTTACCACGGAACTAAACTAGTTGAGTTAAAAAAATACTGCTGATATGTAAATAATATGGTAAAAAATTCCTCTAATTTACACCCGTTTCAAGTGATGTCCACAGCACGGGCGGCACTTGTTTTTACAAACCCATAGGGACCACTGGGTGAGCGGAAAAAGCGCAATTGTTAATGTAGTTTAAAACATGAGTACTCAATATCAAAATTATTATTGGTAACAAAGCTCATCAATTGACAAATATTAATATCAACAAATAAAATCCAGAACGATAAATCACATCGAATGCATTGAGCATGCTGAGCCCTCCCAAAAATCTTAATTTATCCCCATTAATTCCCAAAAATCTTAATTAGCTTCATAGCTTTTCATGAATAGAAAAGCGAAGTATATATTTCGAGATTCTACATCCCCCCCCCCCCCACAACAATAACAGGCGCACAAAAAATAATAAATTTTATTTTATAACTAAACATTTTTTTTTTTTTACTGGAAAACAGAGTAACAAATTTTATTTTACAATAAAAATGATATGTTTAGATTTTAAAGTATTTATGAACTGGGAAAAAAAAAGCTGCTTTTTTTTTAGTTTAGTTTTATACCTGGTCAGTTTTTAATGACTTACGTAAACTGTGTCACATTCACGTTTTATTCATTTTCACGGTAATAAGACAAATAAAAAAAATTGATTAAAAAAATATTCTTTTAAATGTATTTTTATTTTTTCTAACAAGCACTTCGGCTTAGCCGTAAAGTTAAATCTGAAAATCATTTTATTTTTAGTGATGTGTATCAGTTTAAATGCTTTCTAAATATCTTAAGCATTTTATTTCTTTTATTTGGAAAACGTTTTAAATGCTTCCAGATAAATCATGATATTTTTTATCCGTTTTTGACAGCAAGTGAAACTAACTACACGTACATATCATGTATAAATATTGCAGATTAGAGAAGAGATATGTCTAAGAAACGTGTTATTTTGCCTTACCGTTCGAGTAGAGTATTGATGGAATCGTGTCACACGAAAAAAGAAATTCGAGTGAGTAGTTGTTTTACACACACATTTATCATTTATATGTACAGTAAAATCTCTCCACAACGATATCCTCTATAGCGATAATTCTTTCTATTACGATATTTTTTCATAGTCCTAGCTGAATTCCTTTTAGATTAATGTAAAACAGTTCTCTGTATAACGATATTCTTATAACAACGATAATTATCTTTTCAACGATGGTAATAGTTGACCCTTACACCACAATAAATCTCTTCGCTACGATATTTTTTCTGCGACATACAAATTAAATTAAACCTTCCCGAGAAAGAATTTAGCCCCCTCCACAAATAATTAAAATGCCCGCCTAATTCATTGAAAAGGTGAAGAAGCATTTGTCACTAGTTGGTGGGTACTTTTTTTCTCCTGATGTTCTTGTCTTTGTCAACTACGAGGACACAATTATGGTCAAGGGGGGCGTGTCTCAAGGTTACTATAAGCTATAAGGGCCATTCTTCTCAATCTTTGGTGGGGATAGTGGCCACTTCTCTTGCCGGCTCGACTGTGTCAACATTGGCTGTCTTTTCTGCCATAAGTAAGTACACATTTTATGATAATATCTTAACCCTTATGTTATAATTATATGTAATTTAATTATTTAACTTTATAGAGAAATATTTCTTTCCTCACTTGCAGTACCGTTGTTGTATGAACCTGCAGTACTATTTTAAAATTACCAAGCACGTACTTAGGGGGATTTCGATTTTTGTTACTAAAATGATAATATAATATTTTTACGAAAAATTCTGGCTTTTTTACCGTTTGGACACCTTCCAAGATGTGTGGTTTCTTTTTTTTTTCTTTTTTTTAAATACGGCAGAACACTACTGAATACACCAAGGGTGATTAGTAATATTATTGATTTTCCCCCTGGCAAATATTATCATTATGGTCTGCATGCAGCCATTAAAAGTATGTTGACCTGCTTAAAAGATGTTAATAAATTACCAAATATGTTACATTTAGTTATAAATGTTGATGGCTTGCCAATTAGCAAGATCGTCCAAAAGTTCAGTGTGGCCTATACTATGTTCTGACATAATATTAAAAAGGTGTATTCATTGTTGGTATGTACCATCAGTGCCGTAAAAATAGGGAGGCATGGCGGGGCGAATACCCGGGACCCCCACACGTAGGGGCTTCAAAATCCATATGCCTATTTTCCCCCAACCTCTTGTATTTTTCTTTATGTGTTTTTGAATTTTATAACTTTTTAGATTTGCGCATCAAATATTCTAAACGGATCACCTAGCACGGTTTAAGCAGAAAACAAAAAATGTTGCTTACTGCTTACAAAACAGCTAACAGCTCACCAACAGATCCGCTGTATTACGATATCGATATGTACAGCTGATTTTGAAAAGCTAAATTTATATGCCACTATTTTTAGAGTCAAAGTTCTTTAACTAATTACCTTGTGTTTTCCTTATTTGTATTCTAGAAATTCTTTATTTGTATTCTATTCATTGATCTGGTCCTCAAACAGCCACTCTGAAGCAAACATTCCATTTGGGGGGCCCCTGTTGTTTCTTAAAATTATCATATCACTTAGATAATTTCGAACAAAAGGCTTGTTTTTTCTTTTTGTTGTAATTATTACTTACAAACATTTTATGCGCTTACAAATAATGTGCAGATGCATAATCAGTGGTGGACACTGATTTCCTGTAAGAGAAGGGGGAATGGAAGTAATCATTAGGTTAAATAAAAGTCGTGATCTACATGTTTAAAATTAAAAATGTACAGACTTTATGTTAAAAATGCAAATAAATGCTACATTTCAGCTTGAATTCATGTGAAATCCATTAATTACTTCAGTATATGAAATTAAAAATACCTTGTTGTTACAAAGCACGTGCTCGATTAATGGCTGAAAATGCTTTTAGTAGGAATAATCAGGAACACATAAGAACTACATTGATGATTTATTAATGTTGTTGTGTTCTGTTAAGGCAAAGCTGCGCAAGAGCTATCTGCTTAGAAGGGGTACAGCGGGCGGAGGACTTCTAACGCGTATTCACGTTAAATCTGGAGAAAGCTGTCCAAAATTTCAAACCTTAGATCGATAGCTGCACGGCAGGACAGAAACCAGGACCTTCACACTTTAGCCATCTGACAATGTTGTATGTTGAGTGTTTTATCCACTCGTCCATAGTGGGGTTTGATTCATTAATTTTTTATCAAGTAATGTAATTTTGTAATTATTTAAGATAAGAAGACATAAAGTTCCACGAGAAAAGGGACGAAGCGTGAGGAAAGATAACTTTGTAAAGTTTTGGAACTCCTAGTTCTAGTCAGTGACTCGTGACTTTAATTCAGTGATTAAATTCTCTTTATAACAAGTATGCACTTGTGCCCGTTCTTTGAATAAAATGTCAAAAACACAAATGTTTTTAGTTCTCAATTTAAAAAAAAGTGAAAAGAAGAATAGCGATTGGAAAGTACTTCATGTCATTTAAAAAATAATTCATTCCGCCCTGTGGAAATTGCGACATGAGTATTTTTACTGCGTTCTAAATTCTTTTGTAGTTTTTTATTGTTTTCATCCTAAAATATTTCAAAGCCTGAGATGAGTCCCTTCCCACAAACGCAGGAGCCCTCACTAAAATTATTCTTATCTTATGGGCATCCACGCTGTGCGCCACTGTATAAAACATACACTTAAGTATTGTGATTGTGATACAGTATGAATTATAGCTAATATCATTTAAATCTTCCAACTTGCGTCCGAATTGAGAATTTTCATTACATTATTATATTTCAATTGATTTTAATTTTTAAATTCTCTTTATTTCATGATATTCCCAAGTAACAAACGTAAGGGAAATTCCAATACATATGAGGATTCTTTTGTAAAACTTATCTTTGTGTGTGTGTGTGTCAGAGGCCGAACTACAGGGCGCCAAACCCTGCAATGCGGGGGGGGGGATTATAAGAGACCCAAAAATTTTGTTAGCACTTACACTAGATAAAAAAAATGGAAAGTACTGGGTATAAATACAGAACTACAAAAAAAAAAAAAAAATCAGGTCTGATATTTGGATCCCTTTAAATGTCTCCACTGAATATTTAGTTCCCCGAAACTAATATTGTAGTGACCCCTCCAAAAGCAAAGAACCGTTTTGCCTGAGGACTAGCTGATAAGGAGATTGGCGGCCCTTTGTATGGACAGAACAAGCGCGTATGGTTCCATTTTACTATTTCCTGTTCTTGTTAGCGTCCAGTCCGCATGGAATAAGCAATAAAAAGAGGAGCAAAAATCCAAGGCCACCCCTTGAACCTTTAGTGGGTTGTTCTGTTTTGCTCGTTTATCAGTCAGTATTTTCTGAAAATGATTCTCGACCATGAAGTGCAAATTCCTTTTCTTTTCTCCTGAGTTGAGGTGCGTTTGCGGTTTTATTTTAACTACATTAGTGAAGATGTAAGTGTATGATTCTCTAAATATATTTCTACGTATATCTAATTTTATGTTAAAAATTTTTCTATGTATATACAATTTTACTCTTAAAATTTTTCGATGTATGCTTAATTTTATGTTTAAAATTTTAAAAACGGGAGCTAATTCGGAGCTAAATACGGAAAAGGCCTTTGAAGCTAAGATCTTATCAAAGACCATAGGTATGTTTTACTTATTTATTTAGTTTTTTTATTTAAATGAAGTTAAAATAAAAAATAATTCAGTTATTTAACCACACTAGCTCAAAAAAAAAAAAAAAAAAAAAAAAAAAAAAATGCAAGAAATATTAAGACGAATTAAATGCAAGAATAAGATATTTGCAATTTTTTTTTTTTGTCTTAGTATATGATGTAAGAATCATATATTAAAAAATCATTATATGAAAACATTTTCAGAAATTTAATACAGGTGAAAGGTAATAAAATGCTTGAAATGCATTAAATAAGCTCCGCCACTGGTGTGTATCTACACTCAAATGTAGTATAATACATTACTTCTATTATAAATTTGTAAATATATTCAATATTCTTAAAGGTATATTTTATTTAAATTTAGGACGAATAGATAAGCTTTTGGTGTTGCTGCTGTGATTTTCGGTAGTTTAAATTACATTAAAAGAATAATTTTCAAACTAACAGTACTAGTGTTTTCTGCTTTTTTCTTCAGCAGATTTTAGTAAATGTACTTAACCATAATAATTCTTATTTCTCTCAGTGATCACTCGGGTAAAATGGCGTCCATGGTAGGCAACAAAATTGCACTTTTTCTCAGTAAGAACGACACGACGTGTTTTCATACGGCCTGTTCGTTTGCATACGACCACTCTTTCTTCCATGGTTAGTGTTGTGGTCGTTGATTAAGCAAATGAAGAAGCTATCACAAAGTTAGGTCACAATAAGTAGTGTCTTATTGACTTTAACCTGTTCGCTCCCATCGTTACATCGAGGCGATGGTAGCAATTCTCTCTTCTGTTCTCATTTTTGCTTCTAGACCTGGTAGTTTCAATGCTTTTGTTTCGAGCAAGCGTTTGCGTTGTGCTGCATCATAGGCATTCAAGTACCAATACGAGAAGAACGATGGGTACAGAAGGGAGAATAGCTGTCGTCACGTCCTTGCAACGATGAGATAGTACTTGTTGAACGTTTCTTTTATTGCATTAAGCTTGCAATAGAAATCTGCACCCTTTTTCAAGTGTCACACATGGCACACACCTTCCTTGCTATAGCTTAGAGGTACGCAACTGACTTCTGTTTTGTGTCGTATGCTGCCTGTTGTAAATTGTGTTCTTAAAGTGAATTTTTCAGAAATAGAAAATTTATTTTTTAAAATAGAGGTCTGATTTGTCTTTTTTTAATAAATACTTACATTATATCATATCTATTATTATCTAAGAGTGTTTAATTCTGTCTTTCTCGTACATAAAAATGTATGTACGTGCCAACCTATTTTCGTTTTTAGGGTTAGGATTAATATTAGGTTTAAGATTAAAAGGGCCCTCAGATTCAATCTCGCCCCTGGGCCTCGTATATCCAAGTTACGGCACTGTACTGACATTGATTTTGTTAACACTTCAGATAAAAATTATCATCACAGTGAAACAATTTTAAAGTCTATTCCTGGGTTTTGACTTATAACTTGTTTTCCCCTTGATTACCATGCATCTTGTGTGTCTTGGGGTTATGCGCAAGATACTGAATTTTTGGATATATGGACCCCGTGAAACACGCATAGGTTACAAAGTCATATCTGAAATTTCGGATAAACTAGTTTACTGTATACAGAACCTATTATTTTAAAAAGAATATTACGAAAAGATATGTATATTAATTTTATGATCCTCCATGTTGCTATAAGAATTTTAACTAGCCAAGAATAATACATGAATATATTGATCGTGCAGAAGAACTTTTAAAACATTTTGTCATGACATTTGCTACAATATATGGTAATGAATTTGTGTCACACAATGTACATAATTTGCTGCATTTGTGTGATGATGCTAGAAAATATGGCCTCCTAGATAATTTCAGTGCTTTCAGATTTGAAAACTACCTTCATTCTATACAGAAACTTCTTAGAAAATCAGATAAACCCCTCCAGCAATTAGCAAAACGATATAAAGAAAAAGAGAGATTTAACTTGAAACAACATATAAAAATTAATGAATTTAAAAAACAACATTCTAACGGGCCACTTTATCCAGGTTTTAATATCACAGAACCGCATAGGCGCACCCACGGAGGGGGCTATGGGGGCTGAAGCCCCCCTTAAAGGTAGAAAGTAAGAAGTGAAAAGCTTTAAAAAATGAAAATTGTCGCTAATTAATTATATTTTCTTTCTTTTTTTAATTGTCTTTTCAATTGTAAAAGTTATTTCTAACCAAAAAAGACATTTATTTAAAAAGTTTTTAAATAAATGCTTACAGTTAGTTTACGAAACACTGTTAATCTCGGTTACAGCGTCACTGAAAAGAGCAGATAATTATTTATGACTCCATACCAAGTTACATTGCTTGTGTGCTTGTGTTCTATGGGACAGTCAAGTGGTACCGAATATGTAGACGTTATAAGAAAGTTGTAACTAATCGAGGTCACTATAACCGTGTTCAGCAGTATTTGCATGTCGCCCAGCCCCCCCTAAACTAAAATCCTGGGTGCGTCACTGCACAGTATAGTATATTAGTAAAATCTAATTTTACCACTAATTGCAACAATCCAGCAGACAGTTTTGTTAAACTAAAATGTGGCACAATGGTGAAAGCCAGAAATTATATATATTGCTCAAGAGAAAAAAACATATTTTTTAATTGGTGAGATTCTGTTCTGCAAGGGACCTATCTATGATGTGTCATGTACTTCTGATTTATTAGAAATTTGTTTATTTCAGAGTCAAAATATGAAATAAAGGCATGGCTTGCCTCAGAAATAGATTGTAAGCTATGGCACATACCATTAAAAAAACCAGACGTTTATTTCCAGTTTTACATTCCTAAACATCTGATGATTGCCAAAATTTGTGATTAATGTTATTTAGAATTTATATGAAAAGGTATGCAGTGATTTTTTTCTTTTAATTGAATAACATTTCAAAATTCTTAAGAAGCAAAAAATAGGGAATATTGGAGTAGTAATTAATTTCTGATAATTTAAGCAATCACTTTAATCTAATGGTAATAAAAAATTTAATTAGGAATACTCAGGGGCGTAGCCAAGAGGGGGGGGTTAGGGGGTCATAACCCCCTCATGAGGAATTTTTTGCCATACAAAATGTATATTCTTCACTACATTATCACACCCACGTATACATATATATGAGTTGTAGTAGTCGTAACCCCCCCCCCATGAAAAATTTCTGGCTACGCCCCTGGGAATACTTATTTGCTTTAATTTTGATACAGTTATTTACTTTAACTATGCTACACTCCTATATCATTGTTGTTATCCTTTTAGTTAAACTAGCTGGAATTCTGCAAGATTTTGGATTCATAAATAATAAGTATGTGACTGTACGAAATTAATGTACTAAAAATTTGTTTAAAACTAGCTATTTCTTTTAAATATCTGCCAACTTCTTCAGTAAATATGCATATTTTTTCACTATTAAATGTTTATGTGTCATTCCGAGAAAAATAGTAAAAACTATGTCCAAGAAAATATGATTTTTTATTTAAATAATGGTAAATAATTTTAACGTAACCATACTTGTTTTTTATTCCTTGTTTTATTTTGCTTCGTTGGATATTTTCCTTTAAATTCTAGATAACGTATGATATCCACAATAAGTTTTTAATAGCTAAAGAGTGAAAAACATGTCCCATGCTGAAGTTTATACAATTCAAATATATTAAGCTGGTTAAGCGGAATAATTAACTGTATGCAGAGGCGTAGCCAAGGGTGGGGAGTTAGGGGGGTCATAACCCCCCCCCCATGAGAATTTTTTTTGCCATACAAAATGTATATTCTTCACTGCATTATCACACACACGTATACATATATATGAGTTGTAGTAGTCGTACCCCCCCCCCCAATGAAAAATTTCTGGCTACGCCCCTGACTGTATGTAAACACAAGTTCCTTAAAAGACTGACAGTAAAATTAACTCTTTTCTTATTGTCAGTGTCCCAGATTTTATTACTCTGTAAGGTCCACTCTGTTACAGCAATTTCTTTTCAAAAGAATTAATATTATATAAAAAAATTGTAACACCACTGAACTGCCTGAAGTGTTCACTGTTCACCTGCAGTCAGCCATATTCGATAAAATTTCCAAGAAGTTAGGTTGCATTACATGTCTATTATTACTTCAATGCATTAAGTAAATGTCCACTATATTACATTAAAATTTTTATTTCATAAAAATTTGTAAAATAATATGTTTCTGGGAATCAATATATAATTCATGAAGTTTATTTATGTAAAGTTTATTCTTATTATTGCTTAAAACTTACAATCTCTAGCCCTGCTTTTATAATTATTTGTTCACTCTGTTAAGCAAAGAATGTAACAGTGTGGACAATTAGTGCAACAGAATAGACAATTTGGCAGAAGCAGGTAATATATTCAACTGCAAACAATATGTATAGCATTGTATTTTTAGAAAATGATAAATGCATCGAATATTTTACTGGAACTGCATTTTTTGCTTTATTTATGAGAAAACAGGAAGAAAACCCAATAATTGTGTAAAATGATGCATCTTTTGTAAAATAAATAACACCACCAAGCAGTTGAAGTTTGTAATTTTTTGAAATACTTAAATTTACGAAGCACGGAAAAAGGGCACAATATTGAATGCTTCTGTATTTTGAGAAGAGAAGCGGGGGGGGGGGGTGAATTAAAAAAATATGAGAAACAAGTAGGCGTCCAAAAAGGCGTAAACATAGGAACATTAGTGTATTTTGTATTTATTTCTACTGAAAACTGCCATTCAGACAACTTTTCCAAGAACTGTGCCTGATTTGTAAGTACAGTATACAGCGTAGCCCATGCCGTCCGAAACGCCTCATTGCCCTTTACCGTTTTATGATTTTTTTTTTAATATTGTGATTTTTTCTATCAGTTTTATCTAAATTTATTGTCGTAGCAATAAATAATCTACCTTATTTAAAGGATACTAAAATCTTTTTGGAAAACTCTCCCGATAAAATTAAGCAACTGTCTTATCCCTACAATGCAACGCAAAAAAAGGTCTTAACATTTAGTTATATACCATCTTCACATTCATTAAAAGAAATTTTTGTCCATTATTCAATAACGTTACTATACTAGTGGATGCTTTTACCAGAAGCATTTCCAGTGTGATGTTTTTCTCACTCAGACTCTACAGAAACTACTTGTTCCAGATTAAAAAATAACTAGAAAATAAACAAAGGAGTAATAATAACAATAATACTAATTTAAGCGCCTTTTTTTTTAAATAAACTGATTGATCAATTTGTTTGTATTCTTAGGACAAAGTCCAGAACTAGTCATTCAATAACATAGTAGTTTCGAAAATTTTAAATACCTATCTCATCTTATACTAATCTCATCTAACAGGCAACCCTAAAAAGAGAATCTAAGATCCCCAGATTTAACATGCACGTTCTCTGTAGTATGTTATCACACTCAGTCTGATTTGTAATCAGCTATGGCTTATTATTACTGGTTTTCTTTTTATAATTGCAAGAGTTTATTCTGATTCATGGTAATTTATCTTTGGTTCATGGTTAACTCCTTGGTTTTAAATAATAATTCTTAGAATGAATGATTTATAAGTACATATATTTACATATAAATATTTTTATTTTTAAAGTATTTAATTTAAATATTACTACTTTTATTTTAGACATGCTTTTTTTTCAGAATTAAATTATGGTATTAATAAGTCAATTTAAAAAAACTTACTTAAAAAGAACTTTTTAAATCAGATGTTAGCATAAGTGTAATGCTTTCAAACAAATTTTCATTTCTAAATGCGAAAAAAACCCGTTTGAAAGGAAACTGGCTAAAGATTCTTTGAAACTTATTTCTTAAAATGTAAAATATCGGCTATATATAACTGTAATTAAATTTAATTTTGAACTAGTTTTGGAATAGTTTTAATAATTATATTTTTACCATTATTAGTATTGCAAAGCTTATTACCCCTAACCAACTGTGATTAAATATATCTGCAAGCCTTTTTATGAGAAAAACTGAAACTTTCTAAATCACTTCATTAATGTATAGAGGCATATTTTAGTTATTGGGAATTTTTGTAAGAGGGCTTTATAAAAATTAAAAGTTTGTGTTTGTTTACATTTAATCTCCTGAAAGTTTTAATTCGGTACATTAAAATAACTTTTTAATTTATTCTATATGTATAAGGTCAATATATAAAGAAGAAAATCCTAGGTCAGTGTTTTTTAAGCACCCTCTATAATAGGCATTGGAAGTGATTGTGATTTTTATTTAATATTAAAAATATTAAAATTTTTACTTCCAGTGTAAATTATCATGAAAGTTACTTTTGTTTTGTGGTTAAGGCAGATCTACACGAAGGCTGTCTGCTTAATTAAGGTATGTCTTGGGCGGAGGACGTTTTGAGGAGTTCTGACGCGCCTAGAGAAAATAGCCGCGCGGTAGGCAGGAACCCTCGAGCTACACACTTCAGCCGTTTACCAAATTGTCATGAAATTAGTAAAAAGTATTTATACTACAATGCAAAAGGTCAAAATATTAAGCTTTATAAGTTAAATTTATATCTTCTAAAACTCTTTCTCTACTTAACAAAACTTATTAAACTTTTAAGATAAATTTAAAAAAATAAAACTTGCTAAAATAAGCAAGAATGACGATATATAGAAAATTAGATGGATAAATTATCGAATACTGAACTTCATATATGAAAAAAATACAGCAAGAAGAAAAAAATATCTGTTAAAACAGTTATTATATAACTTGATGTAAAACTGTGAGAACAGCTCAATTAAGGAAAGGGAAAATGTTATTCACTTGTGTTCACCAAATAAAACTTTTTTGCATAAAATATCTTGTATTGCATTGAAAAATAAAACATAAATAAATAAATATTTTAAAGAAACCCTAATATTTAGAAATAATTTAAAGCCAGTACAACAGATTTGGAATGAGAAAAATTGTTTAAACAAAGCGCTTAGAAATAACTGTTTAAATCAAGCAACCCTGACAGTGAACTTTTAAAAAAATATTTTGTCAAGACACAGACTGGAGTTCCTTTTCGCATTTTAAATGGAACAGTTAAAATGAGGTGCAGATGAAAAAGACTGCACCACCAAAATGCTCAATAAACTTATAACATTGGATGCCGCTCAGACATACACATGGAATGGGCGAAATGGAAAGCAGGATTTCAAAAGCCTAATTCTGCCACAAGTTTTACTAAGTAAGTATGGCAATTTAAAATCACGTATAGTTGCCATTTCTCAAAGTTTAATCAATCCAAAGTTTTTGTGTAATGACAGTGGTGCATAGATAGAAGCAGTAGCGGATTCAGGGGAGGGGCTTGGGAGCTTCACCCCCCCCCCCCAAAAGAGATAGCTAGAGGGTAACATTCTGCTTCATTATGCACTTTGAATATGTAAAGTGATCTTTTTTAATCACTTAGCCCCTTCCAAAAATTTTTACATTTGTTTAGACTAAAATTTTGCTTTATTGTATATTTTCTTTGGGTGAAATAAGCTTTTATCAAAATTTAGCCCCTCTTAAAAGAGAATTTCTGGATCCGCCACTGGATAGAAGACAGCAGTCATTGATATTGCATGAAAAATATTTATTAGTTTTTGTAACTTAATTAAGTTTAACAGTTTTGGGCTTTTATTCTGTGTGTTCGACTTCATGAGTGTTCTTTATATGTCTTGAGTAATTTTCTACTTATAATTTCAGAAAGCCTCAGAATTAAATATCCGGACGTGGAAGAGGATAAAGCAAATCACTATATGCAAAGCTATCTCAAATATGCAAAGGAAAGACATGAGTATGTTTTTTTCATTTGTTTATTATTTATTTATTTATTTTTAATTAGGATGATAAAGTATTTTTATTTTTGCGTGACTTACACATGGAAAAAATTATTTTGGTAGAGATTAATTAAGACATCAAGGAGGGTTGATGATCATGACATCGAAAGTTGGATATGAATCTACCAACAGGCTCTGTGTAATATACCATGAGTTACCATTTTTCAAAAATATTTATTTTAACAAATCAATTTTTGTAAGCCAGACATTTTTACAATTTGAATTTCATTTTCCTCGAAGTAAATTCTGCTAGTCAGAATTGAGCTATAAATTATCTGGTATTGTCCATTAAATTTAAGCTGTCTAAGATTGGCTTAGAAACAAAACAAACAAAAGAATTACTTACTGAAAACATAACATGCCATATTTTTTTGTTTAAACCATAAACACCGACAATAAAGTCTAAATTCTAGATTTCACTCTTCATTTTACTATTTTGCTAGTTCATCTGATGATAGCAGAGTACTGTCTAGCACTGACTCATTTGTAATGAACAGAGCAGGCTACATTTTAAAACAATAAAATTAATCTGTCATACTTAAAAAAACAAGTTATGTATTCTAAATCTGATAATCTTATAGATTTTATGTATGCACTGGAATGTGTTTTTAATCATCATTGTAAAACCTTCCAGTCATGTTGATAGACTTAATTCAAGACTGATCCAAAGCTCTGCCTGTCAGTAGCTTTATTAATTTGAGTGTTAATTCAAAATAATAATAATAATAATAATAATAATAATAATAATAATGCACATTAACAATTTTATAAAAAAGAGGCTTAGAATGAAGATTAATATCAACATTTATTTTAAAAAAATTCCATGCAACATAAGAAATTGAAAGGTGCAACAAAAACGGGTTGCTACAAATTATGTCACTAAAAAAAGCGGCGTGAACAAAATAGCAATCTAGTGCTAAAAATCCAAAGGCTCTCCTAAAAATCCAAAGGATATCTAACAAAAGATAATATTTGTATATTTTTTATCTTAGAGCAATAATTGCAAACATGTTTCACACATTGTTAAAACAATTTAAATATATTGAAAAAATAATTTATAAAAACTATCTTTTTCAGTATATATTAATAATTTTGTATAAAATATGTAATTTAGATGTTAAAATATTCATTTTATTTATACAATACTAGTAGAAATAAAAAAAAATTAACCACCACACATTTATCAATATAACTAATTTTAGAATATTTTTACGGAAAACATACTATTTAAAAAAGTTTAAAAATAATATATCTCCTAATACAGTCATGGTTGAAGAGTATCCCGCCCCCCCCCCCCAAACATCTCTTTAGTGTCTTTTTTCTGTTCTACTTTAAGTCATATTTAGTTTTATTTTAAGTTAAAATAGTTTGAGATTTTTAAGTATAAAGAAAGTTACACTTTTAAGTAATACTAATGAAGTTAGTGTTTTTCCTTGTAATTTTATACAGGTATGAAACAGAAATTTGGGTACACATTAAAATTCGTTAATTAAACGTAGTAAAATCTTGGTCATTGACCTTAAGATGAAGTTAAGTTTTTTATTTCAGTTCTTGAAGCAGATGTTTCTTGGCAGAACGGCAGAATTGAATATATTTATTAAATAATCTAATAATTTTCTTCTCTTGCAGGAAATCAAACATGATGTAGGAAATTCGTAAATTTGCCATATTTTTCTTTGTTTTGTTGTTGTGTTTGCTTTGTTATGTAAATTTGTTGAAGAATAAAATGTTTTTACATTACCTGATTGTACTTTCTGCATTCATAAATTTGTGTTTTTTTTTTTTTTATCGGGGGCAGAGAAATAATACGTAAACTTTAATAATTAACATTTATATGAAAGCAAATTTAAGTAATGTAGTAACAAAGAATCCATGCACAACAAAAGAAACTAAAAAAGACAGAATCTGTTCGCTCAATTATTTTAATAATTGAATTAATTTGTTTTCTGCCAGGTTTACGATGATCTGTGTTAACATGTTTGCCATTTGTACAAATCTGAGAATGAAATTATTCTAATTGTCATTTCAGTCACGTTCCTATATTCATAAGTTGTGGCAGTACTGAATTCACATTTTATAAAAAAGAGATTGTCTGGGTATTTATTATGTATAATGTATATATAAAACATTAAATTGCAGGATAGAGGTTATTCGGTGATTTCAAACCTGTAAAAATTGGTAGCAGACAGTAAGATTGGGAAAATAATAAAAATGATCATTTTGGAATGTATAAGAGAATAATTTTAAATATACATAGCACTTGAAACAATTGAAAACACATTGAATTTATATTTATAAATATTTGTAGAGTCTGCGAGTTTCATTAAGGAGTTCAAATAAAGAATGTTTAATGATTTTATGTGTGTTTTAAAAATCCAATACACAAATAAATAAGAATATTTTTCTTTAAAAATACTTCTCTAATGGTTTAAAACAGTGCTTTTGAGCCTTTCTCAAAGCAGCCCAATATAAAAAATTCCATTGATTTCATGTAATAACTATTTTAAAATATAATATTTAGTGATATGTTATCCAAACAAAGATGAAATTACAAAACTGCCAATATTATGACAAAATTAAAAATAACTGTTAAAACCAATGGTGTAGTCCCAAGAAAAAGTTATTAAAAGAGGACGTTTATTTTTGAGATGCTTAATTTTGTGCAGTTAGTTTATGGTAATTTCTATTAAAAAATAAATAAATCTTAACTAAATCATTAATTTTAATTATTTATTATCAAAATTTTTATTTATTTTATATTTTAATACCAGTATTTTGAGTGTTTTTTCTATACACTACTGCTTAAAAACCATTAAGAAAATTACACCTTAGCAGAGATTGGAGAGTGAACAGATTATTCAACTAGTTGCCTTGGGCAGGTTTGGGATTTTGTTGCTGAAGGGCGAACGCAAGGAGTCAAACCTGTGCCTCTATTCCCCTCTGGCTGTGTTTACCTAAGAGGCAGTTTTATAGGATTTTTTTAAAAACCGAAATATAACATTTTTTAGTAGCTTCTTTGATTATTACTGTATTCAGATTTATTATTTGTTACTCGTTTTATTAAATATCAATTATACTACAAATTCATTTTGTTCATGCCAAAAATTATCATTTATTATTTTACACATTTTCGTTTAAAACACTTTATTTTATTTACATTTTTTCAGAAATAGAAACTTGTTTAGATATATACTTATAATGTCCTATTCTGATTTTAAAAAAATTAAGAATAATAACAAATAATGCCGTTAGGATGACTGCACAATGAACTTTCCATTAAAGTCACGGTGCTGTTTGGGTGACGGTACCGTACCGTCGCATTGAAGACACATGGTCACCCCTAAGTCATATTTTGAATTCACGGTGACGTTACGATGTGACGTTGCCGCGGAAGGACATCTGACAGTCGCCTTGACTCATTCGCGACATCACGATAACTTCACATTTAGTTCACAGTGCTATTAAAGTAAAGTCACTACGACGTCACAATGAAGTTCCAATTCTACAAATAAGTCCCGATTTGACTTCACGGTGACGTCCCCTTGAAACGTTGCCGCGGAAGGACATTAGACAGTCAAGGTGACGTCACCGTGAAGTCAAAGTGGGACTTATTTGTGACATTGTGACTTCAATGTGAAGTCCTGGTGACTTCACATTTAGGGCACGGTGCTATTGAATTCCCGTCGCTGTGACGTCGCATTGAAGTCACAATGTCACAAATCAGTCCCGATTTGACTTCACGGTGACGTCCCCTTGAGACGTTGCCGCGGAAGGACATTAGACAGTCAAGGGGACGTCACCGTGAAGTCAAAGTGGGACTTATTTGTGACATTGTGCCTTCAATGCGAAGTCCTGGTGACTTCACATTTAGGGCACGGTGCTATTGAATTCCCGTCGCTGTGACGTCGCATTGAAGTCACAATGTCACAAAGAAGTCCCGATTTGACTTCACGGTGACGTCCCCTTGAGACGTTGCCGCGGAAGGACATTAGACAGTCAAGGTGACGTCACCGCGAAGTCAAAGTGGGACTTATTTGTGACATTGTGACTTCAATGCGAAGTCCTGGTGACTTCACATTTAGGGCACGGTGCTATTGAATTCCCGTCGCTGTGACGTCGCATTGAAGTCACAATGTCACAAATAAGTCCCGATTTGACTTCGCGGTGACGTCCCCTTGAGACGTTGCCGCGGAAGGACATTAGACAGTCAAGGTGACGTCACCGCGAAGTCAAAGTGGGACTTATTTGTGACATTGTGACTTCAATGCGAAGTCCTGGTGACTTCACATTTAGGGCACGGTGCTATTGAATTCCCGTCGCTGTGACGTCGCATTGAAGTCACAATGTCACAAATAAGTCCCGATTTGACTTCGCGGTGACGTCCCCTTGAGACGTTGCCGCGGAAGGACATTAGACAGTCAAGGTGACGTCACCGCGAAGTCAAAGTGGGACTTATTTGTGACATTGTGACTTCAATGCGAAGTCATGGTGACTTCACATTTAGGGCACGGTCCTATTGAATATCCGTCCCTTTGACGTCGCATTGAAGTCACAATGTCGCAAATAAGTCCCGATTTGACGTCACGGTGACGTCACATTGTTACGTTGCCGCGGAAGGACATTAGACAGTCAAGGTGACTCAATTGTGACTCATTCGCGATGTCGCGTGACGGAAATGCGATGTCACTGTGACTTCTCATTTTGGTCACGGTGCTATTAGGGAAGTCCTCCTGCCAAGGCACTACCCCCATCCTAGGCAGATACCCCGCGTGCAGGTTTGCCTTAAAACACAACACACCAACATACATCTGGATGACTCTTACAATTGTTTATCAGTGATCATTACCATTCATATATTAATTCCCATTATTGACACATAATTAAAGGTGACCTTAATATAATAAAGAATTTAAAAAGACAGATTATGTCAAGACAGATTATGAACAAAAGAACTAAATATAGGCTACCTTCTGAATATAATATAAAGGATATTTTAAGCACAATATACTTATGACAACATGGACTATTATATATACAACACTTCATTAAAATTCAATATTCCTACTGCCTTTTTTAGTAAATGGAAAATTAGTGTACTGTCTTCATTGAATAATATATTAGTTAAATCTTTTATTTCCTCTAAAAAACTTTATTTATCTGATCAGATTAACTACTTGCAAAAAAACTTTGTAATTACCAATGTCGGTAAATCCTTTAATAACTATGTAATCCTATGTAAAAAGTTATATCATAGTTTGTTATCTACTTCTATTAGCAACAATTGTAATTTTACTCTTACAAACACTACGGAGTCTATATTTAATAAAAAGATACTAGCATGCCATAAGCTTCTTAACCTGAAACATGATAATCTTAATTATCATGTAGAACGACAATTCTACGAGTGACGCAGCCAGCCCCAATCAACCAACCATAAAACTTCGCGGCACTTATATTTACAGGTAGCTTTCCATTTTTTTTTTTTTTTTTTTTTTTTTTTTTTTGTTCTCTCCTGGATCTCGGAATCCGCTCTAACGAATTTTTTACAATTAATATATGATTTTAATCGGTGCCAAATTCGATGAGTGACGTCGCCGGTTAAGCTACGGAAACTCGTTTTTTTTTTTATTTAATCCAGTTCAAAGAGGGAACTATTTAACCCGCGTAAGGAAATACGGAATATGATCTTGTTTCAAAGGCGGTAAACAAGGCAGGGAGTAGAAATACAGTGCTGTAGATCCGTGACAAGATTTGTACAAGTTACCTTATATCCTAAACCAGTTTGGTCGTAGACAGCTAGTACGATTTGCTTCCGCTTTCTGACCAGATAACTTAGGTTCTATACCCGATGTCGCACTTTTGCGAGATGAGCTTTGTGTTACTGTCGTTTTTCTTTTATTTCATCTTAAAAAATAATAACAGATTATTATAAACTTTACTTATTTTTTCTGTAATTTATTTTGCTATAATTAATAATTAAAAATAGTTAAGACTTTGAATTAAAAAATAATTAATTTAAGTATTTTTTGGTAAAACTCCTTCCTAACTTTTTCTTTAAGTATTTCGTTTTTCTAGTATTTTGATAGCTATTTCTAATTAAATTAAGTCTTTATTTTTCTAATATTATTAATTCTATTTGGAAAATTCAATATGTAATTAATATTTCAATGAATTTTGTTTTCTCTTCAGAAAGCTCACATAATTAATTAATAATAATTATTTAGTATTCAAAGGAAAATAAATAGTAGTTTTACATACTAACTAGTTTTAATAATAATTCTTTTACTCTTCATGTATATATAAAATTTATTGAAATTATAGAATTATAATTTTAAAACCAATATTTTTTCCAAATCTTAGGTTTTTCTCACTTTTATTTTGTATTCCTTTAAATACCAGATTTAAAATTTTGTTCAATACTTTTCAGATAGAAATTTGATTAATTAATCTAAATTTATACATGCACTGTATTTTGTATTAGACATTTAAAGGCCGCAGATGGCATCTAAAACAAGATGTTGTGCCCACCCGAGCCGAGTTGGTAAGATACTGAAGATGGTAGATAAATGAAGTATAAATGTCCAGGGTTCTGGTCTACCGGATGGCTGATAATCTAAAAATTCGGAGTTTTGGACGGTTTTTCTCACGATGTAACGTAAATACGCTTCAGAAGCACGAAGAAAGTCAACCGCGCAAGACCCTTATTCTTAAACTGGTAGTTCATCTAAACGTTCTCTAAAAAAATGAAATTATCAACTGATAGAAAAACAAACAAACATAGTGTGAAGTTAATTTTCTAAAAAGCGACATATAACCAATTATAAACAATAAGTTTTTGAGTAATTTTCTATTTTATTAATGATTATAGTCATTAATTAATTTAATCAAAATTTTGAGATGTATCATTAACTTAGTTAAAAACTTAGTGTATCATAATATAGTTAAAAATTTAACTTAGAGATAGCTTTAAACTGAAAGAAAACATTGCATTGATAGATTACATTGCATTAAAATAATAGAACGAGTAACTAGATTATCATTAATTAAGAACGCGATTAATAAATTAATAATTTTAACGAAACTTATCTTACGGTTATCATTAAACTGAATGCAAATTAATGAATCACAATGCATTAAAACAATAGAACCAATAGTTATATATTATTGTTGTTATTATAGAATTACGGCCGATTAGCTACACGTAGGCTCTAAGCCGAGACGTGGGGGTCTTTCTAAGGGGTCTAACCCGTATTTACGCTGAGTTTTGGAGGAAACCACGGAAAACTCCGAAGGATTAGGTCGGCGGACGCAACCTGGTTTCGAACCAGGCATCTTCCGTCTCCCAGTTCAGAGCGCTATGCGCTCGGCCACTGATGGGGCCCAATAGTTATATAATTATAGTAAAAAAGTTAACTTACGTTTAGCATTAAACTGAATGCAAATTTATGAAATAAAATCAAAGATGGTGGCAGGGATACTAATCTGTACTCGACCCAAATTATAAATAGAAAATTACTCAAAAAATTATTGATTATAATCAGTATTATGTCTCTTATTATAAAATTCTAACAAAAATATGTCAATTTTCTGTTACATGTTACAAAAGAACTTGCTGTGACTTTTTTAACCAAATACTCTGATACTGCATGAAAACAGGCTTGTATATTTATTTACATAACTTAGTGTCAAGCAAACTTGCGAAATTCACCCTTGAAACTAATTTATTATCTTCTGATCATACCCTTAAAAAGTAATGATATCCCCATGCAAAAAACCCTTAACTGGTTAAAAATTTGTGACGCAGCATTTTACTTTATAGCTCTATGAATTTTAAATATGGGTCTTAAAAATAATGATATCAAATTTTGAGTGACGCCCTGCTGGGAATTTTAAAGATTTGTTTTTAAATTCCATTACAGTTACTTTCGTTTAATTTTCTAAAGAAGATTTACGCATCCAAGCAATGCTTTTAATTATGAAATACACTGTCAAATATATCACACTTTCACTGAGTCTATATAATGTATTAAAATGAATTTATTTCAATAATTTAATTTATCTTTTGCGTCACGCTATCCAAAAGGGCAAGTAAAATTTAGGTAAATATTTAGTTAGTGTCATAGTAACCAAACTAAGTGCAATGTATATTTCATAATTAAAAGCATTGCTTAAATGCGTAAATCTTCTTTAGAAAATAAAACGAAAGTAACTGTAATGGAATTTAAAAACAAATCTTTAAAATTCCCAGCAGGGCGTCACTCAAAATTTGATATCATTATTTTTAAGACCCATATTTAAAATTCATAGAGCTATAAAGTAAAATGCTGCGTCACAAATTTTTAACCAGTTAAGGGTTTTTGCATGGGGATCCATACTTAGTACTAATTCCTAAATTTCATAAAACTTCTATTAAATTTAGAACTGTAACTATTGGATGTAATACTTACAATAATATAGCTTGAAAACATTACTTAGAATACTAGCTTCTATGCATAATTTATATATCAAGGCTGACTGCAACTCCATATCTATTAGTAACAGCTATGATCTAAAAAAATAAAATAAAAGATTTACGAAATACCTCTTCTATCTCTATATATGACTTTAAAGATCTATTTAGTAACATACAACTAGATGATTTCTATAGTACTATACTTGATCTATTTAATAATAGCATAAATACATTACCATCGCAATTTTCATTTAATTATTTCAAAAATCTGCTTAAGTCTATAACATACAATAACTATATACTACACAATAATGCACTTTATGAACGGGTCTTAGGTATGCCACAAGCTGTATCTACTTCTAGTTATTTAGCTGACCTTTACCTATTTAATGGTGAGAAACGTTATGATAACTCCTCACTTATGTTATATAGGTATATAGATGATATTATTATCAGGTTGTAACGAAAGTTTTCCGCCAAGTCTTCTTAAAAAACTAACTTCTAACTCCTTAGATAACTGTCGAGTGGTTAATTACTGATCTTCGTCCCCAAGTTCTCGCAGGCTCGCCTCATCAACATTAATAGACCAGCCAGAACTCTCTGCTTCTTGAATGTCATAGTCCTTGTTTATGAACTTTCGGTACCAAACCTGCACAGTGTCAGATGATACAACAATAGTACTTAAAGCTGTACACATAATTCCTTGATATTCTGTAGCAAAATTTTTGCAACAGAACTGGGAGTAAATGATGCTTCTAATCCGCTAGAGTGATAGTTCCATTTGAGACACATTGTACTCAAAATGATAACTATATTTCTTTTATCGATTTCACAACACAGTGGCGGGAAACTTTCGTTACAACCTAATATTATAGCTACTGATAATTATCATAACACTGATATATTGCCCATTACCTATCCTCATAGTTTAGAATTAGTTAAAAATCCTCTACCAAATATTAATTTTCTTGATTTACAAATATTAATACATGATGATAGACATCTTAATTTGAATATATATACAATAAGAGAGATGAATTTACTTTTAATGTAACTATTTTCACTGATTTTACATCATGTATGCATATATCTGTCTTTAGAAATATTATAGCTAATCATCATATAGTGTAATGTCTCTTTGTACCAGTAACTATAAGTCAGATAATATATCTTAATGTATATTATCTGACCATATCTTGTTATGTATATCGTACGTATATTATTATATATATCGTATATTAACATATATATCGTATATCTTAACGTATATTGTTATATGCATATCGTATAATACTGTATTAAGACACAATTACCCTAGCAAATTTCTAAAATCTGTATTATTTCCTAGTTGCAATTAGAAATACTATAAAAATGTGCCCTCTTGTGAATTCTTGGTTGGAGAGGGTGGGGTTTGGATGCTGGTTTTCTTAAAAATGAAAAAAAAAAATCAATAATTTATGAGTATTTACCAGTAATTGTGTGTTGATTTCTAAAAAAAAATTTTTTTTAATATTATACAAAAAAAGTGAATGGAGGATCACTGGTATTCTTTTCTTTTTTCTTTATAGCACTATCAGACATACTCTTAGTTACTTTTACTATAACATAGGTGCCAAGTATTACGGAATATAATTAACCACTTTTTGTAAACAGTAACTTTAAAAATAATTTTCCAAACTAGCTACCTGGCCACGCCTTTTACTCAGAAGTTTTGCGATATTTTACACAGAAAATTAAGGTTCACAAAAAGTGGTTAATTATATTCCGTAATACTTGGCACCTATGCGATAGTGATGCACATAGTGATTTCAATGTAGTTACTTAGCACAAAGAAAGCTAAATATGTAACTGCGGGGGGTTATCAAAAGCACAAATGGATATAGATGGCCGTTATCAAAACCACAAATGGAGGTTTTGATAACGGCCATCACCTGTTATCAAAAGCACAAATGGAGGTAGATGGCCGAGAGCATGAGGCATGCAGGCATGGTTTCAAGACAGAGTGAAGAATGTTCATACTGTTGCCAAAAGATGACGAAAAAGTACCAGATGTCAAATTTCGAAAGTTAAATAATGACAAAAATTAAATAATTTTTTACAAAAGTGGTAATAATTGCATGATATGCAATTATCGCATGAAATGCACATAGTGATGTATAGGCGTAGTTAGATAGATACCTATTTAAGCATTATATACCTAATATATCATGCAATTATTACCACTTTTTAAAAAAATTATTTAATTTTTGTCATTATTTAACTTTCGAAATTTGACATCTGGTACTTTTTCGTCATCTTTTGGCAACAGTATGAACATTCTTCACTCTGTCTTGAAACCATGCCTGCATGCCTCATGCTCTCGGCCATCTACCTCCATTTGTGCTTTTGATAACAGGTGATGGACGTTATCAAAACCTCCATTTGTGCTTTTGATAACGGCCATCTATATCCATTTGTGCTTTTGATAACCCCCGCAGTTACATATTTAGCTTTCTTTGTGCTAAGTAACTACATTGAAATCCTGTTATTTTGTTTTTATTTTGGTAAGTATTTGGTTCGTGGGACCTGATGAGTATAGCCGGTGCTTACTACCCATTGTTTTATTCCTTACAATTCCATTTCAGTTTACAATCTTAACTCTGTTTGGATTTTCTATTTATTGGATATATCTACTTATGCCTCTTTTGGGTACGATTTTATGTTTATTGAAAATATTGGACAACCATAACTGCTGTTGAATGATTCCTTGATTCGCAAGTTTAACCATTTTACTATATATATATATAATATAAAACAGTCAAACTTACGTAATATGAATATCCCATTAATCCATCGAGCCAAAGTATGCACAAAACAAAAAAGCATTAAAAAAAATTTGGAGTCGAGAATAATATTGGAGATATAGGCCTTAAAAGTTGTACACAAACCGATGTCTAGCATTAGAAAACCGAGCTATAAGAGCTAAAAAGGTTGGAAATATTTACCAAGTGTGATTTCGTGGGCCTAAGCCTAACTGCAAGAACCCCAAAAAAGGGGGGAGGTGAAAAGAAACTACACTGCTGGCCATCGTAAATGCAACACCCTGAAGGAAGCATGCAAATAATATGAAATTTACAACATGCATTAGCTGAGGTGAGATATGCAAATGATTAGAATTTCAGCGCAGACGCACATCAAGCGCGCCTGTGGCGCCACCTCAAAGCGCTATTTAAGGCTTGGAGATTTCGACGGTTTCAAGTACAGCAATTGTGTTTTTCTTGCTTTTTTTTCAAAAAAACGATAAATTATGCCTCGTAGGAAACAACGATCATCTTTTGATCAAGTATCCGAGTTTGACAGAGGAAGGATAGTGGCATACCGAGATTGTGGGTTATCTTTCAGGGAAATCGGTCGTCGTATTGGACGAAACCAAACAACTGTGATGCGGATATGTGATCGTTGGGTGCAGGAGGGTACGACGGACAGACGTGATCGACCGCATCGACCTCAGTGCACCACGTCACGTGATGACAGGCAGATTGTACGCATGGCAGTGACGGACCGCTCAGTCACATCACGAACCATATCACAGCAGATTCAGTCTGTAACGCATCATCCAGTGTCTGCGCGTACCATTCGACGTCGTTTACAGCAGAATGGTCTGTCCGCAAGACGTCCGTTGCTTTGTCTACCTCTGACGCGGAACCACAGACGTCTCCGCCGCCAATGGTGCGATGAAAAAAGGATGTGGACGACAGAATGGAATGAAATTCTCTTTACTGACGAGTCACGCTTCTGTATGCAACACCACGACGGTCGGATTCGAGTCTGGAGACACCGTGGAGAGAGGATGCTGAACAGCTGCATTATGCACCGTCACACTGGTCCTGCACCGGGTATTATGGTATGGGGCGGTATCGGATATCTCTCTCGCACTCCTCTAGTACGCATTGCCGGTACTTTAACCAGCCAGCGCTACATCTCCGAGGTGTTGGAGCCAGTTGTCCTTTCTTACCTTCAGGGCTTGCCAACAGCCATATTTCAGCAGGATAATGCACGGCCACACGTGGCACGCATTGTCCAAGGGTTCTTCGTCAATCACCAGATTGAATTGCTTCCCTGGCCGGCGCGCTCTCCGGATCTTTCGCCGATAGAAAACATGTGGTCCATGGTTGCTCAACGACTGACCCAGAGTTCATCCCCAGCTGTCACACCAGATCAACTTTGGCAACGTGTGGAAGCTGCTTGGTCTGCTGTACCCCAAGAACACATTCAAAGTCTCTTTGAATCAATGCCGAGGCGTGTGGCAGCTGTGATCTCCAACAACGGCGGCTACTCTGGGTACTGATTTTGGCAGGAACCACGCTTCATAGAATGCTGTAAATTTAATCATTTGTTACTTGGTCAACATGTTATCTACACAATAAATTTTGTTGTGATATCTCTTGTTTTTCTTGGTGTTGCAATTTGGGTGGCCAGCAGTGTAGATTAATCAAATTCTATCTTCAGGCGCCACCACTTGAATGAATCTAGTTAAAAGAAAATCAAAATAGCTAGGTTTCTGTAGCTTGCATGACAAAATGAGTGATTAAAATCTACCTAGGGACGCGACCATAGCTCAAGTAGAAAAAACAAGCGTGGTAATGAACCAAACATGGAGTAAAAAGCTCCGATACCTAAAATCTGAAAAGGTGATGCCCGCATAGAAATAAAAGTGACACTAATGCAGCAAGAACCAAGTAGTAAAAAAAAGGAGAGAGAAATTAAACAACCAGATGAAATTGCAGCCTGAACAATGTAGTTAAAAAGAGAGAAATCAAAACAGAAACAGTAACAGGTGCGGGGTATAGGAAGGAATAGTAAAACATAAAAGAAACATGTATAGCTAATCAATGAGCAAAAAAGTACAGGCTTAAATACATATACGTATCACCTATAATAAATTAATACTATTGGAAAAAAAAGAAGTGCAATCGCTCCTCTGAGGGATCGAACTCGCATACTTAGATATTCAAGGGCTATCTGAATAAGGAGTTGTCTTGAGGAGGAGGCCTTTTTAAAGGCTTCTGACGTGTATTCACGTTATATCTGAAGAGAACTGACAATAATCTACCAGTATTCAGTGTCTTATCCACTCGGTCATTGGTGGGGCCCGTCCTTTCATAGGAAGCAAAGTTGGTCCATCCTTAAGGTGCCTCCATTTCCATATTTAAGTGACCGTTACTTCCGGCCTTAGTAGTCGACCAAGGCCTGATGTTGCCAAGCACCGCACCATCAGGAAAAAAATGTCATTGTCTATTACTACATGCAGCTGCCAACCTTTAATGAATACAATCAACTACTTCTTCCAAATAGTATATTTTTTGGATATACTTTCGGCATAGCATCCGGACAATGAACTCGGTGTATCCTATGGCAAAAATTACCGTTCCAAAAAGTGGTTATTTATATTTAGAGATCGACCGATACCCGATGCTTTTTTACAAGGGACTGTATACATATTATAATACATACTTTAACATATCACAGCTGCCAAAGGTTTTCCACCACTAATTTCTACATAACAGTTTGTGTTTAAAATAACGCAAAATATCTAGTGCAAGTCGTTTAAATTTGTGGTGGAAAACTCCCGAAAGTTTCGGGAAAGTTGGCAGCTATGTTATATAGATCACGTTTCCCATCGCTTGCATTTGGCGAAATTTTTCTCTGTGTATACATTTTTCCGAATGTGACAGGAAATTAGGTTCCATGTAAAATTCAATTTTCTATGTTGATATGTATACAGCCCTTTGTAAAAAAGAATCGGGTATCGGTTAAAATATGATATCGGTCGATCCCTAGAAATGATTATTTTTGCTACAAACATGTCTGATAGCGATTTTAATGTTAAGGTATAGAAAACTGGAAATACAGCAATTTTGCACCTTCTTGTTTCAAAAATGAAAGCTTTTCCATAATTCGTGCTCTAAATAGTTTTGAAAATTAGAACATATTTCCCATATTATGCTTAAAATGAGTATGCAGAAAAAGTCTTTGCAGCATTTAGAAGTAAGAAAAGTTTCAATGAATGCTCAACGTGCATTTCTCTTATATCTCTGGTATAAAAGTGTCTGTATTACAAGTATTATTCGAGAATATTAAAAAAATGTTTGGAACTGTAGATGTAAACTTAAATTGCATTCTTTGTAGCATTTAGAATCAATATAAGTTTTAATGAATAATTAATATATTTTTCACTTATATTTTATGTGTTTGGCATTCATAGGTTTATTTTTCAATGTTCATCGACACTATACTATATAATAATTTAACAGCTGCTAAAATTTTTTTTTAAAACCTGTCATTGATTTAATGTAATATTATCATATACTGTTTAAACTTAAGCAACCACAAATATAGTTCAGTTGTCTTAAACTTAAGAGATGAGTTTTGAGCTTTCGAAGTACGTGAGCGCTTAATCCTACGAATTATCGAATCATGAAAGGACGGCTTCTTTACTGAAAGCCTCTATCATCGCAACGGAATGGCACAACTTAGTCTACGTTACTACGGGCACCTAGTTCATCCTGTTAACTATTTCCATGTACTTGTGAGATTACCGTGAGTGTATTGGGTTTTGACAACACGTCCTAGATATAGAAAGCCTTACAAATCCTACGTCATCAAAGTTTGACGTCAAGATTCTGCCTACTTGTAAAAGTTTTTTTTTTTTTTTTTTTTTTTTTAAACACAAAATGAAACTATTAAAAATTTCTTTAGAATTTACTCATGAATAGCAATATTTTAATAATTTGGGATTAAAAAATAAAATTTTAAGGCATATGGCAGTTTTTAACTGTGACTAATTAGATAATATGACAAGGAAATAGATCAGAACAAATAATTTCGTACGAGAAAGGTATTTTAATTCTAATGTTTAATTTAAGGCGCCTGCCTACTGTCGGGGGGGGGGGATTTTTCTTAATAATTAAAAAATTGCTAATTTATGTGCATTATATAATAGAATACAGTTAAAAACTGCGAATAACATGAGAAAATATGCAAATTTTAAAATATTTTAATATTTAGGCTCAAAATATGCATAAAATTTGCGAAAAAAAGCACTTTACCAAAACATTGTAAGTCAAATTTAAATAAAGATATTTTTATTCTGTAAATTTTATTTTGATTATTGAAAGGTCCTTAAGGGTATGAACTAAACTCGAAACTCTAACAATGTTATTTAATATTTTAGAGAAGTTAACATTTTATGCGGGGGAAAAATCACGAATATACATGACAATTCATAACTTCTATCAACAAAAAAAAAAAAAAAAATAATTTAACTAGATTCATCATAGTAGTTCAGTCCCTAAAATGACTCCTCAAGAGTGTTTTGTCAAAGTTTCAAAACATTGCATTAATAATTTTTTGAGTTATGGTGTTTTGCGATAAAGCAAAATCGTAAAAATCTCATTTTGAGAAAAAGCATAAAAAAGAAACAAATACTAAATCTTACCTCAAAAATTAAAAAATTATTTTTAGAATGCTCCTGATTTGTACAGCTCACCATCTCTATTATTATGAACAATGATCTTTTTTTTTTCTAATTGCTTTTAAAATTTTTCTACGTTTATGTGCACTTGGGGTTGAATGACGGTTTGAATTGGTCATTCGAAAGCCATCGAGCTGTCGATATCCTGACATGGTAAAATACCCAGGATTTGTGATATTTAGATCTGTTAAAACTTTTAGACAGCCTTGATAGCCTTCATTGAACTGTATTACTGCATCATACGCCCCCAATTTCACAGTTTTTAACGATACAAACACTTCCTTTGGCACTTTCTGCCATATAACGCCATTAAAACACTCATTGGCGTTTTGTGTTTTTCCATGTAGGCATTTTTCCAAAATTTCCCTAGAACACAGTTCTAAATAACACAGTTCTAAAGAGAAGTTAACATTTTATGCGGGGGAAAAATCACGAATATACATGACAATTCATAACTTCTATCAACAAAAAAAAAAAAAAAAATAATTTAACTAGATTCATCATAGTAGTTCAGTCCCTAAAATGACTCCTCAAGAGTGTTTTGTCAAAGTTTCAAAACATTGCATTAATAATTTTTTGAGTTATGGTGTTTTGCGATAAAGCAAAATCGTAAAAATCTCATTTTGAGAAAAAGCATAAAAAAGAAACAAATACTAAATCTTACCTCAAAAATTAAAAAATTATTTTTAGAATGCTCCTGATTTGTACAGCTCACCATCTCTATTATTATGAACAATGATCTTTTTTTTTTCTAATTGCTTTTAAAATTTTTCTACGTTTATGTGCACTTGGGGTTGAATGACGGTTTGAATTGGTCATTCGAAAGCCATCGAGCTGTCGATATCCTGACATGGTAAAATACCCAGGATTTGTGATATTTAGATCTGTTAAAACTTTTAGACAGCCTTGATAGCCTTCATTGAACTGTATTACTGCATCATACGCCCCCAATTTCACAGTTTTTAACGATACAAACACTTCCTTTGGCACTTTCTGCCATATAACGCCATTAAAACACTCATTGGCGTTTTGTGTTTTTCCATGTAGGCATTTTTCCAAAATTTCCCTAGAACACAGTTCTAAATAAGACGGCTTTACTGTATTTAGGATGTCGTTGGGTAAACCAGGGTACTTTTCTTTTATACTGATTTCCCCTTTTGCCAGAGCTCGTTGATAAAAGCACCAGCTCTGTGTTCCAGTTGGGCATTGTCCATGCATTGGCTTCTTTGCATTCGATGCACAGTGGAATAATACTGCAATAACATTTTGTTGCATGCTTTTCAAATCCCCAACATTAGCACGAATGGCAATTCCATAATAATTCTGGAGCCTGTCTATAAATGCGTCAGTCAACTTACCCTTTCCCGAGATACCTTTGGTTTTTGATTTTAGTTTCCGTAAACGTGAACCTACACGTTTCTGTATGTGTTCAATACACTCTAATTTGGTCACACTTTTTTCTCCGTAAGTGTCCTGTACACACTGAAAACCTTTGGAATCCCCGTCACCATAATACTTTACGTACTTCAACTTCCGTTGATCCACAGACCGCTGAAAAATGCGTGATGCACCAACAGTCTCCATTTTTCCCGCAGCACCTTCAAAATTGCATTGACACACATGATCAGCTTTTAATGAGTCCAACTCAGCATTCTTTAAGAAGTTATGTAATTTTTTACATATTCTACAGTACGAAGACATAACTTCCAGGTCTAAAACCTTTCCAGTGTCCACTGAAATAGCTGCAACGCAGCCATTAAATGATGTGTGACTTCTTCGCTGCCAAGTTCCATCCACCGAAACTCCACATCATCGCTGTTTGTTGTTGAGCGAACTTCTTCAGCTGCTTTTAGCATAGAACTTTCAGCTATATCTGCTACAACTTTCAAAAGTTTCTTTTCATACTTTTCATAAGTAGCTTTTGCAAGTCTTGGTAAATTCATAGTGCTACAAAATTTATAAGCCGCAGAGAAACCTCTGCCAATTTGCCTCATTCCATAAACAAATCTCTTGTTTACTTCTGACTCATTATTTACCTTGTTGGATGAAGCAAAACCTTTCAAAAAGTTGCCGTTGTTACACTTCAAAACAAAATGAGAACATAATCCAAACCTTGAGTCTTCATTTAAAGTTAATCCTAAATTCAGACATTGAGGACAGCAAATGTCAGAAAAAACACTGCACAATATCACTAAATCAATAATTCTACTTCCACTCATTGATTGATCTGCTAATTCAACACTCGTATTAGTCGTAACTGTGTCCAGTTTTGCACATGCTATAGTACGTACAGTATGATTTTCGAGAGTGTCATTTTTGTTAGATTTGCTGTATCTATTGCCATGAAACTGGCGTTTTTTCTTCCTGCCAATACTTTTTCCCATTTTAAGTCAAAAAAGATTTAAAAAGCTAAATTAAATTAATATTAAAAAGCTTATAAACACTCGTAACGGAAGCACGGCAAACACGCGACGAAATTGTAAACAAACGTAGTAGCCTAACTTTAATGCCAGATTTCTAAGTAAAAACTGCTGTTGCCACAAATATAAAACACATTCTAAATAATTTGAAGTTTTCAATTTTATTTTTCATGCTCATTTTATAACTAATAACAAAGTTTAATACTCATATTAGGTAAAATAGTAATGTAAACAAACATGTACGATTCACTTCCGGCGGCAGAATCCTACTTCCGGTTTCGAAAGCTTCCAAGTGACTTCTATTAAAATTCGTATAACTCAAGTTCTAAACATGATAGAAAGAAAATTCAAACGGATTTAGAAAGCTAATAAATTAAGCTTTAATAAATAGCCAAAAACTAAAAATCGGATTTTTGACCGAAAATTGCATTTTAAAGGTAGGCAGGCACCTTAAGATATTTTCTAATATTTGTATCATTCACCAAATATTTTAGACAGTTTTACTTTGTGAAATGAAAACTGTGTTCACGGCAATTTCGTAGGCCTTATGACGTCGTCAAAGCTGGATTTGGTAGGCTTTCTATATGTAGAGGTGCTGAATAGCATCGCAATCGTTCGTCTTACAACAATGCAGTTATGTTTGCTCTTATCTTTCATGTTGATTTCCTTCTCATTCATATGAAGCATGAAAAAGAAGTTAATTATTTATCGTAAGTTATGCAAGCCTGTTTTTGTTTTTGCGTGTATGTGTGTAAGCGGGGTCACACAATATTAATAACATTCTTGAGTGAATGTAGTCATTATTAATTGCATTAATTGTTTTTGGAATTCGAAAAGAAAACGGGGCATGTATTTGGTTTAAATGTGGAAAGCAGTACCTCGCATAAGATCCTTACCCACTGTACTCAGTCGTGTTTTTTTAACATACTTTCCGTAAGCTTATATGGAATTTTTAAATATTGTTCTCTGAATTCCATCTTGAATAGTCTTGAGTAATAGTAGAGTTGCCAACTGCTCCGGAATATAATTAACTAATTTTTTTAAACAGTAAATTTTGGCTTACGTTATGTCGAAAGTTCGAAGCTGGAGGTGTGGGCTGTTTATCACTTAATAAAGTATTTAAAAACTTACTGTTTGCAAATGTGGTTAATTATATTTCGGATATCGACATCTCTATTAGTAGAGGTAAAATGTTTAGGGATCGACCGATACCATTTTTTAACCGATACCCGATACTTTTTACAAAGTGCTGTATACATATCAACATAGAAAATTGAATTTTACATTGAACCTAATTTCCTGTCACTTACATTCGGAAAAATGTGGACACAGAGGAAAATTTCTCCAAATGCAAGTGATGGGAAACGTGGTCTATACAGCATAACTGCCAACTTTCCCGAAACTTTTGGGAGTGTTCCACCAATTTTAACCATCTTGCGCTAGCAATTTGTCCTTATTTTAAGTAAAAATTGCTATGTAAGCATTAGTCGTGCAAAATCTTTGGTAGCTGTGATATGTTGAACTTTGTATTATAATATGTATACAGTCCCTTGTAAAAAAGTATGGGGTATCCGTTGAAATCTGGTATCGGTCGATCCCTAATTATATTCCGTGAAGGTTGGCAGCTATGCCTATGTATGCATGGCTGGTGCAATGAATCTCAAAAGTTAGTAAAAATGCTTTCATAATTTAGATCATCGTGTACCACAAAATAGAAAATCACCTGAAGGTATAAAACAGCTAGGAAAGAAAATGTTATTGGCCGTTGAAGAGATTTTAGCTAAAGAAAAGATATTTAGCTTGCACATTTGCCTTGTGTATAAGTGTTTTTTTTTCTATCAATTTTTAATTCAGCCTACGAGTCTCTTAGATATTTTTTTCCTCGGCAGACGTTATCTTATTTTTTACTCAGTTCACAGTTTTGCTAATGCGTCTTTTTATGCGCCACATATTTTTGATTTCCTAGTAAATCTTGGATGTCTCTCCTCCATAGTTATGGTGAAAGATTTATTAAAAAAATTGGATTTCAAAGAAATAAGAATGAAAAAAATAAACGAAATCCAAATGAATTACGAAATCCAAACAACTTGAGTCCATAAATGCAGAAAAAAGAAATGTAAATTCTCATTTATGTAAGGTAGTATCTGCATGTAGACTGTTCACGAGTATTAAAGGTCTTCTATTATACAGGGTGTCCCAAAAAGGTGGTAGCTGCCTTTAATTCTTTGTCGTTTAGAGATAAGTGGGCAGTAAATTGAAAAAAATGTTCAAAATAAGGTCGGAAATAAGACTTTGCTGAGAAAAAATTCCTCTCGTTAATTTCGTAATTTTACACTTTTTAAATTTGTATACGATCCCCGTTCAAAACGATTTCCAATTAATAAAATGTGCTCCATACACTAATGAGGTGACATACAAAATTTGGGAACTATACCTGAAAAAATGTCAGAGATATGAAGATATAACGCTGACTTCAACCACTTTTCAATGACTCTCGAAGGGAAAAAAATCAAGTCGAACGATCGCATTTCAGGGGTCGTACAAAAATTACAAAAGAAATCCTTTTTTCACTTACAGTGAACGTTTATATTCAAAATCATGAATAGTCCCCGATCGTCTTTCTTTAAAGATATCTCTGCGATGTTGTATGATGAAAGGCTCAAATTTGGTATATCACCTCAGTAGTGTATGGGGGCACACTTTACTAATTGGGAATGTTTTTGTACAGGGGACGTATACAAATTAAAAAAGTGTAACTTTTTGAAAATTAACGAGAAGAATGTTTTCTTAACGGAGTCTTATTTCTGAACTTATTTTGAACATTTTTTCAATTTACACTGCCCACTTATCTCTAAGAGATTAAGAATCAAAGTCTGTTACCACCTTTTTGGGACACCCTGTATATGCCAGCGAGTTCAGCTATAAATGAGAAAGTGAAAACTATTTATGAATTATTAAATCATTTCAATAATCGAGGGTACAAATGTATATCAACTTTATTTTATTGGAATCAGTATGGTTTGAAAACTTCCTAAAATGAATGTTTATTTGCTTCGGATCAGTAGTTTTGAAAATGTGTGATAATATAGTCAAAATTAAAACTTAAGTGATCAGTAGACCGTTCTGCACATTGCTATTTTTGTAGCTAATTTCTGCTAGCATAGTTAAATACTGATACAGTCTCCAATGTCTAACTCGTCCAGTTTTCATTCTAGAGTAATGAAATTGTGTATTATTTCGGATAAAATGAAATCAAAAAACTGTTTGAACTGAAAATCTCAAGGTTAAATTAAAAGAATTATGCATATGAGCTTAGAGAATGCTAAGTTTGTATAGGAAAATAAAAATTATTAAAGCAAAAACATAGGTAAAAATAGTTTTATTTCTGCCATATTTTAAAGGTAGAATGTAGTCTTTTACTGAGCATACTGATTTAAGAAAAAGAGCTTTATAGTCATTCTGCTTCTACAAGAAACTAAATGATTCATCCGATAAAAGAGGTAGTCACATGTTGTTTGATGCCTCACTGAAAAACAAAAAAGTTCTGGAAAAACCTAGATTTAATGATACCTAGAGCTTTAATTTTTGCAACTTCGTTGTAAGAAGCAGTTTCAAGAAATCTTTTAGAATTACTATAAAAGCGCGTGATATAGTCAAACAAAAGACATTGCACGTTTATTTGACATTTGACTGCTATAATTACGGTTAAAGACACTTATTTCTTTCCACGAGAAGAACACAAAAAACTTCCTCTTACGCGATTTTTTATTTCAGTTCATCATTATAATTTTTTTTTCCCGCTACCAGCAAGAAATTTTTTTGAATATAATTTGTTGAACTTAAAAATGATTGATTGTGTTGTTGTCTCGTGTTTTGATTTTAGCAGACGGATATAATGCTTCAACGTGTCTTAAACGTCAGTAACAGAGAATTTTGTTTCTCATTCAGTTTTAATGATTCTTTTTTAAAAATTCATTGACTTTATCATAAATAGGTTTGAAATTGCTTTTTTTAAAGAATACATAGCGATCAAACTGGTTTAGGATCATTTAAATCGATAATGCTATACTGACTTGATTTGCGGACCTTCGATCAACTGTGACAAGTGGCACTCTAAGCAACAAAACGACAATCTTCGTGAAACTTAATGAGCTATTTGTAGGGATCGACCGATACCCGATACCTTTTTACAAGGGACTGTATACATATTATAATACAAAATTTAATATAGCACAGCTACCAAAGATTTCCCCCCACTAATTTTGAGATAGCAATTTATGCTTGAAATAAGGAAGAATTTCTAGGGCAAATCGTTTAAAATTGTGGTGGAAAACTCCCGAAAGTTTCGGGAGAGTTGGCAGTTATGTTATATAGACCACGTTTCCCATCGCTTGCATTTGGAGGAATTTTTATTAGTGTCTACATTTTTCCGAATGTAAGTGACAGGAAATTAGGTTCCATGTAAAATTGGATTTTCTATGTTGATATGTATACAGCCCCTTGTAAAAAAGTATCGGGTATCGGTTAAAATATGGTATCAGTCGATCCCTAGTTATTTGTGGGAGCTTATTAAAAGTTGGCGTCTAAAAGTACTTTCAACCAACGGTGTGTCCCATGGAAGGATTTTTTAGATTTATAAACGGGGAGAAAATCTGACGGATTTAATCAGTACATTTTCATCAATGAAGTTTCATTATCGGTGCATAAAATTTCTTTAATAGTGCAGAAATGTACCTAAGGACAGAGTTGTCAACCTTTACTTTATGCTATTGACCCCTTAAGCCTCACTCCCTTAAAATGCACAGGTGAAGCTTTCTCCTTCTATATTTCTATAATATTGCGGGGTAATAGTGTTCAAATGTTATGCGCCAGAAAGATAAGAGCATTTCAATTCTTCTGCAGACATTTTATTTATATCTCATTTTACACCACAGATGGCAACACCAGACTACTTTTAACTAAATTCGGAGATAGTTTATTTTTAAATAGATGGTAGCAGTACTCAAATAAATGTATTTGTGATATGCGTTGTGCAACTTTAGCTCAATATTTTTACTTATGTTAAAAAAAAAAACGCTTTTTCAAATATTTATTTTCCTTTTCGAAGTAAGTTTAATAAAATTCTCCTTTAAATTCCCTCTTGTTTAAAACATATATTTATAATGATTCCCTGATTACTAGGAAACACACATTCAGTCACAATAACCCTAAATGTTGGGCATTTCCTAGAAATTGATTTTTTTTCGCACTAAAAATATGTCCAAAACCTTAAAATGAGTACGTAATATATTATACATGAACTCACTTTTATACAATTCTGCGGAATGAGAAAAAAGGCACTTTTATGACCATTTTCTTGAAAATAATGAGACCATTTAGGGGTTAACGAATTATTGCAAACAGTAAATTTTTTAAAGGCTTTTTCCGAAGTAACAATGAATACACACTCAACGCTCATGATTTGTGCTATATTTTAAGTTGAAAAATACCGTTAGAAAAAAGTGATTAATTACGAAAAGGTTGGTGACTCTGCCCGAAGAAAAAAATTGTTCAAAACTGTGATTAGTTGAAATTGTATGCGGGAAAAAAACTGCTCACATTTTTTAATGCTTCTGAAAAACATGTAAATGCCGGACAAATGAAATAGTTCATGGTTAGAAATACGTTGTTTGTCAACAGTTTGCCAGCATATTTGACGCAAAAACCGTTTGGCGGAAATGACCGCCGGGATAATACGTAAGTACCCTCTATTTTTTTTTAAGGACAGCAGGGGAGTAGCCAGGGGATGGCTGATGGGCCTGCAACCACCACCGAAATGAGTAGTAAGATATGGAGAAAATTATGCATTTGCGGATGAATTTTTAAGTTCCCCATGATATCCTCATGGTATATTTAAAAGCTCCGCTCGAGAAATTTGTGGTCCAGCGATGAACGTGATCCAAATGTAATTCTTTTTATAATGTATTTTTTTTCCAAACGTAAAGTTGTTTAAACTCGATTTATGAATTTATTTTGTCTTTTCTTCTTTCTTTCTTTTTTTTAAAAATTCATTTTCATATTCGAACTCTTTAAGGCAAAATAAAGAAACCGATTCCATTTCTTTTAAAGAAAAAGAAATGTTAGATCAATTTTTATAAGTTATATAGCATTCCAAATTTTTAGTTCTCAGCCATCCCAGAAAAAAAATGCTGGCTACGCTACTGAAGGACAGTCTTAATCTCTCGAGGTTCTCAAAGGACTGGTAAATGGTAGCCTGAACTCGAAATATGATACTAACTAAACTCAAAATATAGCGCAATATTTACAGCTAATTCTGTTCTCTTTGAAGAATTTGAAGGGGTGATGCCATCCGCGAGGATATCTATAAGAAGCTACCTACATTTGCATAGGGGACGAAAAACACTCTGGACGATGTCCACTAAGTCAAATCAAAGTGTCGCGAACCACCACGGAGGATTGATCGAATTAAAGGGTCGTTCTGGTACGTTTTAGGTTTCTCCCACCACAAATGTCGCGAAATCTGCCTAAAATACAAGTAAAGTACGCCTCCCACACTCTCGGCCTTTTGAGTTACCATTTCGCCGCGTCTGTTTGTGAGATTTTAGACTGGGTACAAAGCGGATTACGGATTTAAAACCACAACCTCATGCTATGGATAATGATTGAGAGTCAGAAAAACTATACTAAAGAAAAATAATCTCTCATCCCACACGCGCCGAGGATTTTCGTTTGATGCTGCAAACAGGTCTTCTGTCTCGGATGAATCTTAATACTGCTGTATTCAGGTCTGATACTGTTATCAGTTTGTCTATCAAGTGTATTTTGGCGAAATAATCTGTATGTCTGTCTGCTCCCATCTCCCCACCCAGAATCATTTATTAAATATGCTTATATTTCGCTTCCCCCCCCCCCAAAAAAAAAATTAATTTGTCAAAGAAATGCTAATTCTCTTCTCAGATTTCAGGCTGTCTGGAAAGCTAAATTAACTTAACTGGCTTTAATTGAATATTTCGGCATGATTTATGGCATGTTTTATGCAATAAAAACATGACAGTTTGGATAGAATTTTGGGAGGCTTTTCTAAAGTTAAATTACAGGGTTGGCTTCAATGGAGCGTGATAATGTGACGTTCCAATTACGTCACTTCAGTGATAACCGTCTGGGCATCCTTCTGAATAACTTTTGCCATGGTATTTTTTATTGAATTCAGCAATTAAACAATTAAAACAAGCAGAAACGGTGTTCCAAAATAAAAAAAGAAATTACTTTTAATCGCTACAAAAAATAACACGAGGCTTCAGATGACGAAAGGTTGTCTTTAACAATTCAGTCCAAAACAGTCACAACTTGATTTAGTACATTTCTTTGTTTTTCAAAATCGAATTTCGCCCGCTGAACTACGTTAGGAGGAGTATATTAATGTTACTCGCAAACGTGGTTACTAGGTTCTACTGCGTGTGAACATTACGTAATTATTGAAGAAAAGAATGATTTCTCGGCTGATACATGAATTATTCGGAAATATATGGTACATTTCTAATGAAAAAAAGATGATCGCGATTAGAACTATTTTCCTCACCCACACTACATGGAGAAAGTGGGCATTAGCATCCTATGAGAGGACTTTACATGGGCCTTAGGCTAGGGTCTTGAATGGGGGGAAAAAGTCAAATAGAAAATCCATTAGATGACTAGAAAGTTTGAAAAAAATTACGAAACGAATTTTCACAGTCCCCAAGGTGTCTACTGAACAAGATAATGATTGCACTGCACACCCGATGGGGTTGAACTTATAAAATAATTCTTATAGCAAAATCTCACAATGGCATTGCTTTCCTCAACACTATCTTTTTGAATTATTTCACTTTTTATGTAAAGTTAAAAAAGTTAAAAACAAAAATGTATTTACCTTTAATCTAAACAAGGATACAACATAGATGAGCCCCGTGAATATAAATATAAAATAAAAGACCTGCATTAGTTTTTTAGAGGCCGAAATACCGCTGGTATTTCAATCTGTTCGGATTTCAGTCTGTCTGAAAAATTAAATTCACTTAACTTGGTTTAATGGAATATGATTTATGAAATAAAAACACGACAGTTTGAACGGAATTTTGGTAAGTTTCTCTAAAGTTAAATTTTCAGGGTTGGATTAAAAGTTTAATTCAACATTTTATTAGCGAATCTAATTTTTTTATTTCTTACACAGTTATTAATTTGCTCAATTTTCATCGTAGAACACCGATATTTCAGAAATAGGGCAAACTGGACTTAATTAATAAATAAAGGAAAATAGCTTGCATTGCAGATTTCATCGTCAAGAAAATTAGATAAATATTTTTATAAAGCTACTAAACATAAATCATGAACTTAGTTCTAGATAGTCAAAACGCAAGATATTCTTGCACTTGAATTTACACACAATTTGTTCATAACAGGATTATAAAATCGAGGATTTACAGCACAATAAAAAAAGATTTAATATTCATCAACAACAGTAACTGCCGTTCAGTTTATGACATCCGTTACATAAAATCCATGGAAATACGTATTTAATATATAACCATTTTTGAAGTTTGTATGCGTTACATGCGTATAAAAAGTTAAGTAATAGGAAATGCAATCTTTAAAGATATAATATAAATCTACACGAAAACATTCATTAGAACTATCTTTCTCATTGCAAGACTGATAAGTTTTTCATTCAATTAATTTTCTTCTTTAATTCTCCCATTAAAAGCCGTAATTCCGTTAAAACTTATTTTTATTCGAAAGCTTTTAAGATTCATATAATTTCGAAAGTTCATTGAACTGAACGTTTTATTCCCTATAAAACAAACTAGTACTTTTATTCGCTAATAATAAATCAATGTCCTCTGACTTTTTACAAGTTTTTAAGCATATTCCACAGAAATGTTCTGGAATATTAAAAGTATGACCCATTTTCGATAAAACATTAGCTGAATCAGCTAAAAAGCAGTGGTACAATAAAAACTTTAATCTCAAAAAATTCTCTAGAACGCAGAAATATGCTAGTAATTGCTTGCTCTCTTTAAATGTTAAGAGGTATTTACATTTTTGCGTTTAAGCTCTTTTATTTTAAGAGAATTGAGGTTATATTTTACTAACATCTTTTAGTAAATGCTTCTGTCAAAAATGTTGAATTTTAAGCTAAATTCAGAAAACAGTTGATCTATGTTCTAAAGTTTTCAGACGCACATAAAAGTTAATGCCAAGTCAAAAGACAAATTAGTCCTGTTAAACATACAATGTGCTTTAATGAAAAAATCCTGATTAAAAAATAATATTTACTATCACTACGGCTGTCAGCGAAAAAGCAAAGCATGTGTTTCAAAGCTTTAAATTATATTAACTTAAATAAACTAATTACGTCAGTCGTATATTTCCATAATGTCTCTTCAAATTCTGTACTAATAAACTGTAAGAAACAATAAACCTATGATAGTTATGAACTTAGCCTTAATATAAATCCTTAAATATAAAATTACAGTTCAAAGTCTCAAGAATTGTGATCCATTTATCAAAATATTGCCTATTTGAGAATTTTCCCCTCTGGCATAGATTTATTGTTTCTTAAAGTATATGTGTAAACTACAACGTGAAAAGACCAAAAATTAACAAGTCCTTGATGTAGTAAATTTGTTTTAGAATGCATTTGTAAATTCATGTTTTTTTTCGAATTGAGGCATCAAAATATTTATTTACTTACTGATAAGATTATTTAATATATGGGCAAGATTATTTATGATTAAGCAACAAAATTGGGGAAAAAAATGCAGTCTCTTTTCGACAAATACTTTTTATTTTTTTACCTTATTAAAGTATTACATTGAAAATCCGCGATCGAGTTGTATGGTGGCTAAAGCACCGTACTTCGGTTTCGGGTTCAACTCCCGGGGGCCGTTGTTCGATCCCTGACTGGGCTTGGTTGTCATGTTCGTCCCTTTTCATAGGGAGCGACGCTGGTCCACGTATTTTGGGTGCCCCCATCATAAAGAGACCAACAATTCCGGCCTGTTGTGGCCAAGGCCTTCAAGGCAGAGGCCGACCATTAGAGAAAAAAAAATTGAAAATCCTCGTACTACACTCATGTCCATAAATTAAGGATAATTCAGAATCACACAGAAATTGATCTCTAAAATAAAAATTTCACCTGTGGAATGATCACACACATCTTGAAGAAGAATATGCAAATTACAGGAAACCACCAGATGGCGTGGATGGTACGTCACAATGACGAGACTGTAAGATAGGGGTATATAAGGAATGGTGACAAAGAAGTAAAATTGTTCACAAGCGCTGTGAAAGCCTTTCAGTGCAAAAACCGCATAGTTATGGCACAAAGGAGGCATTTGGATGATGTTTTACGTGGCAGAATTATCGGACGACTGGAATGTGGACGTACCCAGCTGGAAGTATCCGAGAAACTTGGAATCGGCCAGAGTGTCATCTCCAGGCTTTGGCAACGATTCCAAGATGATGGTAATGTGAGTAGACGTTATAGCACAGGTTGCCCCCGAGTTACAACGCCGAATGAGGACCGCTATTTGGCAGTTACTGCCAAAAGAAACAGACGGAGTACAGCATCAGACCTGTCTCGTCAGCTCTCTTCAGCTACCGGTACGACAGTTTCAAGGCAGACCGTGTACAGACGCTTAGGGCACATTGGTCTATATGCTCGTAGACCTGTCAGATGTGTTCCACTTACCGCAACTCACTGTCGCCTGCGATTAACCTGGAGTAGAGAGCATGCATTGTGGACACCGCAACAGTGGTCTTGTGTGATGTTTTCCGATGAGTCCAGGTTTAGTTTGGAGTCTGATTCTCGCCGGACATTCATCTGGAGAGCGCCAGGTACCCGTTACCACCAAGAGAACACCATTGAAAGACACTGTTACGGTGGTGCAGGATGGCTCGTTTGGGGAGTAATTATTCTTTGTTCCAGAACTGACCTGCATATTCAGAGTGTAACGATGACAGGCCACATCTATCGGGATGTCATTCTGCAACAACATGTACGTTTGTTTCGGGGTGCCATGGGTGCTGAATTTGTGTTGATGGATGACAACGCCCGTCCTCACCGTGCAAACATTGTAGACGAATGCCTTCAATCGGAGGATATCACCCGTATGCATTGGCCAGCATACTCACCGGACTTGAATCCAATAGAGCATGTGTGGGATATGCTTGGCCGACGAATTGCAGCCTGTCAACCCCCTCCCACCTGTCTACCGGAACTTCGGAGTGCATTGCTTGATGAGTGGTGTAATATTCCCCAAGATCAGATTGATCATTTGATACTCAGCATGCCTAAGCGTTGTCAGGCCTGTATTGCATCGTCCGGGAGACATACTCCGTATTAACCATCCTACTAACCATGTTATACTGTTTTTTGTAAATAGTTTCTTTTTTGAAATTTGGTCAAGGGAGTAAAACTTGCAATTTTTATTAATTATGTCAAACATATAGCATCTTTTTTGCTCTTTACTTTTTGTTTAATAAATAGACTTTACAAATAAGTCAAATTTGTTTTGCTTCTTTCTCTTTCTTTGCCTGAACTTCATTATCCTTAATTTATGGACATGAGTGTACGTTATTGCACGTATATTAAAATTCACTTACATTTAAGTCGTATTTTTATTAGCATAGATGTCAACCTTTACCGAATATAAAAAAACCACATTTTGTAAACAGTAATTTTCGGCTAAGAATATACCAACAGTTTAAGGTTCGCCCGGCAGATGGTTACTATCTGTGAAAAATAAAAAAAATATTTGCTATTTTCAGAGAGAGAAAGTTGTTGATTGTATTCGACGACGATTGGTGGCTAACATTTTAAGTTGTGTGCCTTTGTAAAAGTAGCTAAAATATCCCCGCTTCTAATTAGCATTACAGTGGAGAACGTTCTTCATCAATATATCTAGAACAAATTTTTATAATAGCAACTCTCGGGAAGTTTTTGTTGCTTAAATTTTAAGTTTATAAGCTTTATATGACTGGTCTTTGAAGCTCGTTTATAAGCTACCTGGACAGTTTTGATTATCAGCTTGAGGAGAAATCGCTCTTTAATTTTGAGGTCCATCAGAAACAGCAAGAAAATTCAGCCCTGAAGATTCAACATATCCAGCTCATTTTTATATAAATCACTTATAAATAACTCAACCGATGTACTCTACACTGCTCTGCTCTCAACTTTCACACTTGAACCGTACGTAAAATGAGCAAATTAAATCCAAAGTACAGCATTTTCCAATGAATTTAGAGCATCGCAGATAAATGACGGGTATTTACTTTCCGTTCCCTCTAATAAATTTTCCTGCAATATATCACAATCACGGAAACAAAGGATTCCAGGAACGGGGCGAGAAGTTCTTAGTTTATTTTCGTAGCGGGTGAGTGACGCTTTGTCAGCCACAGCTGTAGGGAAGTCTTTTAATTTGGCTGTAGCGTATATGTGTCATATCGGACACATCACTCAGATTCAGAAGCGCCGTTCTGTTCTGTTTTTCTCTTCACTGAGGGGTACCTTTTTTCTCTGATTCTCATCATTCTGATTGACGCATTAATGTGACGAAAGAGCTGTTGACGTCAGCTTTGTGACGAACCGTTCCTTTCTTTAACAAAAAAAATTGTTTAATATAGTAGTTAGCGTCGTCTGATCTTGCTTTTACCACTGGAGCGTTTAAAATCCCCGGCTTTTTAAATAGAGATAAAAATGGTGAAAATCTGCTAGAGCATTTTGCTGGATGTTCGGCAAGGAGGGGAATCTGCCGTGGATTGTAAAAAACAGTGTGGTCGCCGGCAGCATAGGGCAAGGGGGGCAATGCCCCCCTGGATTTTTGTATGCAGTGTTTTCCCTTGCTTTTTTGCTCTTTTCAACATGGTAATCATACGTTGAAGTAGTCTTTGCCCCCCTTGAGTAGTCTTTTCTCCCCCTTTGGAAATATTTGGCGCCCATAGAAAACGGGGACATTTTTTTTTAGCATATCAGTGTCGGTTTTCATGTTAAATCAACAGAAAACACATGAAATGAAGACCGCTTCTCAAAATCCTGACATTTACTTACGACCACGGAACTGCTCATCATATTAGATCCATAAATTAGAAATTAAGTAATTTGTTCGCCAATTCTTTTTATATGTGCGTAGTGCTTATCACTCTTTTCTACGCCTTTTGGGAAAAAATTTAAAAAGAAACAGTTTTTTAAGACGAATTTCCCCACAAAGAGAGTTGATTTTAACCAATTTAAGTTCACATGAAACCAAATTTTGGGGAGAGAGAAGGGATAGGTTCCACTTTCCTTCTAACAAAGTCAAATTTATTTACCAGCTTAAGAATTGACTGGCGATTCCCCTACCGGAAACTTACTTTTTAGTTGTTTATGGGTTATGAAAAACACGGTTTTAAATCTATGGGTAAAAACACAGACACCACATTAATTAATTGCGAAAATTCTCTCAGCTTCCATCAGGAGCATTATCTTTCAGTCGGTAGTCAAATGTTAGAGACTAGGTAGTAGGGATCGACCAATACCAGATTTCAACAGATACCCAATACTTTTTTACAAGGGACTGTAAACATATTATAATAAATATTTAACATATCACACCTACCAAAGACTTTCCACCACTAATGCTTACATAGAAATTTATGCTTAAAATAAGGCCTAATTTCTAGAGCAAGTTGTTTAAAAGTGTGGTGGAAAACTCCCCAAAGTTTCGGGAAAGTTGGCAGTTATGTTATATAGATCACGCTTCCCATCACTTGCATTTGGAGATATTTTTCCGAATGTAAGTGACAGGAAATTAGGTTCCATGTAAAATTCAATTTTCTATATTGATATGTATACAGCCCTTTGTTAAAATGAATCGGGTATCGATTAAAAAATGGTATCGGTCGATCCCTAAACATTTTACCTCTACTAATAGAGATGTCGATATTCGGAATATAATCAACCACTTTTGCAAACAGTAAGTTTTTAAATACTTTATTAAGTGATGAACAGCCCCCACTTGCCGCTTCAAAACTTCGACTTAACGTAAGGCAAAATTTCCTGTTTAAAAAAAGTGGTTAATTATATTCCGGAGCAGTTGGCAACTCTACTACTAGTCAAGACCATTCAAGATGGAATTCAGAGAACAATATTTAAAAATTCGATATAAGCTTACGGAAAGTGTGTTAAAAAAAACACAACTGAGTACAGTGGGAAATGCTCTAATGCGAGGTACTGCTTTCCACATTTAAACCAAATACATGCCCCGTTTTCTTTTCGAATTCCAAAAACAATTAATGCAATTAATAATGTATTATACATTCCCTCAAGAATGTTATTGTGTGACCCCGCTTACACACACACACAGAAAACAAAAACGAACAGGCTTGCATAACTTACGATAATTAATTAACTTCTTTTTCATGCGTCACATGAATGAGAATGAAATCAACATGAAAGATAAGAGTAAACATAATGGCATTGTTGTAATTGTTGATTGACGAACGATTGCTATGCTATTCAACACCTCCTACATAGAGAAAGACTAACAACTCCAGGTTTGACGATATCATTAGGCCTACGAAAGTGCCGTTAAAACAGTTTTCAGTTCAAAAAGTAAAACTGTCTAAAATAACTGGGGAATGCTACAACTATTAGAAAATATCTTAAATTAAACATTAGAATTAAAATACCTTTCTCGTACGAAATTATTCGTTGTGATCTATTTCCTTATCATATTATCTTATTAGTCAGAGTTAAAAACTGCCATTTGCCTTAAAATTTTATTTTTTAATCCCAAGTTATTAAAATATTGCTATTCATGAGTAAATTCAAAAGAAATTTTTAATAATTTTATTTTGTGTAAAAAAAAAAAAACTTTTACAAGTAGACCGAATGACGACATCAAACCTTGATGACGTACTAGTTGTAAGGCTCTCTATATCTAGGAATTGTTGTCAAAACCCAATGCACTCACGGTAATCTCACAAGAACATGGAAATAGTTAACAGGATGAACTACGTCCCAGTAGTAACGCAGACTTAAGTTTTGTCATTCCGTTGCGATAATAGAGGCTTCCAATAAAGAAGCCGTTCTGTCATGATCCTAACGCTACCACCCCGTGAGCAACTTCGCAAGTCGAAAACTTATCTCTTAAACTTAAGACAACTGAACTATATTTGTGGTTGCTTAAGTATAAACAGTATATGATAATAACAGATTAAATGAATGACAGGTTTTAAAAAAAAGTTTTAGCAGCTGTCAAATTATTATATATTATAATGTCGATGAACATAGAAAAATAAACCTATGAATGCCAAATACATAAAATATAAGTTCTCGCAATCTATACCCTCAAAGAATACAACTGTAGATTTACAGATTCTGGCAACTCAATCTCAGATATATAAAATGAAAAACATATTAATTATTCAGTAAAATTTTAATTGATTGTAAATGCTACAAAGAATGCAATTTAAGTTTATGTCTACAGTTCCAAACATTTTTTAATATTCTCGTTAATACTTGTAATACCACTAAGACACTTTTATACCAGAGATATAACAGAGAAATTCACGTTGAGCATTCACTAAAACTTTTATTAATTCTAAATGCTGCAAAGACTTTTTCTGCACATTCATTTCAAGCATAATCTGGGAAATATGTTCTAATTTTCAAAACTATTTGGAACACATATTATGGAAAAGCTTTCATTTATATGAAACACGAAGGTGCAATATTGCTATATTTCCGGTTTTCTATACCTTAACATTAAAATCTCTATTAGACATGTTTGTAGCAAAAATAATAATTTCTAGGGCTCGACCGATACCATATTTTAACCGATACCCGATACTTTTTTACAAAGGGCTGTATACATATCAACATAAAAAATTGAATTTTACATGAAACCTAATTTCCTGTCACTTACATTCAGAAAAATGTAGACACAGAGAAAAGTTTCTCCAAATGCAAGAGATGGGAAACGTAGTCTATATAACATGACTGCCAACTTTCCCGAAACTTTCGGGAATTTTCCACCACAATTTTAAACAACTTTTACTAGTAATTTCGCGTTATTTTAAGCACAAATTGTTATGTTAAAATTAGTGGTGGAAAATCTTTGGTAGCTGTGATATGTTAGAATTTGTATTATAATATGTATACAGTCCCTTGTAAAAAAGTATCGGGTATCGGTTGAAATCTTGTATCGGTCGATCCCTACTAGGTAGCCTTCAAATAACGTCCCAGTACAAAATATTATGGTTTAATGATTTTTTTAATAGACACTGCATTACAAAATTCCTTCTTTAAACACACAAAATTTCATGAAAATTCGAAAAATAGAAAAGTACTAAAAAAGGCTGCTTTTAAAAAAGAAGGCTGTATTTTATATCGAGACATGCAAGTACTTAATTGTAGTTTTTATCAATTTTTATTTCAATTACCAAATATTTTTTTTACTATTTGTGTTTTTCTAGATGTAAACTCCGAACGCTAAACTTCCAATACAAATTTTTCAACCGGCAATTTTTTTTTCTGGTAATTTCTTAAGTTTTTAGAGAGTCATTACTTCAGATTTTAGAAAACAGCTGAAACATTATGAAAAGGTGCAAGAAAAGATACATCTTAAAAATTTCTTCTTTATGTAAAAGTAAAAAGAACAGGAAAATTCAGTTGTACGAAAGGAATTTTCTCTTTTCCTTTAAAAAACTCTTTTCCTATGTAAAACGTTATGAAAATATGCCACAGGACTTTTTCAAACGCTCAAAATAATTTTTTTTAACGGTTTATAGGGTATACAGAGTATCCTTAATATTAGTTAACAACTTGGTATTCCTTGGTAACATTGGCTATGGCTCCCAACATCGTACTTCCTTGTATCTGCACACCTGGCATTATAATCAAAGACTTAAGAAATTCAGCCCTTTTAGTTTGGCGGAAACTCAAAACCTGAACTCTCGTGAGGTTGAACCTCAATCTTTGAGATTTTGTTTTGATCCCTCAGAGGGAATGCCAAAAGTTTTCTTCCACTTTGATCTGAATTCCACTGCAAACAAGCAAACTCATCATGACGACCATCTTCGGCAAATGGCCCTGGAAATCATTAGTCCTGGAAATTATTATTCCTAAAGATGCAGTGCAGATCTATACTGATGGTAGCCGTACAGAAAATCGTACTGGCAGCGGTATTTACATTAGAACTCCTCATCTTGAGACTTCATTAAAACAACGAAACCCTGATACTTGTTCTGTCTTCAGGAGCGAATTAATTGCAATAAATGTTGGACTTGACGCTATCTTACCTATTGATTATGAATTTGGTGAACTTTGGATCTTATCGGACAGCCGCAGTGCACTTCAACATCTTGACTGGTCCTCTGCAGGCGATGAAACCAGTATATCTATCCTGCTCAAACTAAAGAAACTTTCTCAGAACCACGACATCCATCTCCAATGGATCCCATCACATGTTAACATTAGTGGTAATGAGGTTGCAGATAGATTAGCAAAAGAAGGCAGTGAGGACGAAACGACCACTGGTGTTTCGCTTACTCACCAAGAACTGTACTCAAATGAAAAATCTAAATTAAATTCAATTTGGCGCATTCCACCTGCGCACCAATGGTACACCGGAACATCCCCTGGCGTTCTACTGGAAATTAAATGTGATCGTGGCTCCCAGACTGCACTTGCTAGACTTAAAAGTGGCCACCTTAAGTGTCTTTCGTACGAACATGGCAAGAAATTCCACCCCACTTGCAAGAAATGCTGTGATCATCCAGCCTCTCCAGAGCACATACTGAGTTGCGTCGGACTTTCTAAGGAGGACTTAACATCTGCTCCCCTTTTAGTTATAGACTTTCTGTCGGTCAACAATCTATTGGAGTTGATCTGACTTATGTCAGATCTTTAAAGAGGATAAGCAACAACAACAACCTTCATTGCTCACTCCATAGTCATTTTGATGGGGGAAAAAACAATTTACTAAATAACTCTTACAAATTTCCTTATTTTTGTAAAATGTTTTAAAAAGAAGAATTCAGTTGTATTAAAGAAACATTCTCTTTACCTTCAAACAATTCTCTTTTTCCTTCGTAAAATCTTAATCGCTAACTCTACACCTGCAGTCATGTTTGATTGAGAAAATATAAGGTACTAAATAATACTTCGAAACATATCCTGTGGCGTAACCACTCGATCTGATAGTTTATATATCTTATGAATATCTACAGAAGTCAGCTATTAGATCAAACCATAATTTCTCTTTTCCTTCAAAAAACCCTTTTCCTATGTAAAGCTTTTTGAAAATATGCCACAGGACTTTTTCAAACGCTCAAAATAATTTTTTTAACGGTTTATAGGGTATACAGAGTATCCTTAATATTAGTTAACAACTTGGTATTCCTTCATTGCTCACTCCATAGTCATTTTGATGGGGGAAAAACAAGTTACTAAATAACTCTTACAAGTTTCCTTATTTTTGTAAAATGTTTAAAAAAGAACAATTCAGTTGTATTAAAGAAACATTCTCTTTTCCTTCAAACAATTCTTTTTTTACTTCGTAAAATCTTAATCGCTAACTCTACACCTACAGCATAGCTGCCAACTATTCCGGAATATCATTAACCACTTTTTGCGAACAGTAAATTTCTATAAGGATTTTTTCAAAACCGTAACCGACGCTCCCGCCGTATTCAAAATTTCTGCTATATTTTAACCCCAATCCTCCTGTTCAAAAAAAGTGGTTAATGATATTCCGGAATACTTGGCAGCTATGCTACAGTCATGTTTGATTGAGAAAATATAAGGTACTAAATAATACTTCAAAACATATCCTGTGGCGTAACAACTTGATCTGATAGTTTATATATCTTCTGAATATCTACAGAATTCAGCTATTAGATCAAATCATAAAGAAAGCGAAATGATTGCAAATATGAGAGAATTGACTCATTAACCGTATGTAATAGCCATAGCTGAAACAATTCCAGGCATATAATCATCCACTTATTATAAACAGTAAATTTTTATATATTTTTTTCAATAAAGCAACCAAACCTTTACAAACAGCAGCGTTTAGCTAAGAAATTTCGCTGTTGTCTAAGGTAAAAATTACAAAACGTGGCTAATTATATGCTCGGAATTGTTTCAGCTACGAATAGCAGAAACTCTCAGAAATTTGCCACTGAGATTACATCTTAACGTAAACAAAATCCCGCGAATTTATCTCGACTGCCTGTTTATCAGCAGTAAGATATATTTATTCTAAAATAAGGTCTCCGGAGATAGTCTAACATGCAAATGATGCCATAAAATTGCAGTTCTTTGGCACTAAAGAACGGGAACAAATGGGATTTAAAAAAAAGAAAGAAAAACGAAGTAAGGTATTTTCAGTGAACTAATTTTTTTTACGGGGTACAAAATGGAGTGTGTTACGTTTCATTCCTAGCGTTGTAGCGTCTTTATATAAACCTTTAGGTTGGAGAGAAGTTTCTTTTGCAAACTATTGTCTTGATCTTTTAATTTTACATAACATTTCCCCTCTCCTGCTGCAGCAGAGTGCACAGCTATTTTTTCTTAATGTCAGCTGTATTTTACATAGAGCAAAAGATCAAGACATTACGAAGGTGCTGAATTTGAGTGCGGCATATAAGTTCAAAGATACTTTATTCAGATGGTGCAGTGCGTGGCTGACGAGACATACGTAACGAGACATACATAACAGTCACGGCTGACTGTTATGACTAACGGCTGACGAGACATACATAAAAGTCATGTGTCCTAGGGAATGTGGCCATCTTAGTATGGTTATCTTGGACTAACGCGGTCACAACCAACACCTCCTAAATATAGGAAGCCATACAACTCCTACGTCACCAAGCTTTCACGTCATTATTAGGCCTACATCAAGACAAAATAAGATTATTAAAAATTTCTGGTGAAATTACCCATGAATAGCAATGTTTTAATAATGTGAGATAAAGAATATAATTTTACAAATGGCAGTTTTAAACCCTGACTTATTAGATGATATGATAAGGAAATTGATAATAAAGAATAATTGTGTGAGAATGGTATTTTAATTTTAATGTTTAATTTAAAATATTTTCTAATATTTATAGCATTCACCAGAAATTTTAAATAGTTTTACTTTGTGAAATAAAAACTGTGATGACGTCACTTTTGCGGGCCTAGTCACTACCTCCTAGATATAGAAAGCCTAACCCCTGCTACGTCACCAAGCCTCTACGTCGTCAGTTAACCTTCTAAAGGTGACGTCATCACAGATTAAATTTCATAAAGTAAAATTATTCGAAATTTCTGGTGAATTTACTCTCTCATAACAACATTTTAATGAATTGAGATAGAAAAATTAATTTTACAAAAAAGAGCAGTTTTTAACTGTAACTAATTATATAATGTAATAAGGGAGTAAATCACAATGAATTATTTTAATTTTTATCTTTCACTTAAGATACTTTTTAATATTTGTAGCATTCACCAGAAATCTGAAATAGTTTTACTTTATGAGAATGAACGTCATTACTTGAAGGCATAATGATGGCGTCAAAGCTCCAGCGTTTCGGCTTTCTGTAACTAGGAGACAGTGGCCTAGTGCTGACGGCAAAGCTTGGTGACGTAGGAGTTGTAAGGCTTTCTACATCTAGGAGGCGTTGTCACAGCCCCTTGGTCACATAATTCTTCGGGTGCAAAGGGGTGTGGATAAAATGCCAGCATCATAATTTGTATTCGTCAGCCATGGCGCAGTGTTTCACGACAAATATAGTGCTAAATTATTTGATGTGTTTTGTGTTGTGGCAAGCCTACATGAATGGCATCTGCCTGTTTGCCTTGCCCTAAGGAGTTCTCACGCGTATTCGCGTTACACCTGGCGAAAACGGACCAAAATTCCAGACCGTTATTTCGACAGCCGCGCGGTGAGCCCGAACACGGTACCTTCACACTTCAGCTGTTTGCCATTTGTTCAGTGTCTTATTCTCTTAACTACAAAACGATTTGAATAGGAGAGAACAGGCATAGTATTGAAAAGTTAATAGAGTATTTAGCCTTTTAACAGAAGTACTTTAAATTAAAAGAAACGATTTGATCTTATTAACAATGAATTTCCATCGTGACAACTGTCAAAAATCGAGCTGAAAGAGAATCAATTTGAGTAATATCGCATGTAGTATCTAATACCAGCCTGTATACGCCTGCCTGTGTACAAAGAGGCGCCTTTAGTTCGGTTATCTTGAGAGTTATTTTTGGCTGATGACAGTCCAATTATGAATGTTGCCACATTTTTTTTACAGGGCTGGTCCCCAATTCAAAGAAAAACAAATACTCGGTGTGTAAACAGTTTTTTTAAATTTTAACACTTTATGAAAAATATTCACAATTTTAGAAAATGACGATTTGCAAGAAAGGGATCAATAGAGTTTGTTTATATTTAAACGCCAAACGTTAGCGATACTGAGCTATAATGTGGGACAAGCATTCAAGCAAATGAAGCTGTAAATGAGTTAACAGCTATAGCAATTATGGGACGTATACGACAATTTGGCCTACATATGAAAAATTTACTGCAGTAAAGTATTCGTCTTGCGAATTTTAGTCAGTAAATTCTACAAACTGAAAGTTAAATATAAATCGTATCCCCCTTTCACGTCCGCTTTACAATTCCTTGTATAGTTTTTAAATATAAAAGCATCATTAAAGAGAAATAAGTTATATGGGTAAAGCAGATATTGCATCCTTCCGACAACAATGAATGGCAAGTCAAACAATTGATTCTTCCCCCCTCAGGAAACTCAGACACGTGTTAGAACCCCTTAAAAAGTCCCCCGACCAGGGCACAGTCCTCCGTAGGCAAATGCCCCTTTCCCATCCAAAACAAGGATACGCAGACTCACAGTATTGGGAGCATTTATGGTCTGTCGCGCCAATGCGTTGCAACTTAAGACAATATACAGGGTGGCCCAGCGGGTAATGTTTGAAACAAATGAAAAAATAAAAACAAATAAGACACATGAGAAGAATTTAATGACGTTTATTGAATGGACATATTGGGCAATTAATGATAAAGAGGTTCGAAGTGCCTGCCATCTTTAACAAGGACAGCAGTTAGGTGGTTCTGGAATCCAACCATTACTCGTGAGCAGGCCTCACTGTCAATCATGTCGACAGCAGTTGTAATGGCGGTTTTCAGTTCCGGAAGGTTCGTAGGACTTGTCTGCCACATTTTGCTGTTCAAAAAACCCCATAGGTAGTAATCGCAGGGGTTCAGATCTGGTGAATATGGGGGCCATTTGATACCACCTTGGAAGTGCGATGGGTAATCTAACCCAATGATTCGATCGCTAAAATGCTCATTCAGCACCTCGAAAACATCCGCCGTACGATGTGGTCTTGCTCCATCCTGCATAAACCAATGACCTTGGACCAAGTCATGACCATGAAGAAAAGGGATGAACTCCTCGTCCAGGAACATTCTGTATTTCGCCGCGCTTAGAGTTCCATCGATGAAAATAGAGCCAAACACACCATGCGAGGATATTGCACACTACACAAGAATTTTTTTCGGGTGGAGGCTTCGGACAACAGTGATCTCCGGCCTTTCTCTGCCCCAGTAGCGATAATTCTGTTTGTTCAGATGGCCATCCAAACTGAAGTAGGCCTCATCTGAAAACCAAATTTTCTTTACATCGATTTCACCTGTATGAAGTTTTTCAAGCATAAGCTGTGCAAACTCAGATCGTCTTTGTGTATGGTCGTCGTTGAGAGGTTGGGTTACTTGAATTTTGTAAGGCGACAATTGGATCTCTTTCATTATTCGCTGAAGTGATGTACGCTTTATCCCCAACATTTCTGCTGCTCTCCTTACAGATCGATAGCGAAAAAGTCGTCGACGACCTGTTTTGCACCGTCTGTGACCACAGTAGCAGTGGCTGTAGCCATAGCTTTTTTATCGTGTTCGACCGATCCAGTACGTTTGAACTTGGCATACAGTCTACAGGGAAGAGAATTGGAACACATTTTTCAGAACAAACATGGAAGCAAAAAGGAAAACATTTGTACCGCAAAACCATAGCTGCCAACTGCTGCGGAATATAATTAATCACTTTTTCTGAAAATAATTTTTCGGCTTAAAATATAGAAAACACTTTGTACTAAGCGTGTGCCCTGGTTATTTCTTTGAAAAAATACTAATAAAATATACTGTTAACAAAAAGTGGTTAATTATATTCCGTAGTAGTTGGCAGCTATGGTAAAACGCACAAAATGACTCACCTTTCCATAGTCCTTTTGCTTGGCCAATTCTTGTTCTGGAACTTCGCCTGCTATGCTCGTTGAACTGCCCTCACATTTTCATCACATCTGGCCATTTGTAGCACAATAAAGACGCGAACATCCGTCGAATATTTGTTCATTTTTACTAACGAGAATCACACGCTAAAGCGCATCGCAGACTGAAGGAGCATCACATTTACAATTGCCCACTCACCGGAGCATGCGCACCAAGTTTGGCTTCACTCACGTGCACCAACGCCATCTATTGGACTTTGTTTCAAACATTACCCGCTGGGCCACCCAGTACAAAGGTGCCAAGTATTACGGAATATAATTAAACCCTTTTTGTAAGCAGTAAATTCTTTGAATATTTTTCCAAAACAGTAATCAGGTCACGCTTTTAACTCAGAAATTTTGCGATATTTTAAATAGAAAATTGCCGTTCACAAAAAGGGGTTAATTATATTCCGTAATACTTGGCACCTATGCAATATATATTATAGATTTTGTTTTTCTGCATTCTCTATTTTTTTTTTAAAGAACGTGATATTACCAATGAGAGATGTCTGTAAAACTTGGGAGAAATATAAAGCAATGTAAGAGTGATATGAAAAAATAAATAAAAGGTTAAGTCTCTAATATATAAGTTTTGAATTTAATCTTTTACATCTAATAATATTTTTTTCTGAATTACAACGAATTTGAAAAATTACAGCAATAATTTTAACAACACAGACAGTAGCGTAAGTAGTATGTCCTAAACGGAGTTGACAACTGCTCCGGAACATAATTAACCACTTTTTGTAAACAGGAATTTTTGACTTAAATTAAAGCAAACTTTCAAGGTTAAGTGGGTGGGCCGGTTGCCAGTTCTATAAAGTATTTAAAAAGGAATACTGCATGCAAAAAATGGTTAATTATATTCCGGAGCAGTTCGGAACTCTGGTTTAGTGTATGTCAAAGTTAAGGAATTTAGTGTGTCCGCTTGTTGCTATTTGAAAAAAAGTTTTGTTTGCTCCCCCTTGTTTCCAAAAAGTGGTTAATTATATACCAGAGAAGTTGGCAGTTCGGCTTGAAAAACGATACCCACAAGGTAACTTCCCAGGCGCTCATTCATAAAGTGTAACGAATTTAATTCAGTCGTAAGTACGCACTTAAAGAAACCTAATATGTAAAAATTAGAAGCTATCTCTTCAGATTAACGCTAAAATAATTAATAGAAAATGTGTTTAGAATAAGACTTATCGCCGTTTGGTGCTTTCTAATTTCTTTCACAAACATAGTTGCCAACTACTTCGGAGTATAACTAACCACTTTTATTTAAGCAGGAATTTTCGGCTTAAAATATAGCAATACACTGTTCGGTAGTCTGGTATTTTAAGTGGACAATTACCTCAAATTTGATCCAAAAATCGACTTTTTTTTTAAATGTTAAGTAAAAAGTTGTTAAATAATGGATATTTTGCACTTCATTTTTAATCACACGTCATTAATATCACGATATATTGTAAATTTTGTTAATACACTCACTGCAATTTCATTTGCAAGCAAACTCTTTAAATGGCTTTTTCTCCATGTACACATTTTCTTCATTTTCATATTTTAAAAATGTTAAGGCTTTTTTTGTACTTGCGATAAAGATTTAAAACTTTTTGTAGATGTTCTTATTATATAAGTGATAAATCTTTGCATGGATTTAGCCTTCAGTTTCTTTTTCTTTTTTATTTCGCATAAATCATTTGAAGATTGTTGCTTTTTATTGTTTTACACTACATATATATATCAGTTGAAAAACTATACTAGATGTAATCTTAGATCCATCTATAAATCCCGGAACAGTCTTGTGTAATATATACTTAAAAATCTTTATTAAAAAATGGGACAAAAATCTTTATTTTCAAAAAAGTAGTACAGATTTTTTAAAAAAGGACGATTTTTATTTTATTTTTAAAAATTTTATTTAAATGTGTGGTTTAAAAAGATTTATTTTTTGAAAATGTACTTTTAGTTAAACATTGAAATGCATTCAGTTCATAATTTGTACCACACTTTTCAAAGTAAAAAAATATATAAATATATTGAAAGGGCAAACGGTATCGTAAAACTTTTATTGTTACTGGAGTTAATATAAATGTTTTAAATAGCTGTTTTTTAATAATTGTTTTGCATTTTCGGAGGGGGATCGGGCGTCATCCCCCCCCCTCCCGTTTAAATACACCTCTGTTGTGTACTAATATTTCAAGTGCGTACTGCGCGTGAACTTTACACCTTTTTCGAGTAACTAGCCCTGTCGCAAAATTAGCCAAAGGGTTACAATTGGACACCCATTGCCTGCGACTTGGTAATTGCATACCTTAAAGCCGTGTTGCAGGTGACGGGAACCGCCAGTACGTGGCGGATCGTGGGTAAAAATATTGTCGTGACCAGGATTCGAACCTGGGTTATTGCGGCTACAACGCAATGTACTAACCACTAACTATATTTTTAGCATTCAATTTCTCAATATCTATAATGAGCCAGCCGTTCATTTTTAAACATTAACATAGGCGCCAAGTATTACGGAATATAAAATAACCACTTTTTGTAAACTGCCACTTTTTTGAATAATTTTCCAAAATAGCTATCATACCGCCCCTTGAACGCACATATCTTTCAATATTTTAAACAGAAAACTACTGTTAACAAAAAGTGGTTAATTATATTTCGTAATACTTGGCACCTATGCATTAAGTGCGTAGTTGTGAATGAATTAAATTCGTTGTACACTGTCCTCCAAAAGTTAAGGTACAACCTGTTTTTTGTGAATAATATGGAAACGAATGAACATAGAAGCAAAAAATTTGAACTAACGGAGCACTAAATAGTTCTTTATTGAGTACGACATAGAAATTTACATAAATTCAACACAAACAAGGTGTAAAAGCAAAAGAAAACTTTTGGTAGAAAAGTCCACTTTTGGAGAAAACAGTTTATCAAAGCTTTTTGTGGAAACATGTGGTGGAAACATTACAAAAATGAGTTCTAATACGGAATGTGTCCACACCTAACTGCAATGCACTGGCGGCATTGATTCTCCATGCTGCTAATTAAGTTGTCGAACACCTCAATAGGGAACGAAGACCACGCACGGTTTAGTCCTTGTTCCAGCTCATGCAACGATCTTGGAGGAGGACTTGAAGCAGCCACTTATCTGCCAAGGTAGTCCCAAACATGTTCTATCGGATTGAGGTCTAGAGATTGAGCTGGCCATTCCATTCGCTCCAAACCTTCACTCACGATAATCCTCAACAAACACAACTCGGTGAGGTCGGGCATTATCATCCAGCAGAATGAAATCATTGCCAATAGCAGAAGCATACGGCCGAACATAGGCATCAAGGATCTCTTCCCGATATCTCACACCAGTCATAGTTCCTCAATGGAACACATGCAGGTCAGTGTGACCATCGAGTGGGATCCCTGCCCAAACCATTTTTCCACTACCTCGATAACTGTGTCTTTCCACAGTGTTGGATTAATGGTATCGGGTGCTTCGTTCCCTCCAGATAAGCAGACGTCCTGAATCGCTCTCCAGTGTGAATCTGAACTCGTCTGTAAAGAGTACAGAAGCCCATTGCTGTCTGGTCCAAGGAACGTGTTCTCTTGGCTAAGATCATAGCTGCCAACTATTCCGGAATATCATTAACCACTTTTTGCGAACAGTAAATTTCTATAAGGATTTTTTCAAAACCGTAACCGACGCTCCCGCCGTATTCAAAATTTCTGCTATATTTTAACCCCAATCCTCCTGTTCAAAAAAAGTGGTTAATGATATTCCGGAATACTTGGCAGCTATGGCTAAGATAAACGGGGCCTTCTTTGTCGTCCGTTGAGGGGTACACAACCAAGTGGTCACCTTGCATAGAGACCTGCATTGTGAAGAAGACTTCGCACCGTACTAGCGGATATTCTTCTCTCTGGTGTTACAGAGTGGTCTGCAACAAGTTGCGGCACAGAAGTGCTTCTTCTTTTTCGGGTCGAAAGAGCTATAAAACGATATTCTGCGCGTGTTGTAGCTCGTGGTCGGCTTAGAATATGTCTTCTGGGCACAGAAGCTTCCATTTGGTATTGATTCCAGAGACGGTGGACCACACTGAGAGACACTTTAAGACGCCTAGGAGCATAAGCCTGTGAACACTCCATTTCCATTCATACGACCGACCGCCACCTTAACGAATCGGGCAAACAGTTTCTCTAAGACATTGCGGGACCCTGCTACCTATTGTTAACGAATCTGCTAACAAAAATTGTAAATCATCAAAAGTTACACGCGTAATTATGAAAGCATGATATTTGCACATTTTTCTCTGACTCATATATGTCTGTTCTTTTCTATAAAAACAAAGTATAGTGGCTATCGTTTTTGCATAAATTTGCATAAAGTTCATTTTTATCATTTATATAAACCATAAATTTTACTGTCAGTGGCATTTTTTTTTTATGGTGAGCTTCGAAAAACATGTTGTTCCTTAACTTTTGGAGGCCAGTATATTTTGTGAGTGAGCTCCGGGGACTAGCCCCCACCCCCACCCCTACACACACATACTAAAAAAATTCTGGTTAGTATTTGTGTTATCCTTCTAATATATAAATATGAATGTTTGTATGTATGTTTGTTACTCTTTCACGCTGAAACGGTTTGACGGATTTGGATAAAATTTGGAATAAAGACAGGTAGACCTGGATTAACATAGAGGCTAATTTTTATCACGCGAAAAGAAACACAGCTCTTATAATATATGAGAACTATCTTTTATAACAAAAAAAAATACATTGAGCTTTATTTTACAACCCGTCGACAGATGGTGCAAACTTATAGAATACGTAGTTTTTAATAAATAAAACATCAGATTTCCTTTTATTTCATGTTATGAAATCTTAATTCTATGAGTCACGTGACAAACCATCAGCAATTTTTTTTTTCACGGCGTGCAAAAATACAACCTTTTTTAACAAGTAGATCTGCAGCATTTAATATATATTTATAAGAAACCCACTGTATCACGCGACTGATGCTCTATCATCGTTTAATAATGCTAAAATAATGACTAACCTCATTTTATCGTCTGATACGCCTGACTTGGATAAAGAATACACTTGAATAAGTTTTTGAAACTTTCATTCAGTTCGAATTGTACAATTTTCTGTGCAGCCTTTCCCCATTCTATTTCTATTGTATTACATCGAGAAAAAGGATGTTAGAAATATCAATTATAATTTTGTTTTATTCCCTTTTTTGACGCAGCTGGCTGTGCTCGCGCACAGCCAGCTGCGTCAAAAAAGGGTCTCTAGATCTGTGACATGCGATGAACGTTTCGATCGTCCGCCATCTTGCTGGTAGTTAAGTCGAGCGATGGCAACGGCTGCCCTTTTTTCAGCATTGGGCAATCTGTCCAGCTGTTCTCGCGTTCTTCCATTTTTCAGCAGATGTCAGTTCTGTTAAAAAGAATCGTGACCAATCTTTTTTACGGGAAATGAACGAGCTAAAAAGTAAAGGATTCTGGTGGAGCTATGTCACCCACAACTATTTTTATAGAAATCAAATCTATTCTTCGTGACAGGCAACAGTCAAAACGTCAGAGTTTGGTGATCCCAGAGCGGGATCATTGCGCTTTAAAGGGTTAAGAAGCTCTAGTGATGACGCCAAAGCTTCAATTGTTAAGACTTCTACATCTAGACGGTGCTGACTTGTGTGATGGGATAATATGCGTAAATAGTTTAATAATTAATAGTTCAAGATGTTGAAGTCGAATTATTTCCAGCAAAAACAAACATAAACAGCCTGTTTATACTGTCACAAATCATGTTACAATCCGCCTAACTTGTAACCTCTCTATATCCCTGCAGTGAAGTACAAAGTTTTTATAAAATAAGGTTTTATCTGGAAATACTGACTTATTATGCTATTTATCGGTGTTTAACATTCTTATGTTAATATTACTTTTAGATGACATTTTATTTATTTTTAAATTTCGAACTCTAAATAGTTTTTCAGAAAGTTAATCCTTAAAGCTATAGAAAACGTCTTGAACATTACGAGAGAATATAATAAAAGACACCTCTTAAAAATTTCTTTATTTTTTGTAAAAGTAAAAAAGGAAAATTCATTTGTACAAAAGGAACAATCTCTTCTTCTTCAAAAATATTTTTTTTTGTAAAATCTTCTAGCGGTATGCCATAGGACATTTTTAAAAGTTCAAATTAAAAAAAAATTTAAAAATGGTTCATAAGGTATATAGAGCCACTCCTAAATTAGTAAAGAGCCATTCGTAGCCCTTTGCCACTCCCTTTAGAGGCATTTTTGCTGGAGAAACCTTAAGTTACTGAATAACTCTTCCAAGCATTTCCTGCGGCATAACTGCTGAGATGGATAATTTACGTATCTTATTTCTTCATGTAAGTATTCGTCTGTTAGATCCCTATCATAAAACGTTTAGCAAAATGATGGAATTATGTCACTAATCATGTATCACACAAGTAATAGCAGAAACTCTCAGAAATTTACAACTGGAATTAGATTTCAACATAAATAAAATGTCATGAATTTATTTCGGCTGCCTGTTTATCTGCAGTAAGATTTATTGACTCTAAAATAAGACCGCGGGCGACTAGATAGTCTAATATGCAAATGATGTCATAAAAATGCAGTTCTTTGACAATAAAATACGGGAACAAATGGGATTTAAAAGAACGAAGTAAAAGATATTTCCAGTAAAGGAAATCTTTTTTCTCTCAAGAGTAAAATGACTGTGTAAGAGATTCTTTGGTTAATAAAAGAAAGGATTTTGTTTTCGGTTTTGTAATATGCTCGCTGCAAATGATTTTGAGGTGTTCGTTTTACTTTTATTTCAACAGCCCTCAGCTAAATAACTATACGGAGTACAAAATGGGCTGTGTCATGTTTTGTTCGAAGAAAATATTCAGTTGCATACTACTGTCTTGGACCTTTAATTTTATTTCAAGTTTTCTCTCTTTAATCAAAGTCTTGACATGTTTTTCTGCATATAGTTTCGGTTGAATTTTACGCTAGTCATAAAAATTAAAGGAAGATGAGAAAAAACATTCTTTTTAAGTTAATATTGCAACCAATATTCAATGCTTGTATTTAAAACAAATATTTATGTTATTTATTTTAGCCCCAAAATTGCATCTCTGGGGAAATGTTAGAGATGGAAATATGGAAATTCGGGGATTGACTATGTGGTGCGCAATGGACGCATCTTCGAATTGAAGTTTGTATTGTTGCTTACAGTCAATGTGGTTTCTGAGAATGATTAGTTACACTACAAAAAATAATCGTAAAAATACTGAACTATTCTGTCATTTTTCAACAGAAAAAAAAATGTTAACAGAATTTAACTATGCTTTCCACGTAAATTTGCTATATTTTATGTTATAAAACAGATATTTGCTAATTTCGTCATTTAACAACATTTATCTGTAGCTGTGGCAGCGAACTAACCAACCAAACATCCATTTACGTACGAAGTGAACCTTGATTTAACCAGCGTAAAGAATTGGCGGTGATTTTTAAAGGTAATTTTTAAAAATTATTACTTATATGTTTACAGATGTTGATATAAATTTGTATTTCCATTAATCAGCTTATAAAAATCATAACTGATTTTCATACTATGAAAAAAGATTTCTCCATAACTTGCTTTGATTTTTATTTAGTAAAATTAGTATTTATAATTAACTGTATTGTAAGGATAAACATTTAATCTTTAGTTGGTTTTTATTGTGTTCTGTAAGATTTTCGATAATGGATTGTTGGTAGGTATGTAGGAGGAAGAAAGAACATAATTTTGATTGTTGTAATGCTTTAGTCATTTAATAATTTGTTTTTTCTTGTGATTAACTGAAAATTCTTGAAAAATCATCTTAAGGAACTCTTTTCTTTTAAGAAACAAATATAATCCCAGAAATTGTTATAAATACCAAAATAACAGCCCCAAGTGTAAAAAAGTGATCGTTTATGATATCATTGCTTGATTTGCTCTTGTGCAATGCCTTTAAATTTTTTGTGGCCTACTGTCTGCAAGTGATTTTTATACCTGCGTTTTAACATGCATAGGGGGAAGTGTCCTGTGATTTGATGGCTCAATCAGATAAAGCCAGTAATGCAGCGTCAACTGTAATTGATGCAGGACGTCTCCACACTGGTGCATTTGGTAGTCCGAATTCTTCTATATATTCAGCTGAATAATTTCAGAACGAAGAGAAAAAGGCATGTTTAGCAGATTTTTAAATCCATTTACAAATAATATTGCTTAGTTATACTTCAATATCTTAATTTCATATTATAAAATATCCTAAGTCACTAAATTTTAAGCGGAGTGAAAAATTATCTAATATGTTTAATAATATTACAGAAATGCAGACTTTTCTACTGGGTAACACTACTTGACTTGGTTTCCTACTTTCCTTTATCTGGTGGGGTGGGGATAGGAGGATTTTTTCTGATCCTCAATTAGAAACATAATTTTGAATAACTGCTATGTTTTGTAAAACTCAAAGCATAATGCGATTAAGCATAGTTACCAGATTAATTACATTTATCATAGCATATTTATTAAATTATTAATATTGCAAAATATAAGTATGCTGCTATTACTGTTTAACTTTGTAAAAGGTATTTTTTCATGACCAAGATTTTTTAGTTTTACATATAATATACTGTTGTGTGTTTTACCTATGAATAATAATGAATTTTAATTAATCTTTATTTAGTATTTAATTACAAATTTGAAAAGTTATATTTTATTTA